>CM074970.1:9373255-9405060 GCA_037577455.1 Pangasius macronema
TGAAGCTCTCTGTGTGAACACAGCCATTATCTCTCTCTCTCTTTCACGCTCTGTCCCTCTAAAACTTTCACACACTAATTCTCTCTATCCTGCCCACTGTAAACACTGACAACTTGTGACTTGCGACATTATGGTGATGTTTGAAATGTAAACTCTGATTTAAAAAAAAAAAAAGAATTATAAATGAATTTGGATGATGCAGTTCTACCAAAGGACGTAAGACCTTATTAATAATGTCTAAGACGTCTTTAAGGAATGTGTTTAATGTAATTCCAAACATTCTGGTTTAATGGGTTTAAGGAATGACTCAGACCTGCTCTGACCTTTATAGAGGGTTGGTTTAAGTTTTTGCCCGTGTCTGATCCTCTTCCCCGACCACACTAACACCGCCGCCTCCCCGTCTCCAGCATCCCCTCACTTGCATGTCGTATAGTGTAAAAGTGCAGTCTCTCTTTGTCTTTCTGTCTCTCTGTCTCTCTCTCTCTCTCTCTCTCTGTCTTCACACCTGCATGTTGTGTCGTCTTGTAAGACCTCCTGTGTCCATTCTTAGTCTTCCAAGCTTGTACTGTTTGCACATTGTGGGTTATCTTTTCATTCTTTTGTTTGTTTGTTTGTTTATTTATTTTTAGACTTGATTTCTCTTTTTTTGTTTCTTTTTTTACTCCGTTTTTTTGCTTATGTGCTGTGTTTTCCTCTTTCTAGGACTCTTATGTTGCCCATTTCCCACTCAGCCTTGAAAGTCCTCAAAGCGACCCACTATCCCCTATACACTGCCCAGCGGGATGATGGGAGATGGAACCCCCTCACATTGGTCATGTGACTGCCCCTCTCAGCTGGCTTTGTGGCCAGAAGAAACGAATCCCGAATACTGCAGAAAGCGCAGTTGTTAAGCTCAGTATTCAGAAACTAGACACATGCAAAAGAAAAAAAGAAAAAATTACCAAGCAGCATTCTCTGCATTTAAACAGAATGCTTAATAATAATAATTTAAAAAAAAAAAGCATTTTCTTTAACACTGAATAAATTAACAACGTTGACTTATATATGGACTATAACCATATGTGTGGTTGCTGGATAGTGGGTCCTTTTGTGGCTTTCTGTGATCTTATTCTGTAGCTTCGCTAATGCAATTAAAATAACAACCATTTGGCGTCAGGCTCTTCCCACCATTTGATGTTAAGCTCCGCCCACTCACTAACAGTTGCCTTTTCGCTCCTTCCAAGCCCCACCCCCTGACCCCTCATTGGACCCACAGCACCACAGAAAGACCCACTATTCATGTCCGGTGACCTGGTAAACATATACGTATGTGTCATAACTGACCTGTGTCTTATCATACCTGTCATACAAACTCCTGTGGTTTACGACACCACATATTTGACTAATTTTTTTTTTTTTTTAAATGGTAAAAATGTATTTCTTTTCCGTTCATTCATATGTTTGTAAAAAATATTCACTGTCTGATCAAAGTGAGTAAAACTCTGATAAATACACAACAGGTCCTGGTCATGAACATGGACCTCATGGCTGTTGTGTGTATTATTAATAAAAGGTGTAGGTGCTGTCAGTGAGTTGATGGGCAGGATGGGACTTCTCCATTCATCCAGTCACATAAGTCTTTGTCGTCGTTTGTCACATGTTCATACCCAAACATCGGATGAGTAGGTCTTGTTTGCGTGCTTGCTCGTTATTTGTTCTGTGTGTGTGTGCGTGTGTGTGTCTTCACTGTTTTGTTCAGTTCATTTGTTTCACAGTGTTTGTGTGACAGGGTTGATAAAATGGTATTACAAACCAAATACTGCACAACTGCCACTTAGGGAGAATGGTACAGCAAATGGTAGTGTTTATGCTCTACTCACACACACACACACACACACACACACACACACACACACACACTTTATGTTGGATATGTAAAGACTCCAGTCTCCCACTGAGGCTTCTACATGTTCATTTCTTGTATAATTGTTTGGCGGTGTAGATCGAATAGTTTTGTATCTATAATTTCCTCTATGTTTATATATACACTTGATTTTTTTGAAATTATTTTTGGATCGTCGAGGTCAGGTCGGAGAGTGTGTGAAGTCGCTTAAACAGCTACGTTCTATTTTTATAACAAGCAGAAATTGTGATTCATAGCATTTTAAAAAGCACGCAGGTTAGAATGTGGGCTTTCCCTTTTTAACTATAAAAGTGGCTACAAACGACAAGTCACCAAACTCTACGAAACGAACATCCTTACGACGTCTGAACCCTACCATCAGAATAACACGCGAACAGATAACGATAACGTAACACACACTTACTAATCACAGATGGTAATGAATTAAAAATGTTTACAGCTGATAAAAGGAGTATAATGGCAAGGGCAAGTCCTTAGGCTTGTAATCCGGTGTTTTGTTTTGTTTTGTTTTTTTCTTTTCCTGCTTGTTATGGAAGGCATGACATTAATTTATGCTTAAACTTTATTGTACTGGTTGTACCATATCAACTCTGATTTTGTTGCTTGTTTTTTTTTTTTTATCACACAGCAGTATTGTAATATCTTCTAAAGTGAATGAACTGAAAATGTAATTTCTGTTATCAGCCTAATGGGATGTCGTTTTATTTCCCCCATATCCTCGTTGTTTTCTCAGTGTAAAAGTATTAAAGTGTGCTGCTTACTATAGACTCTTTGGACTGTCCATCACGTCCTTAATCTCTCAACTCCATTCATTTTTTTTGTTTTGTTTGGTATTTTGTTTTTGGTACGCCTGACTGGACTTGGAACTCTGGAAGCACAACAGGCTTCTCCTTCGATTTCGCTATGTCATACTGTACATGTACATGAAATCCATTACAGTTTTTATTTTCTGCTTTGGTTTCCACACTCAGACAACAAATCCAAAATCGTTGCACTTGGTTGATGCAGCATTTTATGAAACGAGTAAATAAATGAATGTACACCTGAAAATCATATCCGATCCTTAGCTTTAATAAAAGTGGCATGTTATGTTTATAGAAAATAACGTGTAACCATTAAAGAACTCCATGGCAATGGTGCACTTGTGTACTTTCTTTATTCTACTTTGAACTGTGGTGTGTAATTCTGTTGTACATCTCTATTAATTGTATTGTAAGCACTTGTATTTTTGTATTTCACACCATATTTAAACCATGTTATATTACGTATGAAGAACACTGATAAATGAGACGCTGGATATGAATGGGAGTAAGAACTGGAAGCTCTTAATTTGCTCAGTGTATATTATGAATTCAGTCTGGCATGAGTCGTAAAACATGTAGGTTTTCAGTACAGTGCACAGAGGAGGTGACAGTAGTGACCTTTACCTTGTCTGCAGGGTGTGCTGACCTCCACCTGCTGGACATGTTGACCCCGATGGAGAGGAAAAGGCAAGGCTACATCCACGAGCTCATTGTCACCGAGGAGAACTACGTCAACGACCTGCAGTTAGTCACTGAGGTAGGACCGGAAACGGTTTTGTGGCTTGTGTGCAGAACGTTGAAGCTGAACGTTATGCAAATGAGCTTGTAGACTCTAATAACTCGGGTAGATTTGGTGGATATACAGAAGGTTCTCCATCACTGTTCACTAATTACAGCCGGTAAACAATAGTTTAAAAGACATCCCATTTAATTCACATTACTGTAAATGTTTCCAAACGTATGGCATCCATCATCGTAATTACAGTGGTTACAATGAAACAACTGTATTCTTATTCTTATTCCATATTCTCTTTATAACCCCCACCCCAGAATTTCTCCTAAAATTTGGTCACTTGCCAATTCCCACTCACCAGCCAGCTCTCCCCATCATGCAACAACTGTTGAGGGTGAACCGCGCTTCCTCCGTGACGCATAAAACCAGCCAACCACATCTTATGAATTGCTGCTTATGCTGCGTCACATGGCAGTGTCACATACTCAGAGGAAAGCGCTATCTACCCTCTTCCACATACACAAGCTCATGGCCACCTGCAATTGGCTGAAGCCGCTGTCATTGCAGGGTAGCGAGATGAACGCCGTCCTTCCGTCCTAGAAAACTTGGCCAGTTTTTCTCCCTTGGCTTTCAGCCCCAAGTGGGGTTCAACTCGCAGTGTCCTGGCAATTAGGCGAACCCCTTTCCGTTGTGCCACTCTTACGGGAGCTCTTATTTTTATTGTCTAACACTATTTAGGAATGAAATCAACCTGAACCACACTCAGTGTTCAAACAGCATTTCAGTGAGAATTACGTAATCTAGTTTTGGTTTTGATAATTTTTACAAAATTGTTTATTTGAAGTTTAAAGTTTGAACTTGCACACAGCGCATGCGCACACTGTACTGTCACACTCTTATTTTCATTACTTTTTTCTTTCTTTCTCTGTTCCACAGTTCTTTCCTTTTAATTGCTTCTTTTGCCGCTTTTGTCTTCATTTTCTTTTTTCCTCAATTTCCATCCCATTCTTTCCCTTCTTACCTTTCTTCTCTCTATTTCTTGCCATTTTTCCCCCTGCCTCCTTTCATCCTTGCTTTTTCAGCTCCTTGCCAGCCCTGTATTTCCTTATGAGTCAAATCTTGGAATAATGGTTCCTTACCTGTCTGTCTCTCAGACCTTCCAGAAGCCTCTGCTGGAGTCGGAGTTGCTGACTGAGAAGGAGGTGGCCATGATTTTTGTCAACTGGAAGGAGCTCATCATGTGCAACATCAAATTGCTGAAGTATGATCTCTGCTGCTGCTTGATCCTGAATTAATGAACCTCACATTTCAAATCCACTATGATTCACTAGGCCAGGCCTCCAAAAGAGTCTAGTTATTACTCATTTCCCATGTACATAATTCTATATGGAAATGATTTGTTCTCACATCCGGGGTGGTTCTTAAAGTCCAGAGTCGCAAACAGGATGGTGATTTCTCTTCTAGAAGAGCTACTAAACCTGGTCCTTGAATTGGGTGTGTTAAAGGACAGAAATCTCCTGTGCACTGGGTTAAGAGAGTATTAAACGTAGATTTTGGTGCATCTGCTTTGCATGTTTACACTTGAAAAATTCAGCAAGTGATGTACTGGAACCATGAAAAATAGACTGCGTAACTTTGAACATCCTTCAAGGTCTTTTGTTTCTTGTCAAACTCACTCACACTCACTCACACTGACAAGGAGATACTGATGGATCTGAATTCCTCTTCTCTCCTGCAGGGCATTGCGGGTAAGAAAGAAGATGTCGGGCGAGCGCATGCCTGTGAAGATGATTGGTGACATACTGACAGCGCAACTGCCCCACATGCAGCCCTACATCCGCTTCTGCAGCTGTCAGCTCAACGGAGCTACCCTCATCCAGCAGAAGACGGACGAGGTGCCCGACTTCAAGGACTTTGTCAAGGTAACAGCAAACTGGCTAACAGGTTGGCTTGACATTTGCATTTCTTTGTGCCAGAAATTAGTCAGGTGTCTTATGGTAAGAGGTTTATTTTGCCCATCTGTGGTAAAACACCAAATCTAAGTGTGTGTGTGTGTGTGTTACAGAGGTTGGCCATGGATCCTCGCTGTAAAGGAATGCCTTTGTCTAGTTTCCTGCTCAAACCCATGCAGAGAGTCACCCGCTACCCTCTTATCATCAAAAACGTAAGTGTACACACACAGTCTGGGAGGCAAAGACCTTAATAATCTGCCCACCATCACTGTCATTAGTATGCAACATTCTTTGTGTCTCATTTACTCACTTACTTTATAAAACAAAGAGATCTTTATTCTTCAATCGCTCCAATTTCCTGGCATTTGTCCAGTTTTTTCTGCAGTTGTCATTAGTTTTTTTTCCTCCTTTTCGTGGCTTCAGTATACTCTCTCTAATTCTTTTTATTCTCTTGAAAATAAAGTTTTCATATATACCTCATTACATTTTGTATCACTGCATTACTGTTTATGATTCCCAATCCTGATTAGATTCTGGAAAACACTCCGGAAAGCCACCCGGACCACAGCCACTTGCGGCAGGCTCTGGAGAAGGCCGAGGAGCTGTGCTCGCAGGTGAACGAGGGCGTGCGCGAGAAGGAGAACTCGGACCGCCTGGAGTGGATACAAGCGCACGTGCAGTGTGAGGGGCTGTCTGAGGTGTGTGAGGCCACAGGGACGAGCACGGCTTTCTTACTTTTAAATCATGGCAGGATTGTATCGTGTGTATATCGGTTCTGAGAGAGAGAAATAAGTATTGAAAGACAGATTTGATCCGTATATAAATTTCATCATAATTTTTGATTCTGTCTGTTTCAGCAACTGGTATTCAACTCGGTGACCAACTGCCTGGGCCCTCGCAAGTTCCTGCACAGCGGGAAGCTCTACAAGGCCAAGAGCAACAAAGAGCTCTATGGCTTCCTCTTCAACGATTTCCTGCTCCTGACGCAGGTCACCAGGCCGCTGGGCTCCTCGGCTTCCGACAAAGTGTTCAGCGCCAAGTCTCATCTGCAGTATCGCATGTATAAAACGGTGCGGTTTGGGATCTTGCCAGTACTTTGTACCATGCAGGTGTCCTTTGAAGGAGCTGCTGCACAGTAGCTAATGTCTTCTATAGTATCGGAGCACTTTATAGTATTCTGAAGGCTAATAGTAGTAGTGAATGTAGATATTTATGATGTTCAGAACAAACCCTTAAAAGCACAGTGTTTCCATGCTAGTGAACATGAAGTCAGTAGTTTAAATCCCAGCCCAGACAAGCTATTTTTTCTCACTGGTGCTGAGGTTTGATCAGCCGCTATCTCCCTCTCTGTTCAAAAGCCATTCTATAATAATGATGACTGTTGTCGTGGCCTGTCCATGACTGACCTCTTGCTTGGTGTCTGCAGCCCATCTTCCTGAACGAGGTTCTGGTGAAGCTCCCTACTGATCCCTCTGGAGACGAGCCCATCTTTCATATATCACACATAGACCGAGTGTACACCATACGGGCAGAGAGCATCAATGAGAGGTACACACACACACACACACACACACGGACCTGCATTCACCCACTGCACCTCTTATCACCTCTGTCTGCTCCATACTGTTAAATCTGTATAACTGTAGTGTATAATAACAAATTACACAACCAGGCTGAGATTTTGCTTAGTTCACAATAAAGCACAAAACTAATTCTGCCAAAGTTTGTCATGCTTGGTAATGTTTTCTCCCATGCTTCTGTCATCGTAATGTTTTGTACATTACTAGAGCTTCTTTTTTTTTTTTTGGTATTGGGACATCAGTAATGGAGCTATTGAGCATTTAGATGAGTTGAGATCTGATCTTGGATTGCTCTTGTCAGGACCGCATGGGTGCAGAAGATCAAGGCTGCCTCTGAGCTCTTTATTGAGACGGAGAAGAAGAAAAGGGAGAAAGCTTATCTGGGTAAGTTATTTTAGTATCAATAAAAACAATAGACTAGGACCACAGAGTTTGGAAACATACAATATATCTAAATACAGCAACTGTCCTGAACTGTGTGCATGCTTAATTTTTGTTCAATGACAAATAAATCCGACAAGTTAAACGTCTTAGGACAGACTGGTTCTGAAATACTGATACCTTTTAAAATAGTCTGCATTTTAACATAGAACAAGACACAAACTATTTTTACAGTTCAGAGCCCACAAGGCTGCTGTAGCTAAATATACTTCTGTGTCACTCAAATTCTTTATATGACACCCTTGAGATATGTAATATCAGAGTGGAACTAAATGTTCATCACCAGAACTCTGTGTTCAGTCTTTGGGAGGCGCTGTATAGAGCAGAGATTGATAGCAAATTGCAGTACGGGAAGAAAAAGTGTTCTTGCGATTTTTATAAATTGCAGTGTACAGTGTGATACCTTCTCCTAAACCACATGGTGAAGTCTTTGATACGAGTGAACTGGGGCAGCTATTTACCCAAAAAGACTTTCAATGCATCAGACGTTGAACTGACATCAGACTTCATCTGTCATTTGTGTGTGTGTGTGTGTGTGTGTGTGTGTGTGTGTGTGTGTGTGTGTGTGTGTGTGTGGGTAGTGCGGTCTCAGAGAGCTACAGGCATTGGTAGGCTGATGGTCAACATTGTAGAAGGAATCGAGTTGAAACCCTGCCGCTCTCATGGTAGGAATCTCTCTCTCTATCTCTATCTCTCTCTCTCTCTCTCTCTCTCTCTCTCTCTCTCTCCCTCTCTCTCTCTCTCTCTCTCTCTTTCTATCTCTATCAGTCTCTCACATACACACACATTTATTTATTCATTCATTTATTTATTTATTTATATGCTTTGGTACTTTGTGTAATTGTGTGTGTGTGTGTGTGTGTGTGTGTGTGTGTGTGTGTGTGTGTGTGTGTGTGTATGTAGGTAAGAGTAATCCATACTGTGAGGTGACAATGGGCTCACAGTGTCACATCACTAAGACAATGCAGGACACACTGAACCCCAAGTGGAACTCGAACTGCCAGTTTTTCATCAAAGACCTGGAACAGGATGTGCTGTGTGTAACTGTGTTCGAGAGGGACCAATTCTCACCTGATGGTGAGCCACACAAATATACCTAACATGAGTTTACATTTCTTCCTCAACCCATGACCCAGCTTTAACTACTCTTCATAAGTCTTTCATTTAAACATCATCCAACACTGAGGCGGAATACCAAAAAGCTTCCTGTTTACTATATATGGTCAGGACAAGTCGTTGTTTTTTTTTTTTATTATTCGAATTTAGAGAACTTTTCATGCACCAAGCAATGAATCACATTAGATAACTGATATTAAAGCATGGGATTCTAAACATTTGAATATAATGTTGTTAAATTCTAACTAATAAACCTTATTATTAGAGAGGACACGATACCACGTTTCTTTTCCGATACCAATACCCATCCAGTACTGTGTTTTAAAAAGTCTACCAAGCTTTAAAATGTTTCTTTTAACTGAAGCACTTCACAGTTAACCCTTTACTGCACATTGTTGCCATATGGCAACAATTTACAAACTACCCCCCTAAATTTTATTTATTTTTTTTTTATTTTTTAAATATATGTTTTAAATATATTAAATATATTTTTTGAACTAATTCAAGTAATAAAAATCCATAAAAACATTTTTTAATGTAAATATAATAATTCATGCAGTCGAGGGTTAAACTCTTAAACAGTCAAGTCTCTTAATATGTAAATATTTACAAATTCCAAAGATTAATTTCATTTCCAAATCCAGTCCCAATCTTTGCATTTGTTACAACATCGGATATCTGACCCACCATTTTTTACTGATACTGGGCATCAGATCGGTGCCATCTTTAATAATATATATATATTTTAAAATGAACATTATTAATAATAGGCTTGACTTTAATTGGTGTTTCATTTCTCTGTGTGTACAGACTTCCTGGGCAGGACAGAGATTCGGCTGGCGGACATTAAAAAGGATCAGGGTTCAAAAGGTCCGATCACTAAGAGGCTTCTCTTACACGAGGTCCCTACAGGAGAGATCGTGGTCAGACTCGACCTGCAGCTATTCGACGAACCCTGACCCTCGTGAACTTTGACCTCCTTCACCCTAGATTCCACACTTCCTCCTGTACTGTATTACCAGCCTAATGTGACAATCCCACACCACTCTACACTACGCCCCCTCGTGTATGTGTGTGCGTGCGAGTGTGAGTGTGTCTGTGCGTGTCGGAGAGAGAGGAAGTACGAGGGGATGGAGCTTAGGCTCTGAGTAAGCTGTAACAGTCTTAAGCAATCTTTCAGTTTCTTTTTTTTTTTTTTTTATTTCACTTGAACAAATATTGTGGTTTAGAGATGTGTATTAAAGGGATACTCCGGTGTTCCTCAGCGTAATGTCTATCCACAGCGTGCGTAGTGTATGTGAGACTTCCACAGACAAAAGTTTTGGCGCATTTCTCTGTAGTGAGAAAAGAACGAAACACTGCTTACTCAAAACTCGCTTATAATGGAAGTGTAAGGGCGTTAGCTGTAAAATGTGTGACTCTATGGCACATTCGAAACTACAGCTATTGGAATCTAAGAGTAAAGGATTATAATAAAACAGACTTGAGAGAAAATTCTTATAAAAGCTGTTTGCATTGTTTTATAGGTTGCAGTAGTGTATGTTGAGCAGGTACAAACACAATAAATAACAACACCGTTTATAAAAACAAAAAAAACAGCCAGTCTCTCGTCTCTCTATTGGAGGCCAATTATGAACTGGAGTGATGTAGCTGAGGTTGAGGAACTGTCAGAGCCAGAATTTCATTGCAACCTTTGTTTTGTTTTGTTTTTTTTAACCCATTTTCCATTGTTTCCAGGGTGATTGTAGTAAGGTTCATAGTTAAAAAAAGACCCCTGGAATAAAGATTTGGAGTGACAGATAATATCACTCTTATACCCCTAGTGTCTTTCGCATTTACACATAATATAGACACATACATGTACAGCATTTTTTGCAAATACCTTTATTGAAGACATAAACCTTTATTGATCTAACAGCTGCCTTTAAACTTTCATTGTAAGAGAGATTTGTTCAATTTTTGTCCTTTTCTCACTACAGTGAAATGTGTCAGAATGCTGATCTGCGGTAATCCTACATAGACTACAGATTTGGTGGATAGAAATTATGTTTTTAACATGCTGGATTACTGCTTTAACAGTCATGGTAGCCCCAAACAGTGAACACTGACATAATCGTAATACAGTTATCTACATGAATGGTATGTTTTAGTATGTTTATGAATGGTATGCTGTCCAAAACTAGGTTGGGTTTATGACAAGGGCTGATTTTTGCTCACAGCAAACCAATTATCTCAGCTGTATGAGCTTTAAAAAGATGGATTATATTGTAAACGATTTGTTTTGCGATTTGTTCGTGAGCAGATATCACGTGAACACTCCAGTCTTATTTTGCCACGATATACTGTGCTGTATTATTTATCCTTTGATTTGTATTCCAAAAGGTGTCACATGATCAGCGGGCTGGTTTTGGGAAAATGTTATTAAGATTGCAATTATGATGTGATGTTTAACCATCAATATTCAGCTCTAGCTGTATTTTTATTCCTCTGTACTCTTTAAGAAAAAAAAGAAAGGTTCCTCGAGGGTTCTTCTGGTGGTTGATGACCTGGACCTTCAGAGTGCTGGGGTGAAGGTGAAGGTGAAGGTGAAGGTGAAATGTATGAGAAGGGCGGTGAACATTTGATTAACAAAGTGACCAAGACTGATTACTGAAGTTAATTCCTAACCATGCGTATGTTTGTTTTTATGTATTGTAGAAATACCACTGGATTTTAATCCTTAGAGCTACTTTTATTGGTACTCCAGCATTATTTACCATCATGTTCCTCCTCTATTAGTGTCAAATACTTCTGAAATGCTGTAAATGCAGAGCCATTGACGCGTACAGAATTGTTTTTGTTTTATTTGTCCCTTTTCATGGGTTTCATTTTGCTACACAGAGTAAGCTATTTAACACTGAGTAATATTTATTATCGGTTTTGTATTACTAATGTGTTTCCTTTTTTTTCAGATATTATTTTTACTGTGCAGTCCTTCCTTTAAACGATGAGAGCTGCTTAGAGCGTAGCAGTTAGACAGTAGAGGTCGACACTGTAATCGGATTGTTTGTAAAGATGAGAAATATCAGGGTGTGTTTCATAGTGCATGTGTTTCTCTTTCGTCGAGCTGTAAATGGAAAATAGTGGTACAGGGCAGGAGAATACAGGAAGTTGTGTATTACATAGAAGCGATGTGCATAAACGGTGTATTTTCAAGAGATCAGAGATCAGGACAGATGATTTTCTCCCACGTTGCGTTTCATAAAAACAAAAATATGACACTGGTTGTTCAGAATATATTTCTACATTTCATTATGATTATTACTATTATTTTCATTCTGGGATGTGAAAGTGGATGGATGGATGGATGAGAATGGTAGCATTACTAAGCTGAGAAGATTAAAGTCAAGTGTGTGTGTGTGTGTGTGTGTGTGTGTGTGGACGTGTGCATGTGATAAATATTTTGTTTAGAGGACATTGAAGGGTTACCTTTACCTCTTTCTCTCCCTGTCCTTGCATCTGTCTGTCTCTCATCATCCTTTCTCTCTCTCTCTCTCTCTCTCTCTCTCTCTCTCTCTCTCTCTCTCTCTCTGTACACTATGAACCTGTAGGCTCTTCCCCTGTATTTTTTACCGAGTCCCAATGAGTCGACGGTACCCTACGTGTTTGTGTTTAAATCTTTGAAAGAACTATAATATATTACGACTTGAAGAATAATTATGTTGATGACAGCATATTGTTATCAATGTAGAAACAGTGTATTGTCTTAAACGTTGCAATTAAAAGCTCAGTTGGACCAAGAAATAATGACTGTGTGGTGATTTATCATCTGTATCGTCTTATGGTTTGTACATGTTAATGATAAAATAATGCCTTCTACCACCTCTATAGTGCACCATCTCTGCATGTAGGATTCAGGTTGTCATGACAACCTTACTACAACACCTAATGTTTTGTGTGAAATCTTTGAAAGATTAAAACGTGTTATTAAATCAGAAAGGTGACTGACAGGAACACGTTTAGTTTTAGTTAAATAGACAAGAAGTTAAATGAAGCAAGAGCAGAGGAACGAGGTACACATGTAGTAGTTCTTTACCTCAGCAGAGTGCCTCTGGTTACAAGTCTTCTGCTTTATGCTAAAATTCACAATGTTGCCATTTTATATCCTTCATTTGCAGCTAATGTATCTTCTGTTTCATGCTTTAAAAGTTCTGGCACTTTAGTGCACATGGCAGGAGCTTATTCTGTTCTCCTGATACTAATAAGTTTTGAGGGAAAGGAGAACCATTGAGGAATGGTCATGCTTCTCCAGTTCACATGTCTCTGGCGGTCCTCTACCACAGACTTCATCATCTAAACCTCCTAAAGGTAGCTTCTCACAGTTTAATTTATGAACATGATGCTTTTCGATTCAATTTGTATATTTGTATAGCACTTTTAACAATGGCCAATGTCACAAAGCAGCTTTACAGAAATATATGAATTCAGGATATACATTTTAAATTTACAAATTGATCCCTAATGAGCAAGCCAGAGGCAATGGTGGCAAGGAAAATCTCCCTGAGACGATATAAGGAAGATACCTTGAGAGGAACCAGATACCTGTGTACTACATGGTCAAAAAGTGCATTTGTAACCAGGAAATTCATTAGAGTTTTCATGTGAAGTCTACTTTGTTGAATATCAACTGTTCACTGATGGAGTGCAAACCTGTCTGTGGCAATAGCAGGCTATAGCAATTGTAATCCTAAACCATTGTAGCAAAACTGTTTGCTTCAACTGCAGTCCGTGCCATCTTCATGGTTTTTAGGTGGTACCATCCACAGTATCTCATGTATCTTTAGGCTGTCCATGTGATTTCCAAGTGATGAGTGATCTACAGCCAGAAGTAAGGCATCAGGATTCATAGAGAACGCAAAGCCCAATAATTGATATTGGCAATCTGTTATTGCAAAGGGCCAGTAAGGCTAAAGAGAGTCAGCAGTTGGTAATTGGAGAAGTTGCTTTGAAAGCTGCCACACAGACCAAGAAACCTGTGATAAAAACAGTGCCTGAACTTTCAGTCATATCTACCCCCACTTTCACTGCAACAATGAATAAATGTGTTTGAAACAATCACACATGAAAAAAGGTGAAGACACAGTCCCTGAACCTTCAGTCACCAGAGACAACCTGTCTACGAAAGAATCTACTTCATCAAAATTGTCTCCATTTGTCTCCACATTATTCAGTGTTTCTCTAGAAGAAATTAGAGAAACTTCACATCTCTCCAGCGATGTGATTGATGAAATAACAAGTGCAGATCGTGCAGTACCTGAAACTGGCCCTGCTCTTGCCCCTGAGACTTACTTTGGCATCTTTCCAACTGCTGGCACTGTGATTCCTACTACAGCCAAAGTCCCTGACCTGTCTCCCAATCTGCCTCCTGCTATAAATGGTTCTACAGAAGCCACTCCTGCTTCTGGAGGTATAGAAATCATCTATGCCCCCAAGGATGCAACATCCACCACAGCAGTCTCCGTTTCTGAAGTAAATGATATAATGTCTATGCAAGAAGGTGCTTCAGTAGAAAATTCGGATTGCCCAAATACACGTACACACAGAATATGTGCCCCATTGACCACCTCAGAAGTAAAAAATTCCAAAACCCAGGGTATTAGTCCAGAACTTTCAGCAACTGGGGAGATAATAAATGTAACTAGGTCCACTGCTCAAGACTGTGGCATCCTACAATCACCAATGACTACAGAGACTTCTACAGACTCTGCCTTCACCACATGTTCCTCACAGATCCATTATTAAGCAGACACTGCTGGTCAGAAACTTACTTCAGAAGTAGAAATTGGTTCTGCAGAAACAGCATACAGGCTTCCCTTTACAGAACTTAGCATATCACCAGTGGTTTCCAAATAAAGATTCTGGAGAAGTCCTTCAACGAGGACTCCTTCAACGCCAAAAGTGTTCAGTCGGTTTTTATTACCGCCGGAACTGTCTTTTCAGTCCACATGCCACACCAGAGACTGTTTTTGAAAGTATCATCATCTGGACTAACAAAAGCTCAATGAGATCTGATCCATTCTGAATTAGCAGAAGGTGAACTAAAGCCAGAAGGAGAACGCCATGTCCAGGAAGATTCAGACGGTACTTGTCAAGTTCTCTCTGGTCCAGTATGTTTACACTACAGTACATGTTAACGATGATCAAGTGCACCAAACAGACCTGCTACATCATGACTCACTTTTTATCCAAACCAACTTACCACTGAAAAACTAATAATCAAATAAACGAGATAAACCTATTTATTTATTTATTATCAACAATAGCCATGAGTTAGCTGTCACAATTAATCGTTATGTGTGAGCAGTTCAGCAACACAATGAACCCAGTCTGCGATCAGATGAAGATGTAGCAATTTTTTCAGTATGTTTAAAATTAATAGAAACATATTGCGTAAGAACACGTACAACAAATTGCAATAATAATGGTGTTGCATTTGCTGCATTCTGTTACAGGAAATGGAAGGCAGGCTGATAAAACTGGCAAAACCACAAATACTTATGTTTTTAATGATATGTTGTATGATGTTAAGTCTGACAATCATAAAGTTTTTAAAATTCTCAACAACTACAGCAAGTTAATTTGCACATTGTGGCTTCACTTATTGATATTTGTAGTGGTTGATGGACTGCTTTAGATCTGCATTGTAAGTTCTGCCTACTTTTGGGCCCACTGCTTATCCTTGATACAGTTCAATAATAAAAGTTTTTTTTTCATATTTTAACTAACCTTTTAATGATATGTCTTTGTTACATAGTGTATATTTGGTTCTTTCCATGTGGTCTCCATTCTGTCCATTCTGTGCATGTTGACTGTATATGAATTTAAGAATGAACTGTTTGGGTGATCTAATGGGTCTAGTTTTTATAAATTTTCTGGTAAGTTTTCAAGTCAAGTGCTTGAACATTAAGTCTTGATATTTGTTTAACCACGTTCAGGTATCTGGGGTGTTATATACAGTTACAAACCTTAGAATAACTGTTGTTTTTTGTCAGCGTTAGGTTTTTGTGTCTCATGGCACTATTTAATAACCCAGTGCATTTTGTTTTCATTCGTACCTCGTTCACAACTGAACCCAACACAGAAGCTGTTCTTAGTTAAGATCCGTGAATTCTGCCGAG
This sequence comes from Pangasius macronema, assembly GCA_037577455.1. Classification (NCBI taxonomy): domain Eukaryota; kingdom Metazoa; phylum Chordata; class Actinopteri; order Siluriformes; family Pangasiidae; genus Pangasius; species Pangasius macronema. The sequence goes on from CM074970.1 coordinate 9,388,941, forward strand.
AGCGAGTACAGCTATATTTGCATGAACTGGAAAAACACACCTGCCTTCTTCTGTCTCCTTCATATTAACTACATGCTAAAACATCCTTATTGAATGTTGTTAATTCAGCACATCTATTCTTTTTTTTTTTATTATTATTTTATAGTTTCTTAACAGCCAGTTCATTTGCCATGTGCCTCAGGGCCTGTGATGTGCTGCTTGATGCTGGTCCAGAATATAAGAAAGCATTTCGGAAGACTTAACCAAGCTGAACAGACTTTATGGTAATGGAGATCTCTCATCATTCCCAGAATTTAAGCTCTCAGGTGGCTGGGAATGATTTATTTTGTGTCACTAAAATAATATAATACTGTGATATTTTGTGGATGCTGGTGTTTACTTGTAGAACTTTCTTAAAATATTTTTCTTAGAGCCTTTGTTGGATGAAATCATCTCCAGATAAATGTCAACTGCTTCAGCATCTCCAAAGAATTATGCTTTTATTATACAAACAAACAAATACTTGAGCATTTTGTATTACTATTTTGTGATTTCTTTGAGAATCTTGAGAAATCTGACTGTGACTCTCTGGCCAACTATACAAACAGAAAAAATTAAAATGGATGCATTTGTTGAATTGTTTTGTTTTTCTTCTGTCTTTATATGGATTGCCAGTCTTGTTGCATCTTCTGGGTTAAGAGAGGAAAGAAGTACCTCTGTTAAAATAATTTAAATCATTCCAAGACGTTCACAAATCAACATTCAACAACAATAGTTTTAAAAGGCTCATAAGGAAGCGGTGAAAGTTGTGTCATGACTCCAGGCTCGATTTGAAGCAGGCTGTTTAGTAGGAAGTTATAACTGCTGTGTCTGTTTCTGAATCTGACAGACGTGCAAAGATATGAAGAAGGAATCTTAAATGAATATTAGAACTGAAATCCTCTCAGTGCTTTTTTTTAGAGGATTTGAAAGATGTCAAAGGCAAAGAAGAAACTCCAGAACCTGCTAACAGTTTTATTTTTTTCACTGTTAATACCTTGTTTTTTTATTTCCTTTCATGTTAGATCAATTCAAAAAAAAACTGACACTTTGTGTATAACCAATTTTGGTGTGTACAACCAATTTTTTTTAGAGTAACGTTAAATAAACCTTAAGAGTTTCGGTGTACAAACTTTTGATCTCTGTGAACATACACTTCAGTATCCACACTCCCTGCACAGCAGCGCGCGCTCTCTGGGGGCGAGAACCATTTTTTTCGCGAGGCGCAGTGTCTCCTCCCACATCATGAATATTCATGAGCTGAGCGGCCTGCGTGCCTTGCGTAGTGACGCAATGCAACAACTGCGGGTCCCGATTGCTGCAGCCGCTTGTCATTGTGACGAAGATTGGCACTAAGGTAAGCTGTCACTCAAAATCTTCTTTTTTTACTCCCTATCAATCAGGCAATCTGGGCTTCGCGCTGTAAATGCTCCAGGCGCGTGCATAGTAAGGCGGCTAGCCGAGGGGAGACGGGTGCCGAGGGTTCGCGTTTACTCCGGTGTTAGAGGGGAAAATACCATGGCGCTGTTTCGGCAGCGATTTTCTGCGCTGACGAACGACGAGAGCATAGCGAGCAAGGCCCAGCTCTTTTTTTTTTTTTTTTTTTTTTTTTTTTTTAAATGCTCCTCAGTGGAAGTGCGAATGGCGCTAGCCTGTAGGGAGGGATACTCCGCAGTCCCTGCGTTTGATTGATAGGCAATGGGCAGGCTTTTATTCCAGTTAAAGGAGCAGAGCGAAACAGCCGATATTTTGTTTACAACTAGTCGAAAATGTTTTCTCATGCGGAACGGATGACTTTTATTTTTAATATATTTATATTATATATATATATATATTTTATCAGTCCAAAATATTTAAGTAACTATAACAATCCGATACGAACCATTAGCCTATAAAAAAGGTTTCCGTTAAAAACTAAATAAAAATAAACTATTGGATAAAACCTCTTTTTTTTTAACGCTACGTCCAAACCCGCATACTACTGTACTAAGCAGTGCGTTAGTGTAGTAGGCTCCGGGGGAGGGCGGTGCGCTGTGGCGTACTGTCATCATCTCATCATCTCATCGACGCACTGGCCATAAACATGTTCAGAGGAAACATGGCGGCTCTGGTGCTCCAGAAGAAAGGGAAATACCTAACGGATATGTAGCACATTGTTGAGTTGTTTACGATATAAAATGCTGCCAAGTTGATATTTTGCTTACTCCAATACCAGTTTGAAGAATTTGGTTTGTAAAATGGTAGAAAATAAAGTAGTTTCGGTTGACACTCGGCTTTAGAGCAGCCTTGCTAACTGCGCTACTGCAGTGAAGGCACACCAAGGCAGTTTCCTAATGTAGCCAGTGGTTTTATTATTATTTACCAAATATATATATATGTATTCGTCTCTGGAGTAATTACATCAGAACTGCTTTACAAAGAAAAGCCCTTCTGCCTTCTCGCCTTGGTTCCTATGAGTTCAGTGACCCTTCAAGCCCCCATCTTATGTTTCACTATCACGCCGTGTGCTACATTTAGAAATGTATCCAGAAGCTCGAGTCACAGGCTAATGAAGCTAACTGTGCTGAAGTGTAACCTTTTCTCGTGATTTTGGTCGTTTATTGCCTGAAATGAAAGGGTGAAACCATTAAAATAAAGCATGGTTGATGTGGATAATGGGGAAACCGCCTGTGTGTGTGCAGTTGTGAAGTCTGGCGCTAGAATGCTTCAGCGTTGCCAGCAGCAACAGTAACTATGATGACGTCGCCATCGTCGGTGTCCATGGAGGAGTTTCAGGAGAATCAACAGGTGAGGAGCAGCATGCCTCCATCACCACTGCTGCTGCTGATCATCATCATAATCATAATAATAACAGCAAACAGTTTTCATTTTAAGTCCAAAATCTCAAAAAAAAGACAAAAGATTACAAATGAACAAAGAATAAAACAATACAAGTCAAGTAGGCTTTGTTTTCATTCCCCTCATCACAGACAGATGAAATATTAGGAACAGAATATATTCCCCCCTGACATGGTGGTACATGAAACAATACGAGACAGACCGTGCAAAACTCAACAAGTGCATTCAATACAGACAATAAACGGTACAGTAACTGTACAGCATTGTGGTGTGTTTGGTGTTGGTATGACGTGTGATTATAAGTACTAGTACAGTTACATTTGGGACTCGTTGTTATTCTACAACAAATAAATAAAGTAAAGCCAAAACACAGAATCACAGTGCAGATAAAAGATGTTAGTACAAATTGTTAATTCATTCAACTTCAGTAAATTTTTTATCCTGGTCAGCGTTGTGGTGGATCAGGAGTACACCCTGAACGAGACGCCAGTCCATCACAGGGCATCACACACACACACATTCAGACACTAATTCATACCTAGAGGCAATTTAGCATAGCCAGTCCACCTACCAGCTTGTTTTTGGGAGGGCTTGTCCCTCTTGTAATTATATTTGAGGTGTGGATGTCATTGGGTTTGAGTCCTAGTTGGATGTCATTGGAGTCCTACAAATCAGGAACCCTGGAGCTGTGAGACGGAAACGCTCCCCTATGCTCCAACATGCTGCCTGATAGCACAACAATTAATAAATAAAAACAGGAAAAAAACAACCTACAATTAGCAAAACAAACTGCAGGTCTTAACTAAAAAAATACTCAAATTCAAATTATATGTTTAATGACAGGAAGTGTGAATAAGCCAGTTTGAACAGGTAGATCTTTAATCTGGATTTCAAAGCAATTACAGAACCCATCTTCCTAATATCGACTGAGAACACTTCCAGAGTTTAGGGGTGATATAAGAAAAACATCTCCGACTAGCTGAGCCGTGACTGATCTTAGGAATTAATCATAAACATGCCTAAGCTGATGAGGTGCTCGAGATGGGTTATACTGTTTCAAAAGATCAGTAATATCTTCTTCTTCTTTGCCGAAAAGGGAAGTCCCCAGCGGTCAGCGAATCATCACTCTCCACCTATCCCTATCTTCTGCATCCTCAACACTCAAAAGATCAGTAATATGCCAGAGCTAAACAATTTAGAGCCTTATATGTCGTCATTAGAAAAACCTTGTAATCAATATAAAACGTAATAGGCAGCCAACATAAATTGAATAATTTTTTTATACAATGTGATTAGACTTTCTTTTCCTGGTGAGGAAGCTGACGCTTTTTTTAAAGCGTGAGAATCAAGGCTCACTCTTCCCTCGCATTTATGAATCAGACTTTTATCCACAACGTCTGAGATGAGTTCAGTGCCAGTGTTTTGCTGTTAAAATAATCATTTGGCTCGGGGAATGTTCCAGCACAGGCTAATGTATGGCAACATGACAACATAACATGATTTTTCAGTATTTTTCGGTATTTTAAAATAGTCATGTTCCAATAGAAATGGTGAGGCTTAATAGGAGGTCTGCATGTGAGGAGAAATAATAAATGACAGCACATATCAACCAAACAAATCTTTATTTACATAATGTGAGAGAGAGTATATATCGTTTCCTTTTTTGGAGTACAAAAATTGCTTTAGGATTCCTTGTTCGCTTGAAATAATTCACCCTGACATTTATTTTAATATTTAGAGATCCTTGGAAATACTGTTAGGGCATTAATTATGAGAATTATGGGAATAATTGGGGAACTCCAACCACTGTGGTCAGTGCTGAAAAAAAATAAGGAGACACAAGGCGATTTTTCACAACTCGCAAAACAGTATTTATAACTCTTCTTTCAATCAAAGCCATTGTTACTCCCTGTCACATGCCTTCAATCACATGGGTCTGAGTTTATATGAGAGATGGAGACTGACACAGAAAGTGCACAATTTCACCATGTTTTACTGAAGATTTTGATCGGGCGATCATGTCATGCTGTTCAGTAACACGAACAGTAATGCTAGAGTGAGCACATTTTAGGAATATAGTATTTCTGGGCTGTTCAGGTTTGGCTGAATCTTATTAGGCGCTTATGAACATGGTACACCTACAGAATCACATCCTCACTTTGAGTGTCAAAATTAATATTTAATTTAAAATTAATATTTAATCACAAATATTTTACCATGCAATTATAAAGGAGCCTACTATATTATACTGGCAGAGCTAACATTAGTAGTAGAGCTAGATTAGGTGCCTGTATCACACATTGATTTTACATATGATATATACATAGATATTTATTACTTGTCTTATGTGTTTATGGTATATGCAGGTATACAGTGTATACACTCATCATTTACTTTTTTTTATTAGGAACACCTGTACACTTACAGGTGCACATTTATCTGATCAGCTGATTGCGTGGCAGCAGCACAGTGCATACAATCTTACAGATACAGGTCAAGAGCTTCAGTTAATTAGTTAGTTAGGGGGCAGTCGTGGCCTAATGGTCTGAGAGTCGGACTTGTAACCCGACGGTGAACCTGAAGGTCGTGGGTTCGAGTCTCGGGTCCGGCAGGGATTGTAGGTGNCAAGGCACTGATCCCCCAACTGCTCCCCGGGCGCCACAGCTAAAATGGCTGCCCACTGCTCCGGGTGTGTGTTCACTTCCGAGTATGGGTCACCACACTTGGCCACAAAGTCACTTCCACTTCCAACTTAATGTTCACCTCAAATATCAGAATGGGGAAAATATGTGCTCTAAGTGACTTTGACTGTGGAATGGTCGAGCATTTCGGAAACTGCCAATCTCCTGGGATTTTTATGCAAAATAGTCTCTAGAGATTACAAAGAATGGTACGAAAACCTAAAAACATCTAGTTGAGCGGCAGTTCTGTGTGCGGAAACGCCTCATTGATGAGAGAGGTCAGAGGAGAACGGCCAGACTGGTTCGAGCTGACAGGAAGTCTACGGTAACTCAAATAACCACTCTTTACAACCATGGTGAGCAGAAAAGCATCTCAGAACACGCAACATGTCAATCCTTGAGGTGTTCCACTCCTGTCAGCCAAGAAACAGGAATCTGAGGCTACAGTGGACACAAACTCACTAAAACTGGACAGTTGAAGACTGGAAAAAGACCGAGCGACATTTTTTCCAAACCTGGATCTGATTTTATGCTTTGTGCTGCTGCCACATGATTGGCTAATTGGATAATAGCATGAATGAGCAGGTGTATAATATATAATATATAATATATAATATAAGGGCATTGTAGAACTTTGTATTTGCAGTGTACTATTACTCATTATTGACCCCAAAATCATTCGAATGTGGATTTTTTCTGCCTTATATTTAATATTAAAAACAACATTATTAAGATTTCACTTGTATTATAACAAACAAGTTACTTTTGACATCACGGCATATAATTTATTACTATGTATAACACATCAGTCTCCTAAGGTAATGCTTAGCTGCTTATGTCAGTTTTCAGATATTAAGTGGAACCACACTGTAAACTATCCTTAACTGACATTTGCCAGATTACAATCAAGGACTTTAAACAAAAGCTTGCTGTGAAAAGGGCCATTCTCTGCTCTCATCCCATGCAACTGTACAAAACAAAGCAGCTTTTCATTCTTGACTCTGTATTAGGTCCTTATTGGATGTACTGATTTTATTTATTTGTTTATTTTGATGATATTTATTTATGAGGTTTGTGTTTTAGTGTGAAGCATCTATTGTTATAAATTTATGTTCAGATTTAACCATACAGGTTTTCGGGCATTGCTTGCAGGCGTCATATGAGTGTCCTTAACCAAAGAGGTCCTCAGAGCCAAGGTGCTCTCCAGAATTATTGGCACCCTTCTTAAAAATGAGCATGAATTGTATAAAATAAACTTTACATACAGTAATTAAAGATTAATTAAATAGTATTATTTTCTCAAAATGATGCACATTTTAAATAAACTGAAAATTTTCATTTGTCAAAAAAACTTCATTTGCCCTCAGTTTGGAAGAACTTGTCTTTATAAAAATGAGGTTACACACATGTAAAATTCCTTTGTCAACCATTAACATGGTTTCAACACAAACGAGACAGATGGTTGTTTAACAATACAAAAGCAGTTAAAATACCATTAAGCACAATTAGGATTATAACAAAAAGAATCAAACAGTTAGAAATTTGCCAGGAATTAGACCCATGAACACACAAGGCTCAGTGGTTAATGTTCTAAGCAAGTGACCACAAGGTTCTGGGTTTAAATTCACAAACTGAATAGTTGGACTCTTCAAATCCCTTAAAATCAAGACCCTTAACCCTTAACTGCTCAACTGTATATTTGGATAAATGGAGTCAACTGTAAATCACTTCAGAAAAAAAGCATCTGTCAAATGATTACATATAAATCCCTAGAAAAAAAAATAGTGTGTATGTGTAAACCTCATGTCCCCCCTTAGGCGCTCATCCTTGAACATAAGCACCCCCTTTTGTTCTGCCTTTTTCTCCTTCCAGTTTTGCAGATGAAAGATGTGCTCTGTTTTCTTTTACAAGAACTAGAAACTGGATGACCTGCTGGCATCATCACACGTCATCCAACACAGTACTACAGCTGAATTTGTCCCATATCTCCTTTCTCTCGCTTTCTCACTTTCTCTCTCTCTCTCCCTCTGTCTAGATGCAGGAGGAGGAGCGCTCAGTGGGAGAGACAGATGAAAGATTGGAGGAGGAAGAGGAAAGAGAGGAGGAGGAGGAGGATGATGAGAGCGGCCCGGTGCCAGCCGACCCCCAGACACCCATGGAGGCCCAAAAAGCCGCCATCTACAGGTAAAGCCCTCTTGTCTCACTTTCTCTCTTTCTCTCACTCTATGTAATCATTTTCAGTTCACTCGGAGACACGTGTGTGTGTGTGTGTGTGTGTGTGTGTGTGTGTGTGTGTGTGAGACAGGCACCCCCTGTTCCCCTTGCTGGCACTTTTGTTTGAGAAGTGTGAGCAGTCCACGCAGCGCTCCGAGTGTGTGACGTCGGCCAGCTTCGACATGGACATCCAGAACTTTGTGCGGAGTCAGGATAAGGAGAGCAAGTCCTTCTTCAGCGAGGACCCTGAGCTCGACAACCTGGTGAGGAGTCTTCATCACCCTCCATCTGTCCCACTAATTTCTCTTTAATGAGAACTCAAAGCTACACAGTGTATCATTTGTTAATCTTGCAATATTGGACTTGTGATTGTGGTGAATTGTGATTGGTTTAAATAATACAGTCCAATCTTGTAATCATGCTATTTCTTTTGTCCATATCATGCAGCGCTAATGAGAACTTGTAGAGTAAAAATAAGACAAGCCAGGCCGCTATCAACTGGACATCATTTCTCCTGCATAAATGAATTATACAGGGTCTCTGCTGGGATGTTAAGGGCCTGTTAGCTTACAGCGCATGTGGAAGTGCATTTCAGTGTTCAGGAAGAAGTCAGGTGTCTAATATCCATCCTTACTCCGCAGTGGGGTTATTTATTATCTCAGAGCCTGGAGGTGCCTTTGAATTAAACTGGGCAGAAATTGAAATGATATAAACTAAAGCTGACAGTTATACCATAGCGTTTAATCAGTCATTCAGAGAGTGAAATGTTGACTGAGTGAAATGGATGAAATTAGCTAGCAAAGGCTTTAGTCAAATATTGGCCCACAGATTAATATTAAAAAATAGTGTGTAAAGTTGTACAACAACAGCAATGTGACAATTTTAAACTCGTGATGTAAAAAGATGTGCAGTTTTTTTGGTGCATTCTGTGCTTATTTGTTTCTTTGGGTTTTTGGGGTATTTTGTTTAAGAAAATTAATTAAATTAATTAAATGCACATACAAATAAACATACAAATAAATTGTAATTTTTACAATTATTGCTGCATTGTTTTTTTTGTTTTTTTAAATTATACTGAATATACTTTTGCTGTGGCTAGTCAATAGAAAAGGGTAAAAATAAGGATAAAAGGTAAAAATAGGATAAAATAAGGATAAAACTGCCCAGTCATTATTTACTGTTGTACTACGATATAGAAATTTTTCTCATTGTATATCCTAATATTTCTTCTCATACAAGACAGAAATCAGTTAGAATTTTGGGTCTGAAAATTAGGAATTACGGGCCATTCTCAGAGGTTGTAGGAGAGGACATTATCACCGAAACAGCTGCCAAAGGCTGAAATATGAACTCTCACTGTGGGCTGCTACACTGTGTCACTGTTGATACTAATGGAGCCTCTGTGCTTTACAATGATTTGAAACAGATGGTGAAGGCGATTCAGGTGTTGCGTATCCACCTGCTGGAGCTGGAGAAAGTGAGCGACCTGTGTAAAGACTTCTGCAGTCGCTATATCGCCTGCCTGAAGACTAAGATGAACAGCGAGACTCTACTGAGCAGCACTGATCCGGCCAGTCCATACTCACCCACACAGGCTCAGGTACACACACTCACACTCATGCACAGTCTCACGTACACACACGGCCCATTGGTACAGAACTTAAACATAAAGTACTGTCAACATATGTTACATATACGCATATACCATATTTTTAATAGTTATAAATATATTCTGGTGTGAAAATTAAACAGCAAACAAGACTATATAGATAAGATAGTGCTTCATTTTAAAGGTGCAGAGTGCTGTGTTCCTAGACATTGAATAATCATGTAATTTCAGAGATATAATAGAAAAAATGTGATTTGCAGTATTGATATTCAATAGATCAATGTTTCTGGACCAACATTTTCTGACCCAGAAATGAACTCTGCCCCCCAAACTGCTCAGTTTTAAAAAAAAAGGCAACTCATGAAGAGAATGTTCAATGTTCAATTGCAGTTCGGCTTACAGCCAACAGAAGGCTCTAAAAAAATTACAAACTACCCCTTTAATGTTTAAGCATATAATTATTCAATGAGGTGTTTAAAAGGTTTTCTTTGTGTGTGCATGTGGGTGTGTTCTCTTAGACTCCTAGCTCTTTCTCTGGGACTGTGAGTCCACAGGGGATCGTAGTACCAACATCCGCCTTACAACAGGGCAGCCTTACTGTAACGGCAGTAAACCCCACACAGGTGGTGTCAGGTATGTTTCTGAGCAGACACACTGCTACTTTAACAACATTCTGTCCTTCATACACCACTATATTACACTACCTACCATAGCATGTACTGATTTTTTTATGACGTTTGACATTTTATGATGTGTAATACATGTGTGTGTGTGTGTGTGTGTGTGTGTGTGTGTGTGTGTGTGTGTGTGTGTGTGCGCGTGTGCGCGTGTGCATGCGCGTGTGCGTGTGTGTGTGCGTGCGCGTGTGCGTGCGCGTGTGTGTGTGTGTGTACTCAGGTGGCACAGTCTATCAGCCTGTAACTGTTGTGACTCCACAAGGCCAGGTGGTAACCCAGGCCCTCTCACCTGGAACAATACGCATCCAGAATTCACAGGTGACACACACACACACACACACGCACACACACACACACCATTACTATAAACTAAGCACTATGAAATGCACAGTTTGTTAGAATGTCATTTGACCTAACTTTCCACTATCACAGTCCAGGTGCAGGTGCTCGATCAGGGAACTGGCAAACTATTTGAAGAACCACTGGTTTAAGACCCGAATCATCACGTAATCAAATAACGCACAGCATAAAATAATAACAACCGAGTTTACAACAACCAGGCTGTGCTTTTGGCTCAGAAAATACACTTTACCATTTTTTTCCTTCATTATTTTTATACAGAATAAGTATACCGCCATAGACAATGACTATGCACAAGCTGAGAGACGTTTTTATGCTTTTAGCTAGTAAATAAGAGTGTATAGCTGCTCAAAGAAAGTTTTGATAGCATTATCATTAGCCACGTCTGTTTAGTTTGGGGCAGTTATCAGTAAAATGGTTGTTTTCTCCATGGCAGCACGGAATTTCACTCAAGATTACAAAACCTCTTGGACTTTTCAGGTCATTTTAACTGAAATCATAAATATATTTTCAGCTGCTCATGTTGTCATAGCAAGGAAATGACACCACTCCTGAGTTCCTGACATCAGCTGTTCTTTTTCTGGGTTCGTCTAAACGCAGAAGTGGGAGGTCTGAACTTAAAGCATATTATATTTATATATGTTGACGGTGTGAGCGGCCATGTTGACATGATGTCATATGCTCAACTTGGGTTTGAGGAGATCTTCCCGACTTTCTGAGTTGAGGGGGTGCGTTCTTTGTTTTTTCCTAGTCAGAGGTTATGAGTGTTAGTCAAATGCAGCATAAGTTGCAGACCTGTAGTGTTTTGGCGCAAGAACGGAACCATTTTTGCTGATTGAGAACCGACCCATTTGCAATGGTACCATATTAGGTCCCAGCATTGTCACAGACCCTCATTCTTAATATGTATACACATTCACTTTGACTTATACACTCCCTCACACACTTGCACAGACATGTAAACACACTATCTAAACCACTGAGTGTTTCCATATGTGTGTTTTCTCAGCTCCAGTTGCAGCTGAACCAGGATCTCAGCTTCCTGACTCAAGATGAAAACTCGTCTAAGACCAAGCGGGGCATTCTGCCCAAGCACGCCACCAGCGTCATGCGTTCTTGGCTCTTCCAGCACATCGGGGTGAGGAAAAGTGTTCACTCATTCATTTGGGAATGTGATATTTAGCTGAATAGTTAAAAGAAAAAAAAAAAAGTCAAGGAGGTTGGAGGGCGGAGGTGCAAAAATCTGGTTGCGTAAGAGACTAGAAACTTGTATGAACTATTTATTGAGATACCATTAACCTATAAACTTACATCCACTGCCTCATTAACTCAGGATTTCTTTTAATTCTTTAAAATTTTTTTTAAAAAGTATTTTATTAGAGTATTTGAATCATCATGTTAGTGATCATTTTGCTTATTTCAGGTGTTTTTTTTTCTACAAAGAAGAAGAATTATTTGCTAATAGGACATAAGACAGTAAGCCAATTTAAGCTTGAAAGAAAAATGTATTAGGTTTAATAATCTTATATTAATTCTACAATAATAAGAATCATAATAAGAAAGATTAGATGTGCCGATATTCAAGATATTTTTGCTTGCACTAAGAGCTTACACTAACTTTTTCTTGCACATGACGGTGTAACAAATCAAAGTTTTTTGTCACATCCAGACTCATCTTAGAAAAGAAAAGCTCCCCAGAGTAGGTCATGACTGGGTGTAGAAAGAAAGAGAGTTAAGAAAGGTTTGAGAAGGGGATGACAGACACATGATGGCTGGAAGCAGGCATTCACACATGGCCGTACACCACACACACGTCAGCTCCCTCATCTGACTAGACGGTTGGAGGAGCTGATGAAAGGTCATCAGTGATGAGGAGATCAGGCGTGCGATGGAGTGTCATCTCACAGTAAGACATTGTTCTAATGAGAGTGCGGCTGACACACACTGCTCCGACTTTTAACACACAAGAGTTAATGAGGCAATAATTTCAGGTACGCACCGATACTCGATTAGAAATACTCGTAAGTCCACGAAATTTGCAATGGTCAGTTCAGTTTGGTGGAATTTCCTTCACTAATTCAATAGATTACTTCATCTTCGTGATTTTTTTTTCCATGTAAATACTGAAAATTTGTACTGACTCAGTCAGTGATGCAAATCAAATAACGAGGGAGGCTATGGATTAAGAGAAGGAAGGACAAGAAACAAAATCAGTGGTAAAAACTGGTTAAAGGTCTTATGTTGAAAATGGTGAGTGTATGGAGTGGATCTCAACTAGAGATAAAGACAAATTGAGTGAGTGAGGTGGACATACGGACTCGACTACGTTATTCTAAATGTACAAATGTTTGTCCCTCAGCATCCATATCCTACAGAAGAAGAGAAGAAGCAGATTGCACTGCAGACTAACCTCACCCTGCTGCAAGTCAACAACTGGTGAGTCAATGTCAACAAATGCAAGAACAAACGGCTCTTTAGGCAGCAGTTCAGTGGAGCAAATGGAATAAAATAAATAAGCACAAATCATGCAGCCGTGTCTCTTTGGGTTTTCACTGCTAAAAAAAAAAATTCACCATTACTATCTTTCACATAGACTTTGATACCGGACTGCTAATGCTCTCTCAGACGAGACTTCCTTTCTGTGGTGGCTGATTTTTCAGTGCCATGCCCTCATAGCTAAACTGTAATCCGCATACCATGCTGTCCCATTTGTTATTGTGCATTCATGAGTTTGTGCCAATCGTGCAAGTGCATCAGCGATGACATTATGGTACTGCAGATTGACTTCAGGATAAGGCTTGAAGGTCCTCCCATTTATAACAAACGCAATTTTATAAAACGACACTATTATCATCATCCACCATCAGTAGATTTAAATATTAAATGAAAACAGACTGAATTAGTTTTTCTGTAACAACATAAGAACAAAATAACACCACAACTCCAGTATCATATTTTTAGATAAAATTTTTCTACCTTTATATTAAACTCGTGTGACTTCTCAGCTTAGTTTATAATCACAACATCATTGTAATTATTCTTGTTTTTCCTCACTGATCATATCTGATTGGTTCAACCTTCATCCCTGATTTCTCAGGTTCATAAATGCGCGAAGGCGGATCCTGCAGCCGATGCTGGACGCCAGCTCATCAGAGGCACCCAAAAACAAGAAGAAAACACCACAGACTCGTCCACTTCAGCGCTTCTGGCCAGACTCGCTCGCATCCTCGGTCTCCCAGCAACAGGTTACCATGGAAGATGGTATGTTCTGTCATATAGCTATAAATAAACACTGTGATATTTACAGCTGGTGGTTAACAAAGAGTTGTTGTGGTCTTGAAGAAGTGAATTGCTAGGTTAAATTGTAAAATAATGGAATACAAATCTTTTAAAGGTGCAGTTTGTAATTTTTAGAGTTTCTAAATGTTAGAAAATCTTAGAATATCTGGGATTCACAATAGTGCCATGCAATGGGTCTGGCTAGTTTCTTCATTTCAGGCTACAGTTTAGATTTTTCTGGCCCTGAAATTGGCCTGCCCTAGAAGGAAATAAGGAATAAGAGGAGGTTTTAAAATAAGTTGCTTTAAAATAATAATGCTTATTAGTGCTTTCAGTGCATTTGCAGTTCGACTCACAGGTAGCAGAGGAAGCTAATATTACAAACCGCTCCTTTAATTTGCCCTATTGATGTTCACACAGTGTGGTTTAATGTTGATTAGAACACCATTTTATTGTTGTTGATGTGCTCAGGTACCATGGTTTCAGTCAGCATGGTAGGAGGAGAGGACGGGCTGCAGACGCTGACATCAGACGGGGCAACGCTGGCCATGCAGCAAGTGATGATGGGAGGCCACAGCGAGGATGATGAAGACGATGATGAAGAAGAGGACGAGGACAATCTATCCCACTCCGACATGACCAGGCTAGGTCTGGAAACCAGCGACTCACTGTAGGAATGAGAAATTAGATTAACACACACGCACACACGCACACACACACTCTGCCAGGGATGTCGAGAGACACATTAAAGGATATTGTTAAAGAGATATCGTTTAAGAAAGTGAAAAAAGCGAGGGAATAAGACAAAAAAAGAAAAAGAATGAAAGAAGGAGAGACATTTTCTCACTGTGCGGTCAAGTGCATGGTCACGTACTGTATGTCACATTATGGACAGTCAGGTTGTCAAACATCCTGATGATTAATCGATTGGAAGGCTCAAAGCCATACACGCCAAAAAATGCAGTTCATGTACACACACACACGCGCAGACACGCAAATGATAAGCACAATCATACAACATGTATGGGGTTTCTTGCACAGTGAGGATATGCATCAGTTTCATTTCAAAAACTTTTTTATTTGTTTGTTTGTTTATTTGTTTGTCTGTTCAGCAGCACAAAGGAAACCTCATGCACTTTTTAGTATGTTACTGTAAACAGCCATGTTGAAAACAGCCAAAAGAAAAGAAAAGAAAAGAGAATGCATAGGTCAATGCTGGATGATTTGGCTTTCCTTGTCCTCATCTCCTCGGATGAGATTGTGTCTCTTGCATGCCTGTGTTTGCGTTGTTTTCAGGCACCAGAGAAGAAGAAACTATTTTTATATTTACACTGCTGATGAATTGGTGCCCCTTTGCTTTGGCTCAGTTTTGCTGTGTTTTTGGTAAAGGATAATTTATGTTGGCGATGATAAAAGTCACTTTTTTTGATATGATGGCCCAGTTTTGGGGGAATTTTGATAAAGCTTAATACCTGAAAATACAAAGAAAGAGCTTTTGTTATAGTGATAAGTAGGAAAAAAAACACAAGGCCTTACATGTTTCATTTTACGAACTGAAACTGGCCTCACTTTTGTCTAATTAAACTGACCAGCACTTCTGCTACAGCTTTAGTCTCCATGAAAACCAACACGCATTAAAAGTGACAGTTAATCAATTACCAATACCTTCCCGCTCTGAGTTACAAAACTGTTTTACACACTGTAGTCGATTTTTCCTTTCAAAACCACGTGCTTATGCGGTTTATAAATGTAAATGTGCAGTAGACTTGTTAATGTCACTTATATTTGCTATTCAATTGGGATTTGTCCACTACTCCATGACAGCTACCCATCTAATTTAAAATTCTAATTTAAAATGAGCAAATTAATCCTAGCTTGATAGCAAGCTTATGTAGGTCTCTACATAGTCTAAAGAAGATGATGTGTGCTGATCAATAATAATAAAATACCTTCAACTACATTGTGCTTCTGGCCAAGTGGACTCGAATATTCTGATTGATATTTCCTCTATTCTATATCTTTTATCCTGTAGCTCAAAACTCTTCTCTCTGCCATCATTTAAGGAGTAATTATTTATTTAAAGGAGCAGTTTGAAATTTTAGAGCCCACTGCTGCCTATGAGGTGACTTGCAATTGTAATGAAAACACTGACTCTTGTGAGTTGCCTTTTAAGGATAAAGGAGAAGAGCTCCGTAGCTCTGTTCCAGTGGGGGAGGTGGAGCTCATTTCTGGGCCAGAAAAAAATGTAAACAGAAACCTTAAACAAAGAACATATTGAGATCCCTTGCATCACAGTATTTCTAATCGCAGTATTTCCAAGGAGGCATCATTAAAATTATACAATTTTTATATGACTAGCAATACCTGCAGTGAGAGTAAAACGTATTTGATCCCTTGCTGATTTTGTTGGTTTGCCCACTAATAAAGAGATGATCATTCTATAC
>CM074970.1:9420517-9431238 GCA_037577455.1 Pangasius macronema
CCGGGTGTGTGTTCACTACTGTGTGTGTGTTCACTACTGTGTGTGTGCACTTGGATGGGTTAAATGCAGAGCACAGACGCATTCTGAGTATGGGTCACCACACTTGGCCACAAAGTCACTTCACTTCACTTCACTTCACTTCACAAGTACCTGTGTAAGATGTTACTATAGAAACGCTAATGTATTCAAAATAGTGCATTAATATAAACCTGTAATTTGAATTACAGCCAGCACTGTTATCAGAGCTACTGTTATAGAAAATTAATCAACACCTTCTGACCAATCAGAATAGAGAATTCAACAACGCTGTGGTATTAAAAGGATAATAATAATAATCTGGTCAGTGGGTGTAAATGCTGTAACCCACAATTCATTCTTCATTATTAATTTTAACAATTACTATTACAATCACATAAAGATGGAAATCCTTATTGTTTCATAATGTTCAAACTTTCTAGTTTGACACGAACATGAACCAATGTGCAATTTGGTGTGTAATTCTCATGGACGGAAATAAAATGTAATTTTATTTAGGTTTATCCATTTAAATTTTATCTTAAGTGATACTTCTTTTTTAATTGAGAGAAGCCATCTTCTCGATTGCATCATCAAATAGATTCCTGCTTATGACTCATTTTTGCTTTGACTCATATCCCTTTTGTATGTACTTGAGATTTAGTTATTTCAAGGACAGTGTATGTCTTGCTATACTCAGGATAAACTCTGGCAAATACATGTTAGGATAGAGAATAGCGACTGCAAGTACTACAAATGTTCCTTACCTTGCCCACAGTGTTTTCTCTCTTTGTGGCAGGCTGCTGTTGTTCTCCAGTTTTCCTTTCAAGGTAAGCCATCATTTCTGTCTCATCCTTTCATCTCCGACCCTCACTGTAGGTGACACTGTCCCAGGATGCAATGAAAAGTTCACAATGACCCCACCATGTCTCCAACATGCTGATCGAGGAAAGTTCAAATGAAGAAAATGGCAACTATTTTCAGCAAATGAATTGATTGGCTAAGGCTATTTGATGTAGGTCTTGTTGATCTCAATCCCAAACACTGTCATGAAAAACAAGCCACAAATAAAAACCAAAAGGTTGTTTGTAAATACATATGCTAACAGTTTGCTAATTAACATTCCATTCCAGTAATAAAGTGAATATAAGTTAATGTAGTAAGTGTTAACTGCCCATCCGACTGGCTACCTTTCTGAAAAACTCCTCCCTCCCTCCCTCTCTCCCTCTCTAACTCTGTCTCTCTCCACACCTTTTCTGTAACACAATGAGACATTTGATCAAGTGAGCAGTGCTCTGTAATGCCACTACAGCTGTGGATCAGATACCTTTGTTACTCCAGTTACACCAGAGCAGTTACAGATGGGGCTGGACACCAGCCTCCTGCCAGCGAATGAAGCCAAGCATGAAAAGGTCAGCACACGAGGTCAAAGGTCATTCCTTTTAAAACTTTATTTATCCCTGTTTAGCAGCAGTCATGCTGACTTTATTTATACATAATTCATCATGAAGAGGCATGTTACGATTTTTCATGATAAGGATATTGGAAATGGTTGCACCATTTGCAATATCAGTATATGCTGAAGTATATATACTGAAAAATGCATTATTTTGTCATGTGGCATCTCTTTTGAAGTATGATTTCAAGATTTGTGAGTGGTTTTTAATTAACCAGGCAAAAATCTGAAGTCTAAGAGTAGTCCTCTTTAAGGAAGAATCCAGCATTTTTTAGCAACCTAATGTTTAGCAACCTAATGTTTATCATACTACATCCATATGTACTGTATGTAACATCTAGCTCAAAGTTCGATGTGTTGCACTGGCAAGAAATTTGGAGAGGTTTCCTTGCAGGTTCCTTGAAAACCTGTTTTTTCAAAACTCACAAGTTAGCAAATATGGTAAAACTACTGTACATAATAGCTTTAGTAAGACAGTTTCTCATGCCTGTCTCATCTTTGTATTAAAGGGCCCAAAGTGTGCCAAGAAAACATTCCCCACACCATTACACCACCTCCACCAGCTTGGACTGTTGACTGTTGTGTCCATGGATTCATGCTGTTGGCATCAAATTCTGACCCTACCATCTGTGTACCTCAGCAGAAATCTAGATTCATCAGACCAGGCTATGTTTTTCCAGTCTTCAACTGTCCAGGTTTGGTGAGCCTGTGCCCACTGCAGCCTCAGTGGTCTTCTGATCTTGTCTGAGATCACATCCCCCCCCCATTCTTTTGGCTGATGTGAACATTACCCATTACATTACATTACCTGAAGCTGCATGATTTTATGCAATGCACTGCCTCCACACAATTTGCTGATTAGATAATGGCATAAATGAATAGGTGTGCAGGTGTTTCTAATGAAGTGCTCACTGAGTGTATATACAGTACATTGGGCTAGTGTATGTATGTAGTGATATCATTTGACCCGCAGGTGTCACTACATCGCTGCTCCTTCTTTCCATAGTCAGGCATGTTGTCGTGTTGACCTCCATCTCTCAGTCTGACGCTGAAGTGGCTTTTGTGCTCAGCATCGATGATTCACCAGCCTGTGTGTGCCAACTGGCTTCTGTGTAGCTCTAATCCCCTTCTCCTGCAGTCACGACAACAGAGGCAGAGAGAGGGAGAGAGAGAACTGTAGTGACTCAGCTGTCAGAGAGAAATGTTCAAAGCACGCAGCTACAATATGTTTTAGAGCCTGCTAATGAGTTGTTCACAGGATCTCAGTTTAAGAGGCTCTTTATTCAGTGTACTTATAATTGTATGCTCCCATGATCTACATCACACTCTCAAGTAGTGGTGTTAGGTTATAAATGTTTACGACTGTGGTGGTGCATTTGAAGGTAGTTTGTTTGTGAATGTAGTTACAAAATTTGTCAAGGAATATCATATAGGTATCCAAGTGAACTGGAAGACCACCGTTTTATCTTTGAGGGCACATTTACACTAACCGTCCACCAAACACCTATCATCTTTTTCCAATCTTCAAAAGTCCAATTATGGTGAGTCTGTGCCCACTGTACCTTCAGACTCCTGTTCTTGGCTGGCAGGTACAGAACCCGATGTGGTCTTCTGCTGTTCAAAGTTTCCACCAACTCAAAGTTCTGCATATTGTGCATTCTGAGTTGCTTTTCTGCTCACCATGGTGGTAAAGAGTTGCTATTTGATTTAGTGTAGCCTTTCTCTCAGCTCAAATCAGTCTGACTATTCTCCTCTGACCTCTCTCATGGTTTGCACCATTCTATGCAAACTCTGCAGACTGTTGTGTGTGAAAATCCCAGAAGATCAGCATTTCTGAAATTTGTTGTGAACATTAACTCAATCTGCATGATTTTATGTATTGCGCTGCTGCATGAAAAATAGGGGGAATCCAAAACCACTTGCCACAAGCAGATGATTTTTTTTCTGGATTTAATTTGTGTCCTCTGCATCAGTGTTCTTGCGTAACCCCTAAATATCATGCATAGGTTACAAACAAGTGTTCTTTAGGTGATATGAACAGAGAATATGGACTGCAGATATGCCATATGATCCTACACTGAACCTCATTCAAAGGATGTAACAAACTAAAGAACCCTTTATGTGTTAGATCTTTTTAAAAAATATGTTGTATTGTTGCATATAATATAATAAAATAATTTACTGGACACAATGAAGGTATTTCCAGGTTCTAAGGATAGAAAGGAGACACATGTTGCTGACGCGGGTTACGTCAAAGCCCATGCAGATTTGTCCTTACGTCATCAATTACGCTCAAAGTGATTGGCGGATTTCAGAACGTGACGTGTTTTGAGAAAGGACCCAACTTCCGCATTAAGCGTCGCGTTTGTCTGCATCTCCTAAAGGGTTTCAAAAGCATTTTTCAGGACATTCGTATTTTGATAAGTGTAGTGCACTCGTGCTGAATGTTGTGTTGGATTATGAATTCTGAACAACAAAGTGTTTTTACATAAACAGCCCTTTTTCACGTAAACAAGCAAAAAAAAAAAAATCCAGGGTATGATCCGTTAATAAACTGTGTGTTAATGTGTAATCATAAATCACGAGATTAATCCTTATGGAATAATTAATCCGAGATGACATCTGAGACGAATGCACGCTTTAAAAAAAAATAAATAAAAAAATCGGGCCAGGGGGAAACGGATTGGAAACGGTCAATTTACTCGTCGTGATGTCAGCGAGTTTTAGGTGCTCGCCGAGAATGCCTGAGTAGTTGCGGTCTGGCTCTGCCTCACCAATGACGGTCTCTCCATGTTGCATGTCCTTCAGTTCGGCGTGTGGCTTCTTAAATTGCCATCACGGATTCCGATTTGGAAGCAAAGCGAGCCGGTGGGCTGCTCGTCCTGCGGCTCGCAGTCGGCCAAACCGCGGTGCTGTCGCGCCAAGCGCGCGGAGCTGTCCAACAACTTTATGCGCGACATGGAGTGCCGAGTGCTGTCCATCCAGAGTCATGTAGTGAGGGGCTACGTGGGGAACAAATCTGCGTCCTTCCCTTTACAGGTAACACTCGTGCATTTTTTTTTTAATAATAAAAAAAGCGTTAGATCTACACATTTTTGAACAAATGCCCAAATGCACGCGCTTACAGCTGGACAGAATGCGCGAGAATGGCACTGTAGGAGCCGGTGTAGGAAAGTAAGGAAAGGTCACATGGTAAAAAATATCTTCATGCCTTTCGCGTTGCTTTATTTCAACTGTTGGACACATGCTTTATCGTTTAATTAAAGCAAGTTATCCAGTAAATCGCCTAAATCCCAGTGTGTCCATGCATCCCATAAAATGTCCCATCCATCTGAGGTTATTCCCTGTGAACCCTGTGAAAATCTAATGCTGGATCTGAATAGACTAATCATTGAAATGGCGTGTCTTTAGCTGATCTCTGTGGGTGATGGGTTTGTGTGAATCACCAACAACCAAACGGTCATTATGGACACCATCATCATTAATGTCACTGATCCACTCCTTCAAGCTAAACACGCAATTGCTAGGAAAACCTGAGAGACAGGAGGAAAGAGAAGCAGACCAGAGCAGCTGAGCACCCTGTATTCTGGCTGTCCTTCCATCAGGAGGTGTATCGATTCACTGGATTTTGAATCAGTCTCAGTTCAGTCAGCTGTAAGAGCAACAGACTATGGTGTGCTACAAGTGCCAAAACGCGCGCGACTGAGATTTTCATGACCGCAAATGACGTCACGAAAAAGTGTTCCGGTAGTTTAGTGAGGAAAAAAACCCACACTTCTTTTTTATACATCTTTCTGGACTGGGTTCCTCAAAGGCATTGCAAAGGCTAAGACCTTCGTAACTTGTGCTCATTGTGATACTCGCTCTACCAGTTGAGGTTGCTTTTGGGGAACTCTAGCCTAGTTTTGTCCTGTCCATCTCTTGGTTAGGATGCGACAAGCGTTCTTTTGGTTTAGACTTTCCTGTGGTGGAAAACCTAACCTGAACTGAAATGAATCATGTTGGATAGCACCTGAATCGAATCGTATCGTATCTGTAGTGAATTGAAGTGTATTGAATCGTTACTTGTTGAACTGTTTTTTTTTTTGTGTGTCTGGAGATGTGTATTGAATCTCCTGAAAGAAGGAGATTCAGGGACCTAGTTTGTAGAGCTTCAGAGCTTCACAAAGGTGTTTCGGAGAAGACGCTACACCCACGTGTGGCTGGATGTCCAAGAGAGCAAAACTGACCATGCCATCTGTGTGGAAAGATATGGTTACTCTTTCCCCCTGTCAGTCACAATGACACTGAAAAATCGTGGGTGTCTCTGAGCTCTTGTATGCAGAAGAGGGCAGATAGCGCTTTCCTCTGAATGTTCAGCTGCCCCGAGATGTAGCATGAGCAGCAGGTCAAAAACAGGCTGCTAGATTCAATTCAAATGATGCGACTGTCATCTATGGCAGAGAGTCCAAGACAGTATAATTGGCACTGATCTCCTAATTAGGAAGATGTCAGTCAGAGCAATACTTGACAATCCTTAGTGTCTGTTGACCCCTGTATACAGAATTGTGCTGTTAAAGCTCTCCTCCAAGCATATTATCTGTTGTGTTATGTTCCATGAGCAGCTGTCTGTAAAGATGTAGTTATTAAAAAGACACCTAGTACTAGAACTAGCTAGTGGGTGGGATCTGGCCGTGACTAAGTCAGGAAATGTTGAAAGATGTGGGTCAAAATTTACAGTGGAATTTAAGTTTTGAATTCCAGCCTGTTTTATTAACCATGGTGGGATTTTTCAGTTCAGCGATTAATCTTGTACAATCTTTTACGTTACAGGTGATGGGCTTTGAAGTGGACTCCATCAACTCAGTACAGTTCTCCAACCATACAGGTATATTTAGAGCATGCTGTGCTTAATATGTCTTGTGCATATGCCTTAATATGTCTAGCATGCTAGCACTGTCTTCGTAATGCTACATCAAAACCCTACATGATGACTCTCTTTGGGTGTTGAACTTGTCTTTTGTAACAGTGAACTCAGTGGACTCTAAGGTTTGCATGGACAGTGTTTGTTCACAAAAAGCTAAAATCATGCATCGTGAGGACCTTCTTTGACATTTTGTCCTCACTGACCCACTGACTTACTGCAGCGAAGAATCATAACACAACCTTCTGACATGACCCCAAAAGCTTTGGCTTTTGTTTTTCAACCCAGCTGTACAACATTTCTCTCAATACATGCTTTCAAACTTTTCTGGATTTAATGTAGTGAAAAATGAGGCTTCATGAGGCCACTGCCCATTATAAGTCACGTCATTCTTTCATCTTCAGGCAGAAGCTAGAGCTTACAGAGGCATGATCTGTTATTTTAAGACAAATCTATTTTTTCTTGATAACTTGGACTAGCTTCATTAATTTCATTTGAGCATAATTATGCAGTGTTTACGTATGCAGTTTAACAGGAGTGTAATCAAACTCTATATGCATTTATGCATTGTCCATTCCTAACTACTATTTCTGCTATGGCCAATCAGGTGTGTGTGCGTGGTAAGGTGGTCACGGGGTGTGTACTGATCACAGTGCATGTGTATAGATAATTGCTGTGTAGGTGGTAGTTAAAAATGGGGTGTTTGTTGCATACACATTATCCAAGTTGTACACAAGCGACTTAGAGATTGGCTGTTTCGTCATGTGATGAGGCAGTTTTACATTTTTTTTTACAATTAAAACACTTTTAAAAGCATTAAATTACTATTGATTCCATTTGTCACATTTAATATCCTCAAATTTCCATAATATAGAGAGATAGGAGGGACATTTTCAGGACGGAGTGAATGATAGCTTAGCTGCTTGGGGCATTTTGATGATTTGTCTTGGGAATTATACTTGCATTTTGTGTGTGTGTGTGTGTGTGTGTGTGTGTGTGTGTGTGTGTGTTAAATGATCAGTATGCAGGACGCCACTGGAGGTAGTCTAGGAGTCACAGGACAGAGAGAGTATGTGGTGAGACAAAACTTTTAAGGACAGCAAGAGAGGAAAAATTGGTGCTTCAAGCTGTGTGTGTTTGTGTGTGTGTGTGTGTGTGTGTGTGTGTGTGTGTGTGTGTGTGTGTGTGTGTTCTTTGCTCCTTATTATACCCTCACAAATACTATAAGCATATACAGATATAATCTGCTATTACCCAAACACACTATCTAGAGCTCACCTGAGGGAGTAAAGGAAGCCTCTAAGACAGTCTCTCTTTCTCCCTTTCTCTCTATTATTACCTGACTTATTTAGATCTCTGACCTGCTTCCAAGTCAACTGTAACCCTACTGTGTAACCTGAATTTCTCTGTTAAAGCATTTTGGACTCTCAGGCTTTGTAGGTCTGTCAGAGTGAGTGCACAGTGTGCAGTACCATTAGTCACATTCCGGCTTTGCCTATAAAGACCTTTTCACCATTCATGCCAGTAATGACAGGATGATGAAGAAATATCATAGAGACACTGTATATTATTGCCACAGCTTGGCCTATCACATGCTGTTTTTGCAACATTCTGTTAATCTTGTTATTGTCACCAAGTTTAGACATAGGAATTTTGGAAATTTGGTGCGTTTCATTTCATCTGATTTTCTAAAAGTTCAAATTGAAGTTTGGGTTGTTTTGGCAATCCCCACACACTGCGATATCGAATGACAGTCAGTGCAGCAGACTTTTGGCTGAATTGAAACAGATCAGTTTTAAAACAAACTCAAACTTGGATATTTAATTCATATCGTATCTGGATTACGTCCTGATAAAATTTTGACCAAATGTTTTTTTTTTCACCTGTCATCACAAATGGGTCTCTAGTTAGCCAGCTGTAATAGAGTCATATTTGCTGTATTATACTTAACATGCAAATGAGCTCAATAATACTTGCTCATCTTCCTGTATTTCTTGTTTTTATGTTTTTTATGCAAAAGATGATACTAAAGCAATACGAACCGGATAAAACATGTTCATGGTATTCAAATAGTATCTTCAGAAGAGAGTGTGAGAGTGGCCGGCCTGAGTGTGCGTAGTAGTATCAGTGAGCAAAGTGTCGAACCTGGTTAAAGGAATCATGTGTGTCTCAGTGCTCGCAAAAGTGAAGTGCTCTCACGTGCAATTTTTCTCTCCATGCACACTTCATTGCGCTATGTGCGTGAATACCTTTGTGTGCATGCAATTCAAGTTTCATTTTGTGCTCTTTTTAATAACCATGCTTGCTGATACTGCTCTGCATGCTCAGGTCGGCCACTTTCTATTAGAGATCACGTTTAAACGCTCTAAGATGTTTTTCTCGGGTTATTTATGTTCTAGAAAGATGCCTCCTCGTCTTGATATTTCTGCAAAGCACACTCTACAGTCTGCTTTGTTTGTTCATTAATCATGAAATATGTCCAGATTGCTGTCTTTTTGTGTCATCTGTTCATTAGCTTCACAACATACACTAGGCTTATGTCACATAGTATCACAAAGTATTGGATGCTGGACAGTGATACAAGACGTATCTCAAAGCAGACTGTTTGACACATGCTATAATGCTTCCTTCTGATTAGATCTGTATGCTTCTCTCTCTTTTGCTAATGCCGACTGTGTAAGAAAAGGTAGAGCTCATAAAGAATATGAAACAGAAATTTCACAATACACTTCAGAGAAGCAAAATACTATAAATACTAAACACTCCAGACAGAAGAAACAATTTCCCATTGGAATGAATGGACTTTGGGCTCACACTGTGCAAATCAGCCAACTGTATGCTCAGCATATAAACCTTCACATCACTCTCATTGTCCGATGATTGATTTAGGATTGGTCATTTAGACCACTATTGTTCTCCATTCATTTGGCACTGAAATCTTGGTCGAATGCACCCCTCTCCCTTTGGGCCTTGATGTTGTCTTTAGCCACTTGAGCTGCTTTGTGCCTCTAATAGATCTTAAAGTGGAAGAAAAGGGGGGAATAATAAAATGAGTGCATTGCTTGGCTGATGTTGGAGCCTGAGGCAGATGCTGTCTAATAGATGGTATGCCAGTTGTTTGAATACTTAATTGAGGTTTGTTTGAGCTCATTGCCCGAGCAGGTTCTTAACCTCAGCACAACCTGCCATTGGATTAACATTGGCTGTAATGTGCATATGTTTTGCAGTACCCAGCATAATGTGTCGATTATTATGTTAATAACGGGCTTCATGTAGTATCATAGTGAGCAGGCTGTCCCATGGAGATGGAGAGGGAGAGGGAGAGGATGTGTATGGAATAATTAGGGTGTGCAAGTAGCTGGCAGCCACGGAGGGTTTTCTGAATGGGAGAGTTGCACTCTTTGGCGGAAATCTGAAGGTGAATGACGCAGACAGTCGTGTGCATGTGTGTAAAAGTGTGCTTGAGTTTGCCTAGCTGCTTCATTGTGTGTGTGAGTGTGTGAGCGTGTGTGTTGGCTCATTAGGATCCCGCAGCACATGGTGCCGTCTCGCACTCCGTTTCACTCATTCTGGCAACAGCGATGGCTTCCTTGGCCTTGGAGAGAGAGAAAAAAAAAATTGAAAGGCACAGAGATGAAAATAGAGTAAGAGTGAGACTGGGAAATAAGAGGATAGGAAGAGATGGAGCGATTACATGTAAACGGCAGGTGAGAGATCATGATGGAGGTAGAGACCTGGAGAGAGATAAAATGAGAGGGATAAGAGAAATGTAGTCTGACGTCAGCTTTTCAGCCACTGGGTAGGTCTGGGAGGTCTAAACAGTAGTCAAACCCAGGTAAGAGGAGGGGGCTCAGAATCCTGTTACTGATTTGCATTTAGCATTTAGCATTTGTTGTATTATCAAATGAAAGTATTTCTATACCAATGCTAATTAAAGTAAATGACAGCCAGTATGGGGCAACAATTATGGTTTTATTCATTATTTGTTAGCCAATATTCCTGGAAAGGACAGCTTCTTTCACCTCCAGTTTGTAGCAATATGTTTCCATACCATAAAGAAAAGCCATCACAGCAGTAAAATAATTTGGACAGCACAGTAATGCGGATAACGCACGATCCTGAAAAGCAAAACCTACATTTAGTTGCTTTGATGTTGCTTAAACTTACAGTTGCTTTTTAAGAATTATGTGCTGTTTCAGAAGTGAATGCTTTTTGCTCAGGCATGGAATCTTCTTCACAATGAAAGACCAAGGCTGATCATGCCTATTCTTGTTTGTAGGAGGAGGCTAATGCATGCTTTCTCCGAGACACGTGAAACCGGCCAAATGCGTCTTTTCAAACTGCTCT
>CM074970.1:9431338-9453821 GCA_037577455.1 Pangasius macronema
ATTTGTTGTATTATCAAATGAAAGTATTTCTATACCAATGCTAATTAAAGTAAATGACAGCCAGTATGGGGCAACAACTATGGTTTTATTCATTGTTAGCCAATATTCCTGGAAAGGGCAGCTTCTTTCACCTCCAGTTTGTAGCAATATGTTTCCATACCATAAAGAAAAGCCATCACAGCAATAAAATAATTTGGACAGCTCGGGCATGGAATCTTCTTCACAATGGAAGACCAAGGCTGATCATGCCTATTGATGTTTGTAGGAGGAGGCTAATGCATGCTTTCTCCGAGACACGTGAAACCGGCCAAATGCGTCTTTTCAAACTGCTCTTCATGCTGCGTAACACGCGCAGAGGAAAGGGCTGTCTACCCTCTTCCACATACATGAGCACACAAATGCTTACAACTGGCTCGTGTCGCTGTGATTGACAGGTGAGAGAGAGTATGCCATCCCTCCCACTCAGAGAGCTCAGCCAATTTTGCTGTCTAGGCTTCCAGGCATGGGTGGCCATGGCATCATCAGGATTCAAACAAGCCATCTCCTGAGTGCAGGGCAAACACTTTTTTCTGTTGTGTTGCTAGGGACTGAAGTTTTTTTGTGAAGTTCTTTGTCTTACTCCTTCCCCTCCCTCTTTCCACAGCACCATGACTCAATCCCAGAAACTGACTGATGACTGTTATCTTTCAAATCCACTTTCTCTGGTAGTATTAAGTACCTCTGTCTGGCTCCTATTTTTCCTATTATCCAGTACTTGGTGCTGTATTTCTCTTTATCCGGTTATGCCCAGTATTAGTCTGGATTCTTGGCCTAATGCTAGGTCCATCATGTCCAGGGTTCACTGTGGCTTTTAATCTTCCTTCCTTGAAAACAATGAACCTTACCTCTCATAAATTTGAAAAGGCTAGATGCTGAATGTTTTTGCTGAGCCACAGAGCAGGCCATATAAACAATGCTAAATGCTTGTAAAGATACTCATTGTACTGAGACCTTTTCACTCATGATAATTGCATTTCCTGCTAGGAATGTGCACTTCAGTATCAAGAACCTGGGCGTATATGTTAGTTTTTACTAAGATCAGAGAACAGAAGGTAGAACAACTGACTACGTTATTGTGTGACCTTCAAGAGCTGTGATTTTTTTTTTTCTGTTCAGCTAAACATAAGGAATATAAGAATAGGCTGCAAAGCCTTGGGATATAAAAGCAGCACACACAATCAGTGTTGTTACTGCTGCCTCATACACCATAAATCTTCTGTATGTGTATTTATGCATTTATCTGCATGCTCATGATTATGATTTAGTGTTAAATAAATTGTGTGTGTCATGGGTGTAGGATAGTGTGTGTACATTTTGTAGCATAAAGACATTGCTGAATTGCAGTAGCAAATAGAGATGACAGGAGGACGTCTTATGACAAAGAATCCCCTATGCGCACACACACACGCACGCACACACGCACGCACACACACACACACACACGTGCATACAGAGATAGTGCCTCTCTCGTGCAGCCCCTCAGGCTTTCTTCTGCCCTGTTACTTAGCAACAAGCAGCACATCATGTGACCAGCTTGGTGATTCACCTGAATTGTGACATCACAGCTTCCCACGGCAACAGTAACTGTCTCTGATGAAGCAGCAAAGCCTCTGTGCACTGCGCCTCTTTATCCCTGTGAATGTGTCTGTCTGTCTGTCAGTCAGAGTGTCCTTGTGGCTGAAGGCCGCTATCCATTCCTCTTTTTTTTTTTAATTTCTGTTGCTTTCACATCACTGACTCAAAGGAACTGATTCTCACTAACACTTAGTCAGCCAAATGTTGTTTGGAAGACCATCAGTTTATTTCTATATTGAATAATCAATTGCTTGACGTTGCAGTTCCATAAAAAATTACATTAGACAGCAGAAAAGTGCCTCCACTTTTACATTCTTCATAAAATCCAGTTTCAAGGAATCTGTTTCAGGTCTTCTACTTGTAAACTGATGTTGCATGGCTTGCAAAAATAATTGGATTTTATAAACCATATGGCCAAAAGTTATTTTAGTTACTGTAACCTTCCTGAGAGCTCAAACCGGTCTGGCCATTCTCCTCTGACCTCTCTCATCAACGAGGTGTTTCTGCTCACAGAACTGCCACTTACTGGATGTGTTTCATTTTTCAAACCATTCTTTGTAAACTCCAGAGACTGTTGTGTTTGAAAATCTATATCTGACCTATATCTGACAAATAATTGGCTGAATGGACAATTGCATGAATCAGCAGGTGTACAGGTGTTCCTATTAAAGTGGCAGGTGAGTGTATATCAACCCATATTGTTAGTGCTGAAGATAGTGAATCAAATCTGATTACTGTAAGACGTAGATTATGCTAACTTGTGGTATTAGCCTGCCATCATTTGTCATTCCACGATCGAGCAATTACACCATCTTGCTGAAATCAAAAACTTTTACAATATCCAACATTTCACTATGTTTATATTAGTGAATTGTTTTCAACAGGAGAAGGAATTTTTTCTTTAAATATAAAGAAATTACAGGTCTGGACCCCATCAACTCACCATTTGACCTCTGACATTTATGTCGTCCAGGTTACGCGCACTGGAAGGGGCAGGTAGTGACGGCGGACGAGCTTCATGTGTTGTATGAGGGAATCAAGCTCAACAACGTCAACCACTATGACTACGTACTGACAGGTGGGTGAGGAGATTTAGCTTGTGTGGCATGGCAACCCAGATTTTCAATGCCAAGCTGTATTGCATGCTCTTATGCGCCTGAGTTGTATTGACTGATACGTAATTTCATACTGGATGCATTGCTAACCTGTATGCAGAGGATCAGGAATTTTCAGTTGGAATAGATGGAAATGGCTAAATAATGACACTATATACTCTGTGGAGGTGGTAAAAAAGACCATTACATTTCATAATCTTAGAATGTGTTCCCAAAGCGTGAATAAATGATTGTCTTTAAAAGGGTAGAACATATTACTCAGACTGTGTGATATAATAAACTATAAAAAAAATCACTCTAACTATGCTTGCTATACCTTTCGCATTTTACCACAGGGACCGTAGAGGACGTGTGGTTATTTAGAAGGAGGTTTTACACACACACACACAGACACACACACACACACACACACACACAAAGCCCCAGACGTTATGCACCATTACCGGTTTCAGTGTTTGTCTGTGTGCACACTCCAGTGTGTGTTACATTCTGATGGATATAGTCTTGTCTCATCGCCTTGAGATGACAGGAAAGAGAGGAAAAGGGCAATCGAGCGAGAAAGGAGAAAACTGTGTAGTGCAGTGTTCATCCTTGGCCTAATAGAGCTTAAAGTCCTTATTCTGAGGACATTATTCTGGGGCTGTATTCACAAAAAAAATCTCATCTTGCCAAGATGTCTTGTCTGATGAATAATGTTGCATGAGGTGGTAATTATGACTATGATTTGCACAAGTAATAGCCCCCCTCAACCCTAGCCCTCTTTCGCATACATGATCTCACAGACTCTGACGACTGGCTACTGTCACTGTGATTGACAGCTGCATTTTTTAATGCTAAAATACTTGCTGAATTTGTTTCAGGGCAAAGAAATTAGATATCTTAAAATCAGGACTAACAAGTTTTAAAAAATATAGTTCTATGTAAATTGGCCAGATAGGAGCTACTTTAACCCTAAGATATTTTTTATGAATGAAACACACAACCGTCTGCCTTCCATCTAGATATTCACTTAAAGATCCCGCTTTCATCGCTCAAGCTGTCAGTTAGTGTACAGTATTGCTGTGATGAATGTAGTGTTGACCTCATTTCCTGCAGGACAGTTTTTGTCTGTGGACACTGGATGCTTGATGTGTTGACAGATACATAGCCGACGTGTGAAGAATGTGAGAAACAAGACTGACCCTGTCAAAACAAAAACAGTTGCCGTGTGTGTGTGTGTGTGTGTGTGTGTGTAGCTGTGTTTCTTAATGACATGATTTGCGCTTAACTGAGTGTGTGATATCGCAAACAACAGAAATAAACTTGGAAGTAAGGCTATAAAATTATAACCATGTATATTGCTCCATGTTGAAATCGTGGTTGTCACAATTAGTCGGCCAGTTTAGAAGCAAATTGGTTTTATTGCTTGGAACACATGTTTCTTTCTTTTTCTTTTTAAAAAAATTTTTTTTTTTTACCCACATTGCATTCTTCTAATATGAGTCTTTGAATTGGAACAAGACAGCTCCATAGTCAGGTTAATTGAGTGTATCTTTTAAACACTGTTAGACAAAAATCAATAAAAGTGCCACCACAGTATGCAAACAAAGACAATTAAAAAGCAAGACAGCAGAGTCCATAAAATCTGATATGTAATGTGAGATGATCAACTTAAGTTTTGCTGAGCTCATCTGCAGTATATCACTGTTGATTATGTCTAACAGATTGAGGATGTGGGGGCACGTTGCCTTAGTGGTTAGCGCTGTTGCCTCGCACCTCTGGGGTGAGGGGTTCGAATCCCGCCTCTGAGGGCACGGAGCTTTGGGGAGAACTCCAGGTACTCAGGTTTCCTCCCCCAGTCCAAAGACACATGTTGTAGGTTGATTGGCATTCCTAGATTGTCCGTAGTGTGTGAATGGGTGTGTGCGATTGTTCCCTGCGATGGGCTGGCACCCTGTCCAGGGTGTTCCCCGCCTTATGCCCTGAGTCCTCTGGGATAGGCTCCAGGCTCCCCCCCAACCCATAGGATAAGGTACAGACGATGGATGGATTGAATGCCAAAAATGGTTTCTGATTATTTGTGAAGGTATCCTTGGGAACATTTACGGAGTACAGATTTGAGTAATCACTCAAAAAATAATTGGCTCCTTTCAAAGGTTTTTTTTTTCTTTTCCACAGATTATTAGCTTTGCTTCTATTTTTAATTTTGCTCTGTTCAAATCTGTTTATGTAATGTGGTTTTCCACTTGCTCATACTTTCTGTCGTTCACACACTCATATGTGGGGGAAACCTAAAGTCAGCATTACCATAGAAATGTCTTTTTCTGCCAGAGTCCTTATCTCCCACCTAGACCAGGGCTGCAAAGTCAGCAGCTCTCAAAGCCAGTACAGTGAAGATAGTACAGTCGGAGCTGGAATTCCAAGTATAGGGCCTGTGCGTGTGTGAAAGTGAATGCGCCGCACGCTCTTTTGTCTCATTGCCATTTTGAAGGTCATTAATTCAGTGGCAACTGCAAGCTCATTCACAGCTTCAGTAACATCTCATTGCATTATGTATGATCTGGTCCTTAGTACATAATGCTTCAAAGTTCAATACAATATGGGTGTAACTACACTGCTGGAGAGTCCAATTTTAGCTGTGCGTGCCAAAAAAGCCTTTATATTGGTCTCTTTGAGGACCGTGTTATGGAATCAAACAGGATCAGCATGTTTTTCAGCTTATAGAAAGATTTTGAGCTTGTAAATACATTTTCAAGCTTGTGAAATGCTATTGAATTTTATAGCTGTTTATAGATGTACACAGTGTATTTCTTTTTTTCTCTCTCTGTCTTCTTTTTTAAGTTTTAAGGAGCATGTTAATGTCAGTGATGAAGACTGTAGGCCTTTCCATGGACATTTTTCAATAAGAGTTGGCATGGTCGGCATGTTTATAGAAAGTGTTTAGTAACCAGTGAGGGAATGATTTTGAATATCCACTGAGGTGTGAGCTGCTAACTGTGGTATTGAGCAGATAAAAAAAATAGAAAATAGGCTATAAGCACAGTGCCCCAAATGTTTGGTGTGAATTACAGCCTGCATTCTGTGAATTTTTGACGATTCACAATTAACTTGTGTTGTTAGCTATTTAACTGTGTAATAATGGTAGCTAGCTAGCTAGTACACTACCTGTAGGTGTGGCTGATGTGGCAAAAATATCATGTAACAATACACATTTCACAACACAAATAGAAGCAGAAAAAAAACAGTTTCTGTTTTCTGCTGGCTAATGTGAGACTCTCTTGCATATTGACTAATATCAAATTAGCTCTCAAGCTAGCCTTAACCAGTGGCTCATTTTATTTAGCCTTTATGGAAGAAGTCTCAGGTGTCAGCACTTTGTAATGGTGTATAGGTTTTGGGCCACAGGAGAGACTTCAGGACAGAGGATTTTGCACTTTCTTGTTTCTCAACAAGCTGCGTTTGATTTATTTTTTGCTTACCAAAGAACTAGCAGAGAGAGAATGGAGAGGCTGGTGAAGGAACCACCTCAATTCTCTTGAGTGCTGTTAACATGAACTCAATTAACTAGCTTCCTGATGATACTTTTCTGTGATTCAGTCATTCATGCTGTCTTGTTCTAGTTCAGGTTTTTATTTTTTAGAATTTTGTACCTTTGTCAGACTAAATATTTTCTTGACAAAGCATATGTACAGCACAAAAAAAACCCCACTGTGTTTCTATACATCCTGGAAGAGAAAATAGAAATAACGCATGCATACTTAACCAAATAACACTAACATGGCTGACAGGACCGGGTAGCACAGTATCATTACTGTAACCCTGATGCCTACTAGCTTTCATTCGTAATTAGCGACTTCAAAGCTGTAAGACATGAGAGGCCTTGCTTTATCATGAATCTTGGCAGGATAAAGAGAGCTGGCAAACCTTTTACTGCGACTGAGTTTGTAAAGCCTCCAAGCCTCAAGTGGCTTGTTTCTTTCATTAAAAGATTGCGACTGAAGCCAAAAGTGACCTCATCAGGGAGTTTAGTGGGGCTTTGAACGTGTTTTGGTTCATCAGCAGTCCCTGGTTCTGAAAGAACGACGAGCCTTTGTATGTAGTCTCTTCTTTAATTACTTAAGAATTGCATTTTCTAGGAACTGGCTAGTCTTTCAGCACAAACCATGGCATCATCTAAGGAGGCGTTTTAGGAAATTAGCTATTCAGAAATATGTAATGTTGAAAAATAAAATACAACATTTTACATGCTGTGTACTTAATACAATTGAAATAAATGTGGAAATGTAAAGTATATTAATGGTCCATGTATGTTGCCTTCATCTGGTTTTTATCATGAAAAATTAATTTCATTAATTCATTTTAATGTTAGTGCGTGTCAATAAAAAACAGTTAAAAAATATTTATTTATTTATTTATTTATTTATTTATTTATTTATTTTTTTTTTACTCATCAAGAAATTGAACATTGGGAGTGCATTTTTTTTTCATTCAGTTAAACAGCAGTTTTATGCCAGAAGACTCTCGTTTACAGATGGATGTTTTGTCACCTATTATGTAAAAGTAGAAGTTTGTGTTCATGCATATAAAGCTTCCTTATCCATTATTTATACCATAATCAATCAATTTTGCACAGGTTACACCAGGGACACATCTTTTCTGGAGATGGTGGTGGACATCGTACAGGAACTGAAGATGGCCAATCCTAATCTTGTATACGGTCGGTAGTTTGACTTTTAAAGAGACTGTTCCTCAACATTGAGTTCAGAATTGTAGATTGATACCTTATTAGTTTCTGTAGTAACCTGGAATCCTGTATACTGCTTTCTTATGTACAGTGTGTGACCCTGTCCTGGGTGATCATGGTTCAATGGTGAGCGTTTTGCGCATGTTTACCATTCTGTCTTTGGTCTCATTGACATTCTTTCATTTCCTCAGTGTTTGTAATGTTCTGTAGTGTTGGCAGATGGGTCTGTCTTGGCGCATTGGATTACATGTACGCATGTTAGAGATTGTGGGATGGAGAGAAAACAAGAATAGAGATGTAATGAGGGAAATGCATAAAATGCATGATCATTCCTGCAGTATGGAGGAAGACCATGTCTTATTTCCTGCTGCCTGGTTGCATTTAGGACAAAGCCTCCTGTTCTGTCAGCTGGGAGACCTATTCAGAAGAACTCATGTCTTTATGACTCATACATAATGCCTGTGTGTGTGATATAAGCACTAGAGCTTAATGTGTGCTGAATGCCGTTAGTGCATACACATGCTTCATTATGCTCGGCCATGTTTAAAACGATCTTGTCACCTATCTTGCCATATAACCTCTCTTATCTCTCTTACCTTAGTATGTGCCTCAGAATCTGTATCCAGTCTATAAGGACAAAGTGGTACCAGTGGCAGATATCATCACTCCTAACCAGTTTGAGGCAGAGTAAGTACGGTAGCGTCGTCTGTGTGTGTGTGTGTGTGTTCAAACATTCCACAGTTGAATATTTATGATCCTGTGTTCGATTTTTAGTCAACTTATCATAACCTAAGGCTAATAAAAAAGACCAAATGACCTTGTGTCGATTAATAGGAAAGGGGCTGGGATTTATTCCCATTTTCTTCCCAATTTGGTTACCTGCCAATTCCCATCCACCAGCCAGCTCTCACCTATCATGCAACAGCTACCAGTCTGGGAGGGTGAAGGCTAACATGTGACATATCAGGGACATATGAAGTCAGAAGGCTGTATCTTTTTAAAGCGCTGTCTGCCCTCTTCTACATACATGAGCTAACAGGTACATGCAGTTGGCTAGTGTCCCTGTGATTGACAGGGAGAGATAGTGTGCCATCCAGGGTCACAGCTTTTCTGTTCTGCCACTCGGAAGCCCAAAGGCTCTTTTTCTCATATTTTTAAATTATGCATATTTTATGCAGTGCTAAAACTGTTATTTCATGTATAGTTCACTTCCAGAAGGCACTTATGTAGTCATGCATTGTCTGTGGCAATAATTGCGTAGATTCTACCCTAATTAGGGTTAAACGTAGAAACTTTAAGACTTCTCCAGAGGGACAAACTGAAGAACCCACTGGAGTACAAGAATTAACCTTCTTAACCAAAAGTATACTGCTGATGTTGATTCTGTCAGTGGCAGTATAAAATGATTACCTTATTAATATTCAAATGCATTAGAGATCTAGGTTTGAATGCAGTTTTAAAATAAATTTTACAGCCCTGGTGTGTATGTATTTAGCTCGACCCCTGGAGCTTTTTAATCCATTAATGTAGGTGTTATTGTCTTGGTGTCCTTCTACTGTTCTTGTCATACCAGCGTAAACGTTAAACTGCCTTCCTCTCTCTTTGTGCACTGATCTGGGTTTAGACTAATGATGTGTTGTTTATGGGTCAGCGCATTCACGATATTGAATGAGTTTAGTTAATTAATAAAAGTGCTTTCTTGGTGTACCATTTTCATTTGGTGTGTGTGTGTGTGTGTGTGTGTGTGTGTGTGAGAGAGAGAGAGAGATTCTTCTGCATGAAGCAGTATTGTGATTTTATGCAAAATAATTGGCTTTCAGCTGCTACACAATCAATTAACATCAGAAGGCTTTATTTATCAGTAGCTATGTATCTCCCCCTGATGGCCAGGAAAAAGAACTACAATTACAATTATTACAGAATAATTATCACTTAATTAGTGCGATAATCACAATTATTAGTACAACACTGAATTATTAAAGCAGTTATTTGTATTTCTTATCTGAATTCCCTTTAAGTGTATTTTACATTAATGTAAAGCGAAAAGTTCTTAATGTTAGACTCAGAATTGACATATTGAATAAACATATTGTGTTCAAAATCATAGTCACCATTTATTTATTTTTTTTAGGCTCTTGACAGGAAAGAATATCAGCACAGAGAAAGATGCAGTAGAGGTAAGAGAGCAAAGTATACACAGTGTTTTTGATGCAAGTTTCTCAAATAAATGTGCAAATAAATCTCTTTCCGCTAGGTGATGGATCTGCTCCATAATATGGGTCCAGACACAGTGGTCATCACCAGCTCTGATCTGCCACCTCGCCTCGGAGACCGCTTCCTGGTTTCGCTCGGCAGCCAACGCATTGGTATGTGTGTGTGTGAGAGCCTGTGTGAGCGTGTGGGAAGATTCTTATGTTAGTATTCATTGTGTTATATCTTGGTGCATCCAGAAACAAACCTTACATTTATTCTAATGGCCAATTTATACCAGATGCACTGCTGAAGTGGTTTTTGATGCACATAGATGTTAACAAGCATTCACTCACGTACAAGTGAAGCATTTTCACTTAGTGGTAAAAACAGGATAATATAGCAGTTTGTGCATACTTCATTGCTTTCTGCATCCAGTTCCGAAAAGCTATAGGATCATATTGCAAGTGACACTACTATTTTAGAAAAGCACTGTGGTTGCAACTTCTGGTTTAAAATGAGCTTTATAATTCTCGCACCATATCTAGGGTGAGTGCTGAAGATTGCAATTATCTTGTCATAGTGTAGTGTCTAGAAGAAACTACTTAACATGACTTAAAATGCTGAGCTAAAAGCTATGAATACAAATTGCTAACTGGGTGCAGTGTTGATCCCAGTCACATGGTGTGGGAAATGTTTTATTGACTTTTTAATCTTGCCTAGTCTTTATACAAATATCAAGGAAAGGAGGCAGTTTAACAATGTGGTAAATGCAATCAGTCTGCCTAAAGATGTCCAAAGTGTGATTTCTACACACAGTGGATGTCACACTTTGGTCAAGTTGTTGCATAGCCTAATCAATTCAGTTTGTAATCAGATCCCAGCTGTCAAAATGTCTGAGGTGTTCCTGCGTCACATTCTTTAAATACCGTTTTCTCCATTTTCACTTTTGGGGTAACAATACAGATTAGATCATGTGAAGGTGTACGCTTTTAGATTTAAAAAAAAAAAATGGCTTGAAGATCATGAAAACACAATCATGCAATCAGTCGGGTGTGTTCTGACTTGCATAAAGATAATGAAAACTTTATATCATGTGTTTCAGTTCATATGCAGCATGACAGGGTGGTTACTGAAACAGTCAGCAGTCACTAGAAAGGCTGAGTAATCATTTGGAAGTGCGATGAACTGTAATTATCAGTGTTACTCAAATGGACAGTGTCTTTTAAAAATTAAAAATACAAGTGAGTCATGCAGCTTTTCTGAATGCCAAATATGAAATAATAGTGAAGATGGGATTGTAATAACTTTGTTAATTTGTTTTGATTGCACTACAGTGATGCCAGACGGCACGTTCATCACCCAGCGGATCCGGATAGAGGTGCCCAAAGTAGACGCAGTGTTTGTTGGGACGGGCGACCTATTTGCTGCTATGCTACTGGCTTGGACACACCACTACCCTACAGACCTAAAGGTATATCCAACACATACACACACACTACTCATGACTTAAATAATTGTTCATCACAGTTGCTGTGTTACATTCAATCCCATCCCTTTTTCTCCTTTTTCTCTTTAATAGATGGCGTGTGAGAAAACGTTCTCCGTCATGCACCATGTTATTCAGAGGACCATTTCGTATGCCTTCGGTAACTATTAGACAGTGTGTGTGTGTCTGTGTGTGTGTGTATATGTTTTGGGGTATTTAAATGACCCCCCATTCCCCCATCCAACCCTCGATTGTTTTATTCTCTTAGAGATGGCAGGTCCTGGCAGAAAACCGAGCCCGGCCCAGCTAGAGCTACGAATGATTCAGAGCAAAGCAGACATCGAGGATCCAGCCATCGTAATGAAGGCCACTGTTCTATAGAAACTCCATGTACACACACACACACACACACACACACACACACACACACACACACACACACTCACACCATTTCCCCCTCCCCTATGCCACAATCGCACAATGTATAGATGTTGTACATTTTTGGATCTGTAATGTGACATTGCCTTAGAAATCTTGAACAGAGCACAACATTTCATTCGGAGGGAGAAATAGCAGGGTATGGCCACATCGACGAGCTGAGAGAGAGAGAGAGAGAGAAGGACAGAATGCTGTGAGGAAAGAGAGGAGAGAGAGAAAAAGCTCTTTTTTCAGATATTTTCCTCTCTAACCATGTCTCCTTCTCTGCACTCATCTCAAACCCCTGTTTGTCCTGCACAGTGAAGAAGCAGTCGAATGCGTGTTTAATCAAATTTACCTGAGAAACTGCTATGACTGAAACAAGCTAAAGCCAAGTCGTTAATTAGCATATCA
Source organism: Pangasius macronema (assembly GCA_037577455.1). Taxonomy (NCBI): domain Eukaryota; kingdom Metazoa; phylum Chordata; class Actinopteri; order Siluriformes; family Pangasiidae; genus Pangasius; species Pangasius macronema. The sequence continues at coordinate 9,443,301 of CM074970.1, forward strand.
TTAAGCCATCATCGTTAAGGGATATGTGTTGTGTTTCCTGGAGATCGTGTTACAATTAAGTCTTCACAATGAAGTATTATGTGATAAACTGTAGGCCAGCTTTGTATGCCCCTCTTGCATGGATGTTCATGGGAGAAAATACTTCGACTGTTATTTTATTGCATGAATACCTGCTTTAAAAAAATCTTTGATACTGTGTACCATTTTTTTTTTATTCCTCATTTAAGTTTGTATGCTTGAAATGTGGGACTAGCATTTCAACATGTTATTTTTAAATGGTCTTAGAAATGTCTATGCCGCTGTTGTTTCATTCCATGTTTTAAAGACTTACAAGAAAGAATATTTTACAAGAAATGATCTAATGCCACGTTTGCTAGCTAGCGTTAGGCTAAATCAGGTTTGCTAGCTAATTACTGTATTGGCTGCTAGCAAGCAAGCTAGCTATATATATAAAACTATTATATTGTGTGAAGCAGTAGCTAGCAAGCTTTGTAGAATTTGGCTAACTATTGTTTAAAAAAAAACAAATAACAAAACAAAACAGTAATTAATGTTGCTAGCAAGCTAGCTAACACAAGGCTAACTATTATAACAAGAGCAAGATTGATCTGTGAACTGGCAGTGACTAAATTCAGTGCTAACTGTCTCTGCCTACAAAATATTAAGTGTTTATTCACACTTTTTGTTTACTCAACTTTCATATCATGAAGGAGAATGACTGATATCTAAAATCAGCTTTAGCCTTTCACAAAAATTCAAGTGTTTTATTTGTTTTCTCTATTATCTCTTACCTTCAGCAGCTGGACTCAATAGCTTAGCCCTATAGTTTATTAGTTAAAACAGTGATAAATAGCAGATGTCAACATACTGTATCAGTCCTTTAGACTTTACATTCAACACTTCTTCCCATTTCTGTTCTGCATGCTCATTCATCATTCATCTATGCTGGCCATGTGTGACATTTTCCTTTCCAAGGACCTGTGACCCTAAGCTTGTATTGTTTCAGAAATCATGTCCATGTGCAGGACCACTCAGGGGTCAGTGTTGCTCTCGATGTTGCACTTCCTCCTCACCTTTTCATAAAAGCGATGATGTATTAAATCTATGGTCTAGCGTGTATCTGTACATGTGAACGTTTTAACATGTTTAAGGGGGTGGAAGAATTGTGTGTACATGTGTGTATATATCTATATACATATTTGTGTCCTTAGGTAAGATGTGAAAGTGTAATTGGGGTATTTTGGGGACATGTATATTTAAAAAAAAAAAAAGAAAAAACAAAAAAGATGCTTATCGTATTGAAACCTGAAACTTTGTGTGAGGGCAGCTGAATTAAATGATCCAAGTAGTAGTAAACTGACCTAAGAACAGCTTTGTTTTCTCTTAGGATCGTTAGAGGTAGACTTTTGAATTAAAGAGACAGATTCGAGATCAGTGCAGGAAGACAACTTCTACCTAAAGCTCTTTGAAATTGACTGTAGGCTAACTGCCTCCACGAGTACCAGGCACTGCCAGTATGTGTTTGTGGAATGCTTATAGGTTGGATTTTGGTGGGAGAGAGGGTATTGGGGGGGCTGGGGGGTGTCCATGTGTCTGTCTTCTTGAAAGACAGTTATCCCACCTTGTCATGGCCTATGACATCCCCGATAGATCTAACAATAGCAATGCGGCTCACATTCTCAGTGGGCAAGCGAATATTTTTGACTGTTATCACAGTGTTCGCACGTTCCCTGAGGGAAATATAGGGCGGAAGTTTTGCAGTGTACTACAACATTTTTGTTTGTTTCATGTACATAGTGTATGTAATAATGTATATCAGTCTGTGGAATTTGTGGTGTTAATTGTAAGACTGTGTGGCTCAAATGTGACCAAATGTTACATGTCAGTAGGGGTTGATGATGAGCTCCCTCCATGTGGACTGGAGGTGAGATTATCCTAAGTATTTTCTAGCATCTTCGTGATTAGTTAGGTCCCAAATCGATCTTTAATCCCAGTCCTCTGTTCCGTTGTTGTAGTTGGATGTGCTACTGCCATCACATTGCCACCTGTTAGTGCTATTATAGTACTAGCTAGTAATAAGAACTCTGTATTCTTATGGGCCAAAACATTTTATAGTGACTATCCAGATCACTGTTTCCCAATCCAGTTTTTGGGTTCACTTTTTGCGTTATGCGGCTCAACTGTAATTACTTAACTTTATGATATTCCCCCAACACACAGTTGTTGACTTAAACCATCTTAAACACCTTTTGAACATCTTATTTTGAAGTAACGTTTGTTGACGCTTGCAAGCCCTAGTGGTCAAGTCAACATGACCATAGACTTTATGAGCATTACTTGCCCAGAAGGTAAAACAAATTTCAGATAAAATGGTTTATTAATGTTAAGCACAGAATAAAACTGACATGGTGTGCTATAACCATATTGAAGTAAATTATTTTCCTAATGTGCTACATCCTGAAGTGTTTTATTCCTCCTCTACCATGCAATTTGCCAATGATTAAAATTTCTTTTAGTTAAAGAACATTACATACTTTTATTAGGTCAGGGTTACATTTAATTTTGTGGAACATCTGATAAATAATTTAGTTCCTGATATCATACCGTTTACTGCTATAACAGCTGTTATACTGTTATTACATTCCCTTACTAGCCTCTTTTTTTATTCTCTCTCTCTCTCTCTCTCTCTCTGAGCTAATACTTTTTTTTGGTAACTTTTTTTTTTTTTTTTTTTTTGATTGCTGTGTAACTTAAATATCACAAAGTGTGAAATCCTCTGTCCTGTCTTTCCCCACTGTGGAAAACTTAAAGGAACGGCTTTAACAGAGCAATGTCTAAGTTTTTCTGCTTATTGTTAAATAATTATTGTTAATTATTGTTCTGCTTAATTTATCTAAGCATCTGACATACAAGTCCCTGCAAATGAGTTGTTGTTATAGAAATGATTACATATTAGAACAAGCACATTAACATAATGCTGTGATTGCCTTTAGGTGACAATGCTGCTGTTACAGAAAATTAATCAACCCCTTCTGACAAATCAGGTTCAAGAATTCAACAGCACTGTGGTATAATAGGTATTACAAAATACATAAAGTTTAGAAAATAAATTTGGGTTTTATCTTGCCAAATAGGCTACTACCCCTATTTCTGACAATTGACGTAACTTCATTACTTTATCTTGCTAGCTAGCTAATTGGCATTCTAGATAGCTAGCAAGCTGACAAGAATATATATTTCAGTGGAAATAGATAAGGGGTTTGTATTCAGTTTCCAGGATTGGGAAACACTAATCTTTAAGCAGCTCGCTTTCATGCATGTAATTGTACTTATTAGAATATTCCATGCCAAAGCTGATCCTAGATCAGTTCATCATTTAAAGAAGTCTCATGAAATTGGTCAAATAACTCAAAGTTTAGCCTACCTAGAATTAAGAATAAATAGATTGTAGAAATCTGTCTGACTCTAGATTCAATTAGGAAATTTAGGATATAGAAATGTTTCAGCTTGAATTTTGACAGACAGGTGGTAACGTGATAAGTGCAGATAAAATAAGTCAAGAATTTTTGGCATATAGAATTAGAAATAATACATTGTGTTTTGGTCTGTCAAAGTGATTCCAGTCTTGATCTTTACCAGTGACCCTGATGTATGAACCACTGTGTTAGCTGTAGTAATCCCCTTTCCCCTTGTGAATCTCCAAGTAGTTGTGGCAAGGATCTGTAAGTGCACCCTTCACAGTGTGCACTTGTAATAAAAAGGCACTCAGCTGCCAAATATGAAAAATGATGTCAGTACTAAACAGGGCAATGGGCAGCATCCCCACCCTTAAATTTGTGTCCTAGAAAAATCAAGTGTCATGTCTGTGCTTTGATATTTTTATTTTCTTTCCGTTGTAACTTAGTTGTTTTTATTGCTTTCATTTGCTTCTGTTTCTCATTTCTTAATGGGGGCAAAAAAACAATAAAGAATAATAAAATGTTGTAAATGTTTGGTAAAAGTTTATAGTGCTTTGTTTTCTGGTTCTGAATATTTTTTAACGTTACAATGAAGATTGTAGTGTACAAATCCACATTTATAATATATAAAATGTATGTTATGATGCAATAAAGAGAAAGTAATGATTATAATACATATGTGGTGTGCTAGTGTGACTGTAAACTCAGTGTAGAATGTGTGTGGTAATGTGTGCATGTTCTCCCTCAAGTCCAAAAAAAGATGCAAACTACCATATAATTGTAAGGGTAATGTGTCTGCGGATGTATAAAATCTAGATACAGTATTGCGATCCAATTGTGGGACACACACGAATCCTGACCACTGAAACAAGTATTAACACAAACATGGCTTGCATGCTTACTTTGCCTACACCTGTATTGTAGTATGCATATTGGTTTTGCACACTTATTTTAGTATGTATACTTATTTTTCACACTATATTTTAAGTTACTTATTATTTTAGCATGCAGACTTTGTGCACTTATTTTAATTATGCATACTTATTATTGTAGTATGCATACTTATTTTGTGCATTTATTTTAGCATGCATACATATTCTAAATTATTTCAAACTTATGTATTTGTATTTAAATAAGAATTCTAGTAGGAGTAGATTTCTATCCACACTGTAATACTTAACACAGTCTCAGCCTCTGATGCTTCGTCCACAGCCCACAAAGCATCTTAAAGCTGTGGGCTTTCTGATATGCCATCTAGTGGACATCATATTTAATCCCTACATAAAGTAAGCTGGTAATTATGTAAACAATTGCAGCGGTTTCCGCACCCATCTACGACTTCTTGAGTCAAGTATAAACCATGCCATTTTTGCTCATGGTTCACTTATTACCCATAAGCGTTAGAATTTTGGAGGTTGCAATCTGACTGGCTATCTGTGCTTTCATCCAGCAGTGAAAGTAGGCAGTTCTTGACCATGTTTATAAACAAAATGTACCAAAATCTTTTCAAAATGTTGCTTATACTGCATCACATGGCAGTGTAACACAAGTGGAGAAAAGCACTATTTGCCCCCCTCTTCATGCATGAGCTCACAGATACCCATGATTGGCAAGTGTTGCTGTGATTGTTAGGGAAATGAACATATGCCATCCCTCATATACACAGAGCACGGCCAATTTTGCTATCTTGGAATCCCAATAGATTTAAAATGTCATTTTACATTTAGGGACATTTTAAGAGTGTAGTTTGCATGAAACCCCATAATGAGGTAACACTTGCATTTCAGCAGGAGGAATTTTATTTCTGAAGGGTTCCTAAATCCGAATTAAACATCCTAGGCGCACTGAAAACAGACCATCAATGCTACCATACTGAAGTTTGTTTGCAGATTTATTTTGCCTGCTTTTGGTATACATGCTTATTTTGCCTGCTTCTTGCAAGCATTATTAAGTAACTTAAGAAAAGGTGCATCTTACTAATAACACCTTCTTATTCATGCTGACAAAACTAACAAGCTTCTTTTTTTTCCGCTGACTGAAGCCTTTACAAGCACGCAGTGAAACTGCAAGGCCATTGGTTCGTGCAGAGCAATAAAAACAAACCAATGACTTGGCAGTGGAGCTGCACGAGCCTATGGCAACAAAGGCTGCTAGAATGGGTGGAGCCATCTGGCTATATAAGCGGGCATTGCGCCATAGGATCTCAGATCAATTCTCCTTCAGTGATGACGATATTCTCTTCGCTAAGCTACGAGACTTGAAGCCGCTCGTTGACACGCCACTCTGTGGACAAGAGCTGACTCGCCTGTGTCGTCCTGCTGTTCCCACCCGATCTTCAAGCCGCCTTCAGCGTCCGGCGCAGATACCAGCTCGTCCCCTGTAGCCATCTGGCGAGCTAAAAGAGCCTTTTTTTCTCTAAATGAGCAGCGGCGTTGTTGCAAATGCTGTGCCATTGTTGCAGCTTTTGCAGAACCGCTCTGCACGCTGACAATGGCCACTCAGAGTGTGTTTCCTGCCTGGGCAAACCCCACGCGGAAGCCAGTCTGACGGAGATGAAGTGTTCACACTGCATGAACATGAGCCTCACCTCGGAATGCCTTCTTTTCAGAGAGTGACGCCGCCCCCCGCACCCTCCCATTTTCTTCCTCCCAGGGACCTGCGAGGAAAAACCAGTGGGGCAGAGAGGTTGTGCCGGCACACACCCCGCATGCCTCACTCTCGCCCTGCAGAGATGACTCTCCCATCCTCTTTGAGCACACAGACCAGCGTCCCTCGGCTGATCTGAGCGACATAGTTTCATTTGGCACACTCGAGGACAATCTGCTAGACAACAGCATGTCTCTAGCAGCATCAGACGTGGAGAATATATCGGGCTCCTCTTTCGACCCCGCCCCTCTGCCATCTACCGATCCCAGCATCACCTAATCTGGGATGGACGCTGAGCTTTTCCACATCCTCTCTTGAGTTTCGGAGGAGCTGGGATTGGAGTGGTCCACACCGGAGGAGACCACTCATAGTCATCTGGATGAATGGTTCCTGCCGGGGAGCCATCAGGCCCCTCGTCAGCGAGCTCTGCCTTTTTTTCCGGAGGTCCATGACGAGCTCATGAAATTGTGGCGCACTCCCTACTCAACTCGCCTTCGCACATCCATCTCATCGGCGCTCTCCACAGTTGACGGCGCTGATGAAAAGGGCTATGAAAAGCTGCCTCCTCAGGATGAGTCAGTGGCCACGCACCTCTGCCTGCCCACTGCCATTGGATGGAAAGCAAAGGTTGCACACCCCTCAAAGCCGTGCAGGATGACGTCTGCCCCTGCTGGACGAGCTTACTCCTCTGCTGGGCAGGCAGACTCAGTTCTGCACTCCATGGCCATGCTCCAGGTCTTTCAGGCCAAACTCCTCCAAGTGATGGATGAATTGGGACCCAATCCTGCAATCTTCAGAGAACTGCGCAGTGTGACAGGCCTGGCCCTTCGAGCTACAAAAGGCGACAGCACAGGCCATCAGGAGGTCAATGGCTAACTTGGTGGTGCTGGAGTGCCACATATGGTTAAACCTCACTGAAATTAAGGACCCTGACAAAGTTCCTTTCCTTGACTCTCCGGTCTTGCCCACGGGGCTGTTCAGACCTGCCTTCTAGGGTTTTGCAGAGCGTTTTACTGCTGTATAGAAGTCGTCCCAGGCTATGCAGCACTTCTTGCTGAAGTGCTCAAGCTCTGCGAGTGTCGCCAGTTGCCCCAAACCTGCTCCAGTGCAGCAGCCAGCTAAGCCCGTACCTTCGCCTGCTCAGCCTACTCAAAAGCCTGAGCCACCGCAGCACTCCCGCTCGGCCAGATGCTACCCATTTTCGAGGCACCAAGGACGCCAGCCCAAGCTGATGCTGGATTCTGCTCCTCAGGAGTCATTCTGTTGTACTTGACTGGAAGAGGAAGGGGCAAAGTCACCGGACCACCCCCCAAATGTCTCTGTTGTGCCCCCAATCACCCCATTCTGTTCCGGGTGCTGGTGGCAATGTGTTTGCTGTAAATATTGTTGCGGACACTGGGCCCATTCTGAAAGGGCCCACAGAAACAGCCACTGTTATAGTGGGAAAAATAAAACACAAACATTTTCAGACAAAGAGCAAATTTCCTCTTCCACTTATAATGAGTGTCACGTCCCCTCACAGCGACTGAAGTGTCAGATTGGGTTTTGGGGATTATAAAATGAGGTTACTCTCATTCCCACCTTAGTGCAGAGCAAGGACACTCACGTGAAAAACTGTAGAGACAGTTCTGCCAGCGCAGAGCGAGTTAGGATTCTACAGCCTCCTCATCCCCAAAATGGATGGCGGCCTCCGTCCCATCCTCAATCTCAGACTACGGCTAAGGATGGCTACACATCAACTGCCTCAAGATGAAGGCAGTATATCGAGCCCTTCAGACCTTCTTGCCAGACCTGAAGGGACACCACTTGCTAGTCCGCTCGGACAGCAAGACTGTGGTTTCTTATATAAACCGCCAAGGCGGCTCACCTTGAAACACCTTTTCGAGATGGTAAAACGCCTCTTGGAGTGGGAACATCTCAACCTGCGGTTGTTGAGGGCAGTACATGTGGCTGGTGTGTTGAACCAAGGAGCAGCCATGCTATCTCGAAGCACCGTCCCCTCAGAAGAGTGGATGCTCCAGCCGCAGAAGTTTCAGAAAATCTGGAAGATCTTTGGCAAGGCAGAGGTCGACCAATTTATTTTTTGAAGAGCAAGGATGCGTTGGCCCACGATTGGCCCAAACTCCTCCTGTACGCTTTCCCCCCAATCGCTCTGATCCCTCAAGTAATCAGACGAATAAGGGAGCACAAGCACAGAGTCCTTCTAGTGGCACCGCTCTGGAGGAACCAACTTTGTTTCTCGGACCTGTCTCAGCTGCTTACAGCAGCCCCGTGGCCCATCCCACTGGATCTAAAAACCCTATTGTTAAAGACTGCCTTGCTACTGGCATTAGCATCGGTCAAACGTGTAAGTGACTTACAGGCACTCTCGGTGAATCCTGCCTGCCTCAAATTTGGGCCTAACGACTCCAAGGTCATCCTAAAGCCAAGGCATGGATACGTCCCTAAGGTGCTCTACACCCCGTTTAGAGCACAGGTTATCACTCTCTGTCGGCGCTTCCTCCATCCATGGAAGACCCGGAGTTGAACCTTCTCTGCCCTGTCAGGGCGCTGAGGATTTACATTGAGCATTCCGCTCCATTCAGACAGTCGGAGCAACTCTTTCTATGCTTTGGCGGCCACACCAAGGGGTCTCTGGTCACAAAGCAGAAAATTTCTCGATGGTTAGTTGACGCTATTGCACTAGCATACTCCTCCCTGGGCCTACACAGCCCCATAGGAGTTAGAGCCAATTCCACTCAGGGCGTGGCCTCGTCTTGGGCGTCGTCTAATGGGGTATCCATGCAGACATTTGGACCTCACTGTCCACATTCACCAGGTTCTATAGCTTGGACATTCCTGCCTTACAGGCTCGGATCCTATCTGCTTAAGGGGCATGTGCCTGTTTAGGGCAGGCATATTCCTAGAAGTCCTGAGACTACAGAGGGGGAAGTTGTGGCCTAATGTTTAGAAAGTCAGACTTGCAAACCAAAGGTGAACCTGAAGGGTGTGGGTTCGAGTCTCAGGTCTGGCAGGGATTGTAGGTGGGGGGAGTGAATGACCAGTGCTGTCTTTTACCCTCAATACCATGACTGAGGTGAGACCCTTAAGCAAGGCAGCGAACCCCTAACAGCTCCCTGGGTGCCACAGCAAAAAAAAAAAAAAAGCCTGCCCACTGCTCTGTGTGTATGTGTGTGTGTGTGTGTGTGTGTGTGTGTGTGTGTGTGTGTGCACTTGGATGGGTTAAAGGCAGAGTACAAATTCTGAGTATGAGTCACCGTAGTTGGCCACAAGTAACTTCACTTTCAAATATTTGAAATTACTATCCTAGGCTGGGATAACATAACCTCAGTTCCCTGAGATAAGAGAATGAGTACTGCATTGCACAACTCTGAGTCGTCGCTTCAGTCGGCTTGACCTATGGCGCAATGCCCGCTTGCATAGCTAGATGGCTCCACCCATTCTGGAGGGCTTCATCGCCATAGGCTCGTGCAGCTCCGCTGCGAAGACATTGTTTCATTTTTACTGCTCTGCACGAAACAATGGCCGTGCAGTTTCACTACATGATTATAAAGGCTTCAGTCATTCCAGAAAAAGAAAGTTCCCCAAAGCGTCTAGAGACGTAGTACTCGTTCCCGTATCTCAGGGAACTGAGGTTATGTTAGTAACCGAGTACGTTTCAGCCTCTGAACCTCTACCTACAGCCCAGAGAACATCTTATTAAAAACTTATGCAGTCAACAGAACATCTTATTATATTATATTTATTGCTCACTATCTTGTGACAGGATAGAGGACAAGATTACAGATTTATTTTGCCTGTTTATAGTATGGATACTTATTTTGAATACTCCAATTACTGCAATTATTATCAAGTAACTTAAGAAAAAAGTGCGCCTTAAAACTAGTAGCTTGAATTCATGGTGACAATCCTGACAAGCTACTTTTGGATAGAGAGGCAGTACCTCCCAGGTTTCCTAACAGGTGGGAAGCTGCCTGCCCGTATCTGCAGGGTTTTATGCAATGCACTGCTGCCGCACGATTGTCTGTATAGATAATTGTATGAATGAGTCAGTGTACAGATGTTCCTAATAAAGTGTCCAGTGAGTGTGTNTGAATGGCATCTTTGGAAATAAATATGATGAGAAAAAAGTTGACGTGTCCAATACTTATTTCCCCCATTGTACATACTTACTTTAAAGTATTCATACTTAGTTTTGAAGTAAGCTTCTGAGCAGGATTGGCATTTTCCAAAAATGTATATTTGAGTTGAGCTCTGGTGACTGTACAGGTCATAGCTTATACACCAAAACACAAGACAGCCATTTACAAGACCAGGACTGTCTGAGATCGAGTCAAGGAGGTCGAGGCCAAGTCAAGCACGAGTCCAAATGAAAGCGACACTGAGTCAAGTTCAAGTCAAAATAAAATTGAGACCG
>CM074970.1:9457953-9476729 GCA_037577455.1 Pangasius macronema
AAGTGTTTTGAGAAAGAATCATTCTGGATTTGGCCTAAATGCCTTCACGCCCACTTGTATTTTAGAATGCATACTTATTTTTTAAGTATGCATACTTAATTTTTAAGTATGCACACTTATTTTTCTAGTATGCATACTTATTTTTTAAGTATGCATACTTAATTTTTAATTATGCATATTATTTTAATTATGAAATTTTTTAAGTATGCATACTTATTTTTCTAGTATGCATACTTATTTTTCTAGTATGAATACTTATTTTTTAAGTATTCATACTTATTTTTTAATTTTCAATGAGTAGGCTATTTTGTAGAAGAAGGAATTGCTTCTTTATGCACGAGAAAACAAAAGACAATATGAACATTAATTTTACAGACAGTGAGATCACATCTGTATTTTACATTGTACATTTATTGCTCACTATCTTGTGACAGAGTAGAGGACAATATTACAGATTTATTATGCCTGCTTTTAGAATGCATACTTATTTTGCCTACTTCTTGCAACCATTATCAAGTAACTTAAGAAAAAGTGCTCCTTACTACTAGTAGCTTTCTATTCATGCTGACAAACCTGACAAGCTTCTTTTGGATATAGAGGCGTTATCTCACAGGTTTCTACTGAACTTCTAGATCTCTATAGTGCACATACGCTCACTGAGAAAGTTATTAAAAACACTATACTAATAGTGGGTAAGGCCTCCCTTTACTCTCAAAACAAGCTCTAAACTGCTGGCCTGTATCAGCATAATTTTATGCATTTCACATGACAAATTTGTTCCTTTAAAGAAAGGCTAAATGTGTATTACAGTCTTAATGATGTGCATTGAGAAAGGAACATTCTGGATTTGGCCTACATGCCTTCACGCCCACTTGTATTTTAGAATCCATACTTATTTTTTAAGCATGCATACTTATTTTGTTTATTTTATTTATTATTTATTATAAGCTTTTCTCTTTATTTTGTATACTTTATTATGTGGGTTTTTTGTGGTATAAATATAATAGTTGGAATCCAGGTAAGAGAAGCCCCCTTGCCTTCTAAATGCTACTTAATTATTATATATCTTATATAAGGGTTTGGTAAATGGGGTGAGAGGATTCCATGGGCCCTATAAAAGAAAGGGTGCCCAAGAGGACCCTATAGAACAAACGATGTCCAGAACAAGGAGCCTAGTGTGTTAACATATCATGAAGATCATCATGTATACTTGTAATCCTGCTCCTTTAATGGTTTTAATAATAGCTGGTAGTGATCTTCACTGCCATCAAGTCAATAAATATAAATATATAATTAAAATATATAGCTCAGAACTAAAACCCTGCACACTCCATTAGAATGGATTAAAAGAAACCAGATATGGTCAGGACACACTGATTGGCACTAGCAAGAGCTTGACTGCTGGGGATCAAATAAGAGAGAGAGAGAGAGAGAGAGAGTGTGTGTGTGTGTGTGTGTGTGTGTGTGTGTGTGTGTGTGTGTGTGTGTGTGTGTATACCAAGAGACCATATGGCAGACAGAGATAAAGCATCATTTATCCTATACCAAGGGGTGGGGAATCCTAGACAATGAAAAAAAATCGCCTGATCCCAGGAGCCCAAAACTCCTACCAGTGCCACTGATCCTATACATAGGCTCACATTCTTTGTCTTAATTTCTAATTGGAAAATGTTTATGTAAACCAGGGGTGTCCAACAGGGGTGTTAACAGGGGCTAGATTAGACCACATCAAAATACCAGTGGGCCGGTCACCAAAAGATCGCTTATGAATTATGCAAAATACTAAATATGTATAAATGTGTATCATATTGCTATGGCAAATTAAAAAGTATTCTTGTTTACAGCTCTTTTGAAATCACCCCTTTTTACTGTTAACTTATAAAACTAGTATGCATAAGTATGCATACTTAATTTGCAGGTGTGGTCAGAGGGGGAAAATGCTCTTCCAATTTAGGTACCTGTGTTAACACAGGCTGCTGCCAGCATCAGGTGAAAAACTGTTGGCCAGGAATCTTATATTCAAAGAGAGAAGCAGCAGGCCAGTTACTATCTGTCCATGGGCCTCATTTGGTGCTGGGGCCAGACTTTGGACACCCCTGATCTGAACAATACTACTGAGAAGCTTACAGGGAAGAAATTATATAAATGAACACTCATTAACAAACTTTTTTGTATGCCAGATCATCATGGCTTGATGCATTTTTGTTTGCTTAAGGTTTTTTTTTTATATATATCATTTAGGTTATTTGACAAGTAAGGAATAAAAATAAATTGACTCTTACAATTATTACAGTTACAACTTATGAACATTTTTTTTAAAAAATCAGGAATGTTAATCGGTGCACTTGAACGCAAAAACTCCATAATTAGGAAATAATTACACAAGTGGGAAATAACACCAGCTGATTAGCAAGTGAAGGTAAAATGTAACGCTGGGTGGAACAAAGCGGAACTCTGTATGTAAAGTTATTGTTTCTAGTCGAACAGTTAAAGTGATCGGACAGGAAGTACAGCCTTTAAGCTTGTGTTTTATTTCCACCCGAATTCTTACAAAACCCGCCTCTTGTTCACAGCTATTAGCTGTTATTACTTACAACCCTCATGTGATTGGACAGATGAATACAACTAGCCAATTACCACCGGGGAGACGGGAACAGTCGGAATACGGGTGTGAAATAAAAGGTGCTTGAGATTGAGATGGTGACGAGTGATCTGCCGCTAACGGACAAAGAGTGAGCGATCATCCAAACACACCACTGACAGTCCTGCTCAGGTTAGGAGTGTTATTTCGCAGGCTTTGGGAAGGAAAACACTGAATTTCGGCTCACAACTTCTGATATGAGCGCTTGCCCACTTCGAGAGACAGGTAATTAAATGTTAATATGTATAACCCCTGCTCTGTGCAGCCCAGGAGGGTCGAGGCAGCGGAGTGAGTGATAGTGAATACGCCGGAAACTGGATAATATCAGTTTAATTTTTTAGTTACCTGCAGCTGAAACCTTGGCCTGATGGGCTTCAGGAAATACACAGCATTGCGATGTTGTTGTTGTTGGTTTTTTTTTTTTTTTGCTTGCTTTAGGATGCAGATATGTTCAGTAGGGCTGTGTGATGGTTAGTAGATGCTCAGTAACGCCTGGGCACGGAGTTAAAGCTTTACTAGCTACTGCAGTCGGTTAGCCAGCTTACTTACAGCCTCTAAAGGGTTGTAGCTAGCACAATGCTAACTGACGTGTCTACAGAACGCACACTGCGGTTAGGCGTGCAGTGGCTCCGTAAAACATTATATACACTTAATTATTCTGGGAGACTGGGGTATAAACTAGTCCAGCGGTATCAGGACGACCTCGTTTGATTTGCGCGTCAATGTCGCGTGATGGCTAGGTTACTATAGTGCAGAGACCCGATGGGCGTGGCTACGCAACAAGGGGCGTGGCCCAATGCTTAACGTGTTCTGTGTGTGTGTGTAATATATATGTATGTATGTGTGTGTGTGTGTGTGTGTGTGTGTGTGTGTGTTCTGCTTCATGTTACAAAATAACTTTGTTCTGTGCATTTATGGGAAAACTCCACCCTGAATTACATTAACTGTGTTTGTATAGTAATATTTGTAATGTGTTAAGCAGTCCTGGTGCTGATTTGTTGCTTGGTGTTGTATTTGTATTATTTGTGTGAGAAGTTAGTGGTTGTGTGCTCCTCTGACGTCTGATGGTGGGATATTGTTATTGCCAGCACAGTTAGAATGGCGCTTATTAGGAGAAAAAAATTAATTGATCACAGGCATAATGGATAATGGCCAGGTTTCACTGTGAGCTCCTAACAACAAAAGAGGGGGGGGGGGGGGGCCGCCGCCCCCCCCCCCCCCCCGCCCCCCCCCCCCCCGCGCGACGGGGGGGGGGGGGGGGAAGGAAAAGGAAAAAAAAANTAAATTATTGTATCTTTTAATAATTTTTTTTGTTTATTTTTTATTTTTTTCTAAAAAAAAAAAAATGGCCCCCCCCCCCCCCCCCACACACACACACACACACCCACTCACTCACTCACCATTTTCCAGCGTTATTCAACATATTAATGACAAACATCAGACTCAAAGTACCAGTATGCGGTGCGGCTTTATGACGCAGTACCTGCTGAGTTACGCCAGGAGTTTGGCTCAGCTGGTTAGTGATCTATGAGCGTGCAACAGCATTACGATGAAAGTTGAAGCTTCGTGTTTAAAGAGAGAAGGTGAGAGATGCATTGTTCTTTAAGTAGGGATGAGGTAAAGGCTAGTTCTCGCTGGCACCACTATCAGCAGGTGCACTATCGAACAACATTGGAATCTATTAATCAAAATAAACTAAATGCTGAAAGAAGTTTAAACAGAATAGTCTAATCAGAAATACAATCTTTTGCACCACTGAAGAACACACATTGATCATTAATATTGATATGCAAGTCATTCAGGATGGATTTTTCCTTTAATTACTCTGTAGAGGTCCGTATGAAGTGCAGACCTTCTGTGTCACTGTCTGCCGTATAGCTCCATGCTACAAACACACACTTAATCCTCAGAGGGTAAAATCTCACTATCAGTGTGTCCTGACCATCTTTGACTTTTTCTTGCTTCAATCTATTTCAATGTAGTGCACATGGCTTTCTAAGCCTGTGGTTCTCAGAGCAGGGTGCAGACGTCATGTGGTCTGTGGTATATAGCTTCATAGTTGTATTTATTTATTTATTTGATGACAACCGAGGTGGAGATCACTATCAACTCTGCTCAGTTGTTGTAATTAGGAATACACCAGTCTGTTACTGAGTACTGGTGTCAGGGTGATACTGGTCTGAAACACTGGATCACAGCTGGATTGAATTTTACACATTTTCCGATCTGACCCACTGGCACATTTCACGAGGTGAATGTGAGTGATGTTGCCTGACACAACCCATGTTTCACACAGCTTGTCCTAAAGCACACCATCACTGTGCCTCTGATGTTCTGCATTACTCGGTGATGGACCCTTGCAGAGATTTGGCTCAGTTACTAAGAGGATGTCAGTATTGGTTTAAAAAAAAAAACATAATAAATAATAACAACTGATACCTACAGCTCTAATCTTGTGATCATATAGAAAATCGTAGCGTAAATATTCATTGAATGTACCTAATATTTAAACAGCTGAACCACGGTCATAAAATAAATGTTTCCTGCAGTTGTAAGATTCCCTGAGTGAGTTTGTCTTTTGTTTTTTATGGATGTGTTCACTGTGTAGATGCTGAAATCAAGTGATCGGTCAATACAGAGCTTTGAACAGCCACATGGTCTCAGAAACATGACCTAAACGTCAGTGATAATCCTTATTAGCTGCTGAGGTAATGAAAGCTAACCCTATTACAGTACACTTATTGTTCAAGAACATATCAGACTACAGGATCACAACTGACTCTCAGCTCCCAAAAGATCCCCCAGTTGGGTCTGAGGCTTTTACAGAGTGTATTACAAACCTTTTTGAGATCTGACCTCAAATTGCTGCTTAAAAAAACTGGGCTTCTTTGAACTTACACTGTTCTCTGTATCTTGGTAGCATGTGGGTCAAACGTCTGCTTACACCCCCGCTGAGATTCTTGTAATGTAGTAGATTATGAATATTTGGGTTCGTTAGTGCTATAAACCTCGTAGCTCTTGCTCTACAAGTTGTCATGTTTGCTTGTCCTGACCTGTCTTTTTACATTCCATTAATCCTTTCAGCACAATAGTGAGAGTAAAGACAGATCCTAATATGTATCTTTTACTAATAAACCTTTACAAGTAAAAGATCTTAAAGAAGCAGAGTTATTAGATGGTGGGGGGAAAAAAAAGCCACAAGCCACATTCACTATGTCCATCTGTCCAAAGAGCTCCCTGAATAATTTGCACTTGTCCTCATTCCCAGCGTCATAAACACGCTTGGATTCAGCCTTTGTTCCTAAAGAGACCAGAAACAGCCCAGCTGAATGTAATCGCAGTTCCAGGCATAATGGTACAAGGTAAACTGGAAACACAATAAGGCAATTGTGCCTCTGAGAGCTGGTTTTGCAGATAGATTAGGTCTATAGGACAAAATAAAGAAGGCAAAGAAATTTAATTTATCCCATCAAGACAGCGAGTGTGTCATGTGTCAGGTTTCACAGATGGTCCATCATTATCAAAGGGAGCAAAACAATTTGTATCTTCTTTTCTGAATGTGTGATCTGTCATGACTGCTAGATAGCGTAGCCTGTCTTTTTTGATATGTCAGAAAATTTCCCCATTCAGAAACCAAATTTAATAGACATTCCTGTTGGTTAGTATAAGTGTCCAAGACTGGTTTCGCAGTCCTTGTTTATTTAAAATTTCTGTCAGCTAACATCATGCCATGGTTCTCAAAGTGGGATCTGTGATGTACATATATCTAGGAGGTCCCTAAGATGATATTGTCTTTTTAAAAATCACACGACTGTGTTGGTGGTTACTATTAACGTGTGTCAAAGTTGTTGTAGTTGTAAATTATTTATGGTTGTAAGCCATATCGACTGGTAACTTGATGTAAAAAGGTGTTCATCTAAAACTCCCAGCCTAAAAACCGAGTATAAATAATATTAACTGCAATCTTAATACACCCAGGAAGTGCTGTTAATATGATGTTTCAAATCTACATCCGGATGAGTGGAACGTTTGGGAATAAAAAGCTTGACACTTTTGCCCTGTTGTTCCAGCAAAGAGTTACAGATTTCTTTTTCTATGCTCCCACTATGTGTTAAAAGTGCAGATATATCCACTTAGAGGAACCTTCACTCTTTCTAAAACTATGAAGTTTGTTCCTATCCTTTGATGATGCTGAGGAGAGTAGATGAAACATGGAAAAATCACTTTATTGCTCATCATTGCAGGTAGTGGTCTGTATTTAGCTTGGAGTAGGCTACAGGGCAAAAGTTGAGAAAGTGATGTGGTGAGAGGAAAGTATTAATAAAAACCTAAGGATTACTGTGCTGCTTTGTTCTGTGCTCAACATAAATGTCTAAAGAGGATCGAGGGCTTTGGACCACAAAGGAACAAAATAGACTATCTTCTGTCGGGTTACATAACTGGCCACTTAAGTGAACAAATATTTTATGTACCTGCTACCATCTTTGCTTTGACTGACACTGGCATCATCCAAGGAGAGTGGCTGTGAAGTTCCAGCCTTGTTTTAGTTTGATGTTAATGGGATGTGACTTATCCAGGGTGCTGCTCCAGAGCGCTAATCACTGCTAATCTAATCCAGAGCAGATTAGCAAAGTAGAGGCACAGTGTTTCTGTCTTTTTTGAAAAAGACAGCCCCTTTGTCAAGTCTACTTTACTGAAACAGTTACCTTTGACTAGCAAATTGTTAGCTGTGAGTGTGTGTGGGAGATAATTAGCATTCTGTGGCGATGGCTAATGGGCGTTCTTTTGCCTCACAGCCTTGAAGATCTCAATCCCCTTGGTTTGTGCTGACGCAGGTCGATGTGGCGCCTCCTCAAGTTTATGGGATCTTGATTTGTTCTTGCTGTCATCATCACAATCGCATACATTGGGATTAACATTAGCATGGCATGTTAGCCAGGCAGGTAGTGGATGGCCCTCTTTTTTCCTCTGATCTTGAGAATCTCTGAGGAGAAATTCTGAGTAAATGCTGGGGCGTTTAATTGACTTTTTGTAGCCTTTTTGACAACCGAAGTTTTCCCAGTTCTTCTTTCTTTAACCCGGTGTTACTTTGTGAGTACAAAACCAAGGCGAAGATGCTGAACCAGGGGACTGTGATGATCTTCACAGGGATCTGTGGGGCGTTAGTGGTCATGGCGGTGGCCTACTACGCCTACTGGTAAGTTCTCCTTAAAGTGTTTTTTGTGTGTGTAGACGTACTTGAAATTGGCTTTTGTGTGAGTTCTGTTGTGTTTTGTGTGGTGTTGTAGCTAGACAGTTCTTGGAGAGAGGTTTTTTTATTATTTCTCGGCTGTCTCGCTTTAAGTGTGAGGAACACTACACTGTGGTCTTGTCATTTGTCTTATTTGTGAATGTTCAAGGCTATATAGAGCAGTATTCAGCATTTTGGTTTTGAAAGATGGCCACTTCAGTCTAGCAGATGGCCATCTTGTCGTAATTTTGTTTGAGACGACCCAGAGCTAAGTGATGAGGCAAGCATGGCAGCTGTTTCCTCATAAGCAGGTTTATCCGTTCTTGTCTAATCTCCCTTTTGCTCTTATCTTTATTTCTTTAAAGATAAAAAGAGAATGTTATATTTTCTTATATGTAATACATTTTGTGGTCTCTTTTGTCAGCCAGGTCATAGATTACTAAACAAGCAGGCTACACTTTCCGGTTATACAGTGGCCTTTGGCCAGTCGTATCAGCATGTGGCTTAGGTTGGGCAGAGGTTCCCTTTCAAGGTGTGATATGTCCTTTTCACAGCAGTTGCAACACACAAGATGCAAAACTGCAGACTACTTAGGTAGTAGGTTGAGTTTCTGCAACACGTGAAGACGTGAAGAGGGAAATTGTTGGGGTTTGGAACTAGCATTCAGAAAGGGATTTGGGTAAAAGCCCTTCAACCGAGGTAGGTGATATGTACTGGTTCACTAACATGAGTGTTTAATGGTCGGTAGTGGTAGTTACAGAGCGTCAGAGCAGAGCCGAAATTAATGAGTCATTAA
Source organism: Pangasius macronema (assembly GCA_037577455.1). Classification (NCBI taxonomy): domain Eukaryota; kingdom Metazoa; phylum Chordata; class Actinopteri; order Siluriformes; family Pangasiidae; genus Pangasius; species Pangasius macronema. Next base: position 9,466,621 of record CM074970.1, read on the forward strand.
GTTTTAATTAATCCCCTACCTTGTGTAATATTTCCCATTTAGTATTTTATGGCTAGTGATGCTATGGAAAGGAAAAGTCTAAATAGCCTTAACACAACAAAAACTGCATAATCATATACATGGTGAGCAACTAGTCACCGGGTTATTCAAATTCTCACGTTAATAGCATACTCTATCAGATTATATCTATCAAATTTTAACATTATTTTTCCAGTAATTGGGTTATTCGGGTCAGTTTATAGTACATGGATATTATGTTGATTCATGCTTTAACAATGTCAGGAAGTTTTCTTCCACATTTTTTTTTTTTTTTGGTTAATTGATGAGTTGGAAAACATCTGTATTGGTTCATACGTCAAGTATTTACAAAGAAATCAGATTATTGATGAGCTTGTGCAGACACAAAGACTTCTGATAATCAGATTACATAAATGCATATAAATACATCACTCAAATTAGTGTCAAAATCAGATATTTTGCACTCATCATATCATTCTGAAAGCAGAAACATGATGTTTTCACCATAGAGACTGATCGAACTTTACCTCACACTTGAGTGAACAGTGGGTGTGGCCAAGTATCACCCTGCACAAAACTGACCAATAAGAATGTTGCTTTCATTTTACACAGATCTTAATGTCCATGCAAACATTTTGAGCAGCATATCTGTGATGCCTCACAGTCTCTCTCACACACACACACACACACACACACACGTAGGCAGTTCTTCAGAATTTGCAGACTGTAGCAGTAGCATTCTGGCAATACGAGAGAGTTTAGCTTCCTCTCTTCTCCTCCCTTTTTTTCGTACATTCCATCTTTGTCTAAGGAACGATTCGTGTTCAGGTTCAAGAACATGCCCTTGCTGGTTTGCTTTGTAATTAAGAATCTACCTGCAAGCTTTTATTATTTCTTTTTCTCAAATAATGTAGTGTTACCTGCTATGATGCAAACTTTTGCTTCATACGATATGAAATTAGAGGACCATATTTTTGCTTCTTACTCTGTATTTTTTCATTCCAGGGTTGATTACCAAAGTCAACAAAGCATACCAAAGCATACATAATGTTTTTTAGAGTAGGTTGGACACCAGCACTGCGTCAATATTTGGCTTTGCAATGCAGAAACAGGGCACTATGTTCACCAGGCTATCCTGCATATGAAGACGAAGTGTTTGCGACATGGGTTTCTGGGCAAACGGTCCTTCTGTTTCTTTCCACATATTGAAATCTTAAAGGCGTAACCATGGCAAAAGGAGGAAATAACTAGGTGAAAGTGTATTGTGGATCGGAAGCTGTGGGATTACTTGCGGTCAAAGTTTGGTGTATTATCCACACTTTTTCCAGAGACACTAGCCAAGAAAGAAACACCACCTGTTGCTATGCATGTGATGTTGATTTGATTAAAGAAACCTGAAGCGAAGGACATAAAGAAGACAGCATGACTTTGAGGATTGTGTGAAATGCAATATTTGCAAGGGAAAATGGGATGTCTGGGAGAGAACGCTGGAAAGAGAGGCATGGGAGAATTTGTATGAGCTGCATGAACTTTCACCTAGATTGTGTGTGTGTGTGTGTGTGTGTGTGTGTGTGTGTGCGCGCATGCGCGTATGCGCGTGTGTGCATGTGCGCATGTGGGAGAAAGCAAGGGAGAACAGTCCTATAGCCTGAGGCACCCGTTTGCAAACTTTCATCAACGTCCTAGTAGATTTTCTAGTCTGGATCGAAAAGTTGTACGAGCAGAACGGCACTTTCAAACTGTTTTGTGTCCATTTGAAGAAGAAAAGCTCTGAGGTGAGAGCTAAGTTCCCTGCTATGTCTGTTCAGACTGAAACCCTGTCATAGGACTGGAGTCTTTTGAGGCATGCCACCACAGCTACAAGGTAAAAATAGACAATGGGCAGTGATCTATCTGGAGCTATACACATGTTTTTCAAGGTTTGTGTCCTTGTGTAAGCACGGGACTGGTGCACACGAAAAGGTGCAGGCTGTGGGGTATGTAGGTCACACCGAGAGTGAACTTTATCTCTCGCTTTCTCTCGCAGGTCTGTGGTGTTGAGTGACGGGCCGTGTAAAAGAGGACTGTAAAGAGGAAGAACCCATTGTGGTAAGTTTTGTGTGTATTTCTTCTACTTTTCTGTACCACCTGCTCCCTAAGGTTACAGCAGCAACACAACATAAAGTGCACTTTGAATTTTAAAAGGACTCACGCTTTCTCGTTTTAGACACAGCACAGGTTCTTCCTAATGTTGTAATTGACAGCGCCACTCTTCCTTGACCCTGTGTACTTTAGCTTGTGACCGGGAAATCGATCACAGTCTGCCATTATTAAGGACATCAATTTTTAAAGTACACTCAGTGGAATCAGCTTGTGTTAGACTTGTGTTACTTGTGTAATTGTGTTAAGACCACCAGCCTTTACGGTGGACCATCGTTATCAAACCAGTCAGGACAAGGAAGCATCAGTACTTGCCTGTTAGTTCAGAAAGCTCTTGCACTTGCGTTCAGGTGTTTTGTGTTGAGTCTTTGGAGTGAACACTAACTAGAGGGAATTGTATTAGTTTGATACTAGTTAGCTAGCATATCTTACTTCACAAGGTTTGCCTGACTTGTGTTTTAGCCCTGAAAGGAAAAGAGGCTAAAATGAAATGTTCCCAGTTTTTGTGTTGGCACAGTTGCATTATGGGTACTATGTGGCTCCCCTAAGCTACATCGCTTGGACACATTTTGCAGTGCATTGTAAGATTTCAGCAGTGTGCTGGCTATTCTACAATACGTTTTCAGAATCTATTCATAAAATATCATTCTGATCTACAAAAGTCCCTAAACAGTGCACTACAATAGGGCATGGTTCAGAATTACACTTAGCCTTTTGCAGAGTGACAGGCAAATTGAATCACAGCCACATGCCATCACTATGCAGTGATTCCTCATTTGCATATCTAAATATCATTTTTAAGATATGAATGCCTTTTTTGCATTGCATTTACATGCCTAGTATTGGATGTTGGTTCTGCTACAAAGACACACTGTCTGTCTCTCGCCACAGGTGTGCGTGTATGTGTGTGTGAGGCGAGGGCTTGTCCGTCATGGGTGTGTTGGCCTGGCTTAAGAGCCAGTTCATCCTGCAGCTCCTCATCGGCTTCGTATTCGTGGTTAGCGGCCTCATCATCAACTTCATTCAGCTGTGCACTTGCGTGCTTTGGCCATTCAACAAGCAGCTCTACCGCAGGATCAACACCCGCATGTCCTATTCACTATGGAGCCGTGAGTATTTCGCGTGTGCCTAAAAACGTCCAAAGGGTCCCTCCTTAGCATAGGGGCGTAACGCAATGCTTGTATGTGTATCTGTTTTGTGCTCCAAGTGTCCATGTTCATAACTGTATTTGGATTTAAATCTAAAGTGTGCATGACCTAAACCTTCCAGTGAACTTGGGACAATCGACAACAGTATCAGGAGTCGCCGATAGATTCTAGCTACCGCGATGATTACCGAGTTGGATGATTTAAATATCTGTGGGAAATCGTGGTGTCTGCAGCTTTGAGTGTTAAAAATAAATTGTATTGTGTCTCCTAATGTTTCCTTTTCTCCTATTTTATGTCCTCTATGAACCTTCAGTTTTGCTGCCTTCCTGAATTTGTTAACGAGTAATTTAAACAAAAAAAAAAAGATTGCTAGCGATTGCAGCTACAGCCGACTTGTAACCAGCTCCGGATATATTTTCCGCCGTCATGACATCACGTGTTACAGCGTACACAACACCCATTGCACATGTCTGACCACACTCCTTCTTTTCCCCCTAAAAAACACAGGTGATATTTTCCAAAATATAAAAAATAGCTTTATTTAAACCACTATTACCCTGGCCATGCAGTCACTGTGGATGAATGAATAAATGCTGTTAATGTTAATGAACGTGGTCTTTGTTTGCCCCGCCAGCTTCATATCTGAAAGTATGAAAGTATGACACACAGCTCTATTTTTCAACCAGATGCCCACTGAACCTTTCTGACAAGGTTTCTTAAACAAAAATATAATAATAACTATAGCCTTCTATTTGTGTCTGTATTTATATCTGTATATAGGCTACACTAATGCATAATTCATATAGAAAGTCCTATAGTAATACAAGAATATTGCATGCCTGCATACTAAACCTACGACATGGAAAATATTATGTACATCATCCATCTTATCTATCTTTAAAAAGGTGTATGAGAATGGGAAACACTAAAACTGATGCATATGGTGTCTATAGCACTGGAGACTATAACCATGAGTGAACATTAATGGATCCTCTCTCTCTCTCTCTCTCTCTCTCTCTCTCTCTCTCTCTCTCTCTCTCTCTCTCTCAGAGTTGGTGATGCTTTTAGAGTGGTGGTCAGGAACAGAATGCATGCTGTATACTGACCAGGCCACAGTGGATCACTTCGGAAAAGAGCATGCCATCATCATCCTCAACCACAACTACGAAATCGATTTCCTATGCGGCTGGACCATGTGTGAGAGATACGGCGTGCTGGGGGTGAGCACGCCAAGAATATGCACCTCACACATAAGCATGCTAATGTTGATATCTAATTTAACGTAATGGGCCCCAGTTTACATTCATAAATGAGATAATGGGCCTCATTAGTTCTCATTTATATACTGCGTATTGACTTATTATAGTTTAATATAGCATTTAATATAGGTCAAGGGTTCTTAACTTCACAGTCCTGGGACCCCCTGCCTTGCACCGCTTGAAGTGTTCCCTTGAAGCTTAGAAGATCCCGATTCATTAATCGACTAATCAACCTAGTGTACACAACGTCATCTCTTTCGAAGTTTGACACGTCCCGTAGGGGTCCCCATGACAGGAGTTAAGGATATTTCTAAGTCAGGAAAGATATGGAACTTAAGGAAATGATTTGGAAAAGGTATGGATTATTCGGAATGACCCATTACACTACGGTCTTCCCTGCCCCCTATTTTCTGCACTAAAGTTAAAACAACACTAGTGTTTTCTCTTTTTCGTGACATGTTATGTCCATTCATTATTATGAAAACTCAGCATGTAGAGCTTCTTGAGGAAAAAGGAGAAGTTGTTAGATGAAAAGAAAGGTAAATAGGGTCTCAAGGTTCCACGACCGCTTTGCACTCGACGACTTTCAAGGAGACTTTGGCTGGACCTGGTACTTCTTGGAGATCGTGTTCTGCAAGAGAAAGTGGGAGGAGGACAGGGAGATGGTGTTTAAGGGGCTCAACCAACTCAGGGATTATCCAGAGTACATGTGGGTGAGTGTGTTCAAGAAATTAGGCTATAATCTTCAGGCAATAGGCTCATGTGGTATTGTTGAGAAATATATTAAGAAGAAACAGTCACACTTGAATATTCTTTTAATAGCAGAAAGTGCTACACATTGAGTCAGTCCCGTCAGTACTATCCTATCTGGATACTTTTTCCAGACATACGCCTGTTGACTAATGCAGGAGGACGTGTGTCGAAATTTTGAGTGATCTGTGTGATATAAGTGATATATTACACAAATTGCATAACATTTTCATGCATATTACACATGCCTCGTATCTTTAGTGCAAACTGATTGTTTTGACCTTTATTATAGCTGCTTGTGGGTGCACAAGTTGCACTTGGTCATAAGTAATTCACACTGCAGGTATAATACTGTATGTATTATAGAACTCAGTATAATACCTTCCCTAAAGCCTCGGCAGGAGCATCAGTTTTCCTACTAGTCCTTTTAAATGCTGTCTGTATTTTATTGTTCTGCATTGGACACTTGTACTTGGTTTCAGGTTTCACAAAGAGCATTTCCTGCATCGTGTCCGTACTGTAGCAAAAGTATGACATCTCTTTTCCCACACAGTATGAAGGAGTGTTTACCAACATGTCAATGAAGCTGGGATTTCTATTACCTAGTGGTATTTTTACAGGTTATTTTATTGCCTGGTGTTATTTCGACACGTCCTTTTACAGGTCCCTGTAGGTAAAAGTAGGCGTGCTCTTTCCAGACTTGGAATCACTCGGTCCACAAAAACACGTGCGTTGACTAATTCGAATGGGACTAAAATGTCAGAGGTGATAATTACATTACCAAACCTCCCCATGGAAAAACTAGTCCTGTCTGAATAGAGTTACACTTGCCATACCTTTTTGTCATTTGCAAAAGTCTAAGTGTTTCAGCACAAATTGCAGACTTTTTTCTTCTGTAGCAGTGATGGTTTTGTCTGTAGTGCTTGACCAGGAACAGAACAATCGACAACAAACACCAATGTTTATCAGTCCATCCAATTTTTCTGCTGGAGTTTGCATCATCGGAAGAACCTTACTGCTTTTATCTGTGTTATGAGCGATATGCGATGTGGACTGACTTCCTGCACAGCTTTTAACAACACAAAGTAGCATATTGACTATCTGATCTTTGGTAATCTTACAGAACTGTTGTGTCCCTTAGCTCCAAATTCATCCCCCCAAACCTGACACATAACTAAAGGCAGTCTGGGTGAAGGAGGACGTGATGAGACATTGTTGTGTCTGAAATACATAGGCTGACCAGGCGTTTTCTGTTTCCTGGACCTTAGTTTCATCTTACATAAGATAAGAGTTTAAACTAATTAGTAGGTTATAAAACACTCTCAAAAAGAACACGTCTTTAACGAGTGTCACTTGTACACAATGCGTGTGTGTGTGTGTGTGTGTGTGTGTTGTCATCAGCCAGACGAGCCCTTTGTAACGTGGTTAATTTGAGGTAATTGGATTGCAACAGGATTGCAAGCAATGCCAGGCAGCAATATAGGAAAAAAATTCAGAAAAAAAACTGAATATCTTGGATGAGGACCTTTCAGGGAAGAGTTTACTTTTTTTGAGAAAAGATGTTTTCCACTGACAACAATAAGGTGATATTAGGTCCTCACACATAAACTAAATACTGTTGGATATGGAGGACTTAATGATGTAACACTTACTGTAATAACAATATTAAACATATATATAGTTAAATTTTTTGGCAGACAGGATTTTGAATTGGACAAAATGTATTCAAGTTAGGGAGTTCACATGTTATTTGGTTTCATATAAATATAATTTAATATGAAATATATTTAAATATTTTTTTCTTTAGCAATCTTTGGATCACTATACACTTCATTATAGTCATAACGGTCTGCTCTCTTTCAAAGTCCAACGCCGTCACAACCAACGAAAGGCAATTCTCACACCCATCACCTAATCCATGCTCCGACCTCCCATCTCACTAAAGAGTGGTGTGAGACGGAAAATATCTAATCTAATGAATGTAGTTATATTTCCCCTGTTTGCTTTGTTTACTGGAGTGGATAATTGCTCACCAGTCTAATGAACAAATTAATGTTTGAAATGTTTATTTTCAGATTTAACAGCAGGTTTGGTTTGGTTGATACACACAAGCCTGGGGACCCTTTTATAGACACGATTAACTGAGTGATAGGATTTAGCACTTGGTAGACAGTGCTTCAGGACTTCAAAATAAAAAGGTCCAGCACACAAATTATAGAGTGCAAAACTGAGACATGAAGTAACTGACAATTTCAGTCTTGTCTAGTTGATGACTTTGAAGTTGACCATTCCCACCATTTCACTGAGGTAAATGTATACATTTTGGAAAAGAGAGAGTATTTTAGCTGAAAGATCATACACACATCTTAGAATATAAATAGGAAAACCAAGGGTGTCTACTTTTGGCCTTTGGCATCCCATTCCCTGTTAAGTAGGACTTACTCTTACTGATTATTATCTGCACAGTGCAACACGGAGCTGTATATTTGTATCGTCTGTAAGGTGTAGATATGGCTGGCGTTTCAGGATCTAAAAAATTATAATACAGGTTATTGTACTTCTCCCTTAACCTATAATATTCTCTGTAGTAGATGTGACATTACAGCTATAGATATAATAAATGTTAATAGAAGTCTCCAACCAACAGCTAAGAGGAGGGATTACTAAGTTATTAGATCAGTACTGCTTTTAGGGCCCGCCCTGTGATTATATCATTGTCTGTTGTGTCCGATGTGCATTTCTACAGTTCCTGCTGTACTGTGAGGGAACACGGTTTACGGAGAAAAAGCACCAGATCAGCATGCAGGTGGCTGAGAGTAAAGGTCTCCCCAAACTGAAATACCACCTACTGCCACGCACCAAGGGCTTCACCACCACACTGCAATGCCTGAAGGGAACAGGTCTGTGACAGTGCTCTGTCTCATACATGTATCATTTTAATCCTGTGGTGACCTTTAGCTCCAACATTGCCATGGGCTTGTTTTTCAGTCCAAGCGGTATACGACGTCACACTGAATTTTAAAGATAAGGAGAACCCCACGCTGCTAGGCATCATCAGCGGCAAGAAATACAAAGCCGACATGAGAGTCCGGTGAGTGTGAACTTTAGAAATGGTGGTTCCCAACCCTGATCCTGTACATTTTAAAGTTTTGTCTGCTAAAAGCCCTACATCGAGACAGGTAATTGGCTGACTTGTTGGATCAGGTGTTGGGAACAGTGTTAATATGGACCCTGTGTGTGTGTTCCGTGTGTATAATGACAAGATATTTTCTGTCCACTGAAGGTATAAGTGCTTAGTAATGACTCATTTTTGCCCAGAAGTATTTCAGCAAATGTTCTGCAGTGGCAACTGTGCACTAAAATTATGATGATTATTTTGCTTAGTATTGAAACCATATTATCACAATTTTAAATCCCAAATTTAATTATTTGAGTAAGTATTACTTTATCGTCAGTTAATACTTTAGCATTTTAAATTAAACAAGTTAATATTCTTCTAAATGTCTGCATCTAATTCACAGTAATCGAGTGTTAATCATTTACATGCTAAATGCGAAAACACAAATAAACTATAAATAAATAAATAAATATGGCACCATTAAAAAAGACCAATTTTCCAATCTTCAGCTCTCTAGGTTTGGTGAGTCTCTGCCCACTGTAACCTCAGAATCCTGTTTTTGCCTGATAGAAATCGAAGCCTGCTGTTGTAGTCCATCTGCCATATATTTCGGCATGTTAAGTGTTTTGAGATGCACTTCTGCTTACCATGGTCTAGCCATTTTACTCTGAACTTTCTATCAATATGGCATTTTCACTTACAGAAGTGCCACTCACTGGATGTTTTGTTTTTCTCACAATTCTGTGCAAACTCTAGAGACTGTTGTGTGTGGAAGATCCTGGGAAATGATCCATTTCTGAAATACTTAAACCAGCCTGTCTAGCACCAACTACTATGCCACTGTCAGTCACTGAGATCACATTTTTTCCCCTTTCTGATGTTTAATTTGAGCGTTACTTGAAGCTCTTAACCTGTATCTGCATGAGTTTATGCATTGCTTCTTCCACATGATTGGCTGTTTGGATAATTGCATTTTAAAGTGCACTTTACTTATACCCACAGCAGGCAAACTCGGAGCAAACAGCTAATAGTTTCCACTTAACAACTAAGGGAGTGAATTAACCCAGACAAACAGTTGCCACCTGAGAACAAAGAGAAAAATACCTCCTGACTATGAACTATTATTGGTATTCATCACTGGAATATGTAACACTGGCAAAGGAACAAGTAATTTTAAAGTAAATTTACAAGCATTTGATTATTTGGGAATATTCAGGAATATAATACACAGGATCGGATCCATAGTTCTTCTTCTTCTTCTTCCGGCTTTTCCCTTCAGGGGTCTCCACAGCGAATCATCACTCCACCTATCCCTATCTTCTACATCCTCAACACTTGCATCCACTAGCTTCATCTCCTCATTTATTACCCCCATATACCTCCTCTTTGGCCTTCCTCTTCACCTCCTGCCTGGCAGGAATATGTAACACTGGCAAAGGAACAAGTAATTTTAAAGTAAATTTACAAGCATTTGATTATTTGGGAATATTCAGGAATATAATACACAGGATCGGATCCATAGTTCTTCTTCTTCTTCTTCCGGCTTTTCCCTTCAGGGGTCTCCACAGCGAATCATCACTCCACCTATCCCTATCTTCTACATCCTCAACACTTGCACCCACTAGCTTCATCTCCTCATTTATTACCCCCATATACCTCCTCTTTGGCCTTCCTCTT
>CM074970.1:9476829-9507413 GCA_037577455.1 Pangasius macronema
TACTCTGGACTGTTGACCCCAAGTACTTAAACTCCTGTACCTTCTTCACTTCTTCATAGTTAATATATTTAATTAACATAGAAAATAGGATTGAAGTAAAAGTACACAGTAATTTGAACCTTACAAAAATCAAGACTTTACATGTAACGACTGTTCAGAGTAACCTTTTATAGAACAGACGTATTTAGCAATGTCTCCATAATGAATTTGACCTTCCTGCACCTGTCAAGTGCTTAATCTCCTTCCCTGCAGTAACACTGCCCTCTAGTGTTGAGGTTTGCAGCTCTGACTGGTGTTTTGTGTTCTGCCTAACAGGCGTTTCCCAGTCGAGGAGATTCCACATGATGAGAAGGAGTGTGCTGACTGGCTTCACAAGCTCTATCAGGAGAAGGTGAGAATCTCTCTAAATGAGTCCCTGGGTGTGTGTGTACTTGGGACTGGGTACTTCCCAGTCAACTCATACGGGACCATCATGTTCTCACTGGTTGTATTTACATTCAGAATGAACAGTCTTAAATCCAGCTGTTGAAAAATCTGACACAAGTGCAAGGAGCATTTATTTTCACAGTGACACTAAGAAGCATGTGAATCCTGACAAGTGTAACAGCACATTAGTTTAGCTTTCAGTCACCTGACTTGTGTGTAAATGATTGTCAGTCTCAGCAAAATTCTGTCTGAATATCCATATTTCAACTGTTAGTCAGATGCACAACCAACCCCCATCCCATCCAGATTATTAAATGTGCAAAATAAACATTTTGTTTCCTCACTGGATCACCCAACTTGGATCCAGATGAAATGTATATCTACACAAACACATAACGTATATAAAGATGCTGATTGTTACGGTAATCAGTTTCAATCTGAGCTGTGTTATTCTGTTTAAATTAAGCCTTGTTCAATGACCGAAATGCCATTTGGGTTGATATCAGAAAAATGTAAACTAATTGATATTATTTCTTATTATTTTAAACAGCCAGTAGTTGATTTTGCTGATTAACACACAGCCACAAACCAGAACATTTCAACTTCCTTTAAGGGTGGGGAAAAAAACTAATAAAAGCAAAAAAACAGGAAGCTAAAGAAACAAACAGTTGTCTGACAAAACAGGGGGATTTTAAAGATAAATTTAATAGAAGGAATATCTCAAAGAATTAATTTATCAAAAGAAGGAATTTTAGAATATTTATCTCAAATTAATTTAAAACAACCCATATTGATTCAGTATGGAATATTTTAAACTTTTAAAAAAAATTATACTATTTAAAATGTCTCCTGTTTAAATGTGTTAATTTATTTATTTGTTTGTCTATTTAGTCATTTATATTTATTTATTTATTATCTTGCTCCTGCCGTGAATATAGACCTTGATGTTGGCGTGGCATTAAATGAAAAACTAACATGACTTGATGTGATCACCTGGATTGTCTCTCCACATCACGTGTGTGTGTTTGTTGGATAATAGGATGAATTGCAAGAGTTCTATTTCAAAGAGGGAGTTTTCCCAGGAACCACTATCAAGCCCAAACGCCGGTTATGGACCCTGCTCAACTTCCTGTTCTGGGCAACGCTGCTGCTCTCTCCACTCATTAATTTCGCCTGGGACGTCTTCATCAGCGGCTCACCACTCCTCATCATCAGCTTCATAATCTTCCTCATTATTGGTAAGTGTGTGTGTGTGTATGTACATGTATATATCTTGTAAAGGTGGGAAGTATTAAATTGTACTTTGGTTGTATACTTAAGTAGAATTTGAGGGCATTTGCACACAAGTAAACATGATTTTTACTTCTTTTTATCTTGACCAAGTACCTAAGAACTGCTGTTGTAATCGTAAAGCCTGTGATGCTGACATTGAACATCCATTCAACACATTTCATACTGTTTGATCTTATTTTATACAGTTGTGGAAGAGTAATGATTTTATAATTGCGCTATCTGGTTTCACCCAGAAGAGTATGGTTCCCTTTTGAGTCTGGTTCCTCTCAAGGTTTCTCACTTACCTCTGGCTCGCTCATTAGAGATCTAAATCTACATCCAGATTTTTGTAAAACTGCTTTGTGAGAGTGTCTATCGAGCGAGTGAGTGAAGTGACATGACGTGTGGCCAAGTGTGGTGACCCATACTTGGAATTTGTGCTCTGCATTTAACCCATCCAAGTGCGCACACACACAGTAGTGAACACACACAGTAGTGAACACACACACACCGTGAACACACACAGCCTTTTTTGCTGAGGCGCCCGTGGAGCAGGTGGGGGTTCGGTGCCTTGCTCAAGGCACCTCAGTCTCAGTCATGGCCGGACCTCAGACTCGAACACATAACCTTCAGGTTACAAGTCCAACTCTCTAACCATTAGGCCACGACTGCCCCCCTGAATTTGCTGAATTTGCTATACATAATTGTTTATAATTGAACTAATAGATAGTGTTAGTAAGGAGACATATTGAACCTTACTTTACATAGAATTCCTGTTCACGTTTATGTACTGGGTAGAGGCTCGATATGTAAATGTAATGAAAGAAAAGTAACCTGAGGTTTACAGAATAAATAGTCAGCCCCAACTTTCCTTATGAACTGAGATGTATTTATGACAGGTATGGGACCATGCTGAAGAAACAAGTTGTTTTATATTGACATGGACAGTTTTCATTTACACTCATAAAATTTATTTGCTACTTCCAATTTTAATCAAGTTAGATTTTGAAATAAATGTCGCACTTTAACTGAAGTATATTTAAAAAAATTACATCTTACATACGATAATCTTTACCGTGTATATACAAATCACTTTTTGGTTCGTGTCTAGGTTACACGCAGTAAGTGTTCATGTATAAATAATTCCTGTGATACTGGTTTCTCTCCTAACTGGTTTCTGTGTGTTTTTTCTAGCTTCCATAGCTGTGCGCCGTCTCATCGGCGTGACGGAGGTGAAGAAAACAGGCTCCAGCTATGGAAACGCCGAATCCAAGAAAGAAAACTAGAACTTTCAGCTGGTCTGACTGCCCACGGCCACTGTATTGCTCACTTTCACTGCTAGGGCATGGAACTGCCCGCCTGTGCAGTTGTTCTCCTTTTTAACAAAGAAAAAAAAAAAAAAACAAAGCGGGGGGGAAAATGATAATAATAATAATAAAAATGTCAACATGGCATTGAAGCATGTGGGTGTGGGTTGGGGACTGTAGATAATTATAAGTTTATAAACTAGAGTAATACTTATTAATTATGATGATCATTAAAACGAACAAAGTGTGAAAGCATTTGAGATTATCATTTCTCTCGGCAGCCTAGACTCTGATGGTTGACTGAGACGGGACGTGGCAGCTCCGTCCTCTCCTGCTTAGCTTAGTCTCTTACTAGTTCAGGACCAATTTCCTTAAAGTTTTCTACAGAGCCATGTAATGTGGAATGTTTCCGTTTCAGCCCCATAGCTGGGTACCGCCCACTTCCAGTCCGTAACCGTTATATTACCCCTGTGCACGGCTCTGCAGCTCACCCACCGTCCTGCTGTTATAACTCGAGCTGTGAAATGATACGACACGATCATGTCCAGGTTTTGGTCAAAAGCTTCATTCAAATTTCACTTACTAAAACCCTAACTGATTTTTTTAAATATTGGGTGTGTTAGGCCAGCACGGGTGATAACCAATCCACTGCATTGTAGTCAGAAGACTCTGGGATTGTTCTTGATTGTGGTTAGAATAACCGCAGGGTTCATATTTAAAACGCAGGGTCAAGAAGAGCGCTACAAATGAAAAGTGAATCAGTTAGATGCCTCATTATTCCTTTGAATCAACACATTGTCGGTAACTGAGGAGTCAGTTTCTATTTCATTTAAAATCCACTTCTGTTTAAGACCACTTCTGTTAAAGACAACACGGACTGCCTGAAGAAATGTCACTAAACAACAGATTAGATTTGCATGGTAAAGTGTTAAAATGGTCCTTGTAATTAAAATCATTACACGGACCATTTTTCAACATTATAGATGGTTATTTGCTAAAACTTGCAACAATGTGAAGTTTGATGAGGGAAAACTGGACCAAGGAGTTCAGCTTCTGTAGTTAACTCACTGTGAGAAATGGCTTTATAGCGATTGAGATTCATCAGAGTTTGAATGATCAACTTTTTTTCTTTTTTTTTTGTGTTGAGTTGTAAATAAATATCCAGACGTCCTCCTGAGCATTCTCCAATACATTTCCTATTGGAATTTAGCAACAGTAATGAACCATTTGGCTCATGGGTGGTTTGGTGGAGGAAAATTTGAAATGTTACTCAATTACCTTCCTTTTTTTCAGACATTTTCAGACGTTCTTACAATCATCTACAGGTTCATTCTTTAATTTTTAGACTGTTTACTATATATTCATTGGCAATTAGGGGGTTTGAATTGAAGACTTAACCCAGGGCTGTACTATAGGATACACGGCTTCCTAGGTTGGTGAGTTAACTTTGTGTTGATTTTTGCTAAATGAGAGATGAATAGATTTACATTGGATTTACCTTTATTCTACCAGTTATCTCACTTGCTCATGGAGATCAACTTTTATACCACCAAGGTCCATCTGGGCTTTTTACCCCAAAATTGGCTTGTTTTTGGTCATGCAGGTTTTTTGTGTATAATGTGTTGATTTATGTTTTTTTGGAAATTGGCTTTCATTGTGCAGCTCCTGCATGACGTAAAAGTTTACTAATGAGAAGTACAGTAAACCGTTGAGAATTGAAGTTTGTCTTTTTTTAACAAACAAATACCACAATCGTAACACTCATGTATATTCTAGGATATCCAGCCCAAGAAACCAATCATCTGTTGCTATAGTCATGTGTATCACTTGACACTGGAGCTAGTGTACAGTGGGGAGAGACTGGGATTATTTATCTACTAAAGTTTTTTTTTTTTTTTTTTTTTCCTCTAAAGCACTGATGTTTTATTCAGTAGCCTCACATCCTGGATATTTACTCATGAAGACTGATTAAAGTCTGCTGTTTTACCAAAATATGCTCTGTGAATGATGGCCTCAATGTGAGGCTTATGTGTAGGAGGGGAAAAAACAAGGAGTGTTTCTCACACAGGGATTTAAAAAATGTCTGATAACATCCTCCTTGAGAAGTTTTGAGGTTTGCTTTGTCAATGGAGATTGTGTAGAAATAATAAATTAATATAGAAATTAAAATCACAGCATTTCCCCACTTTGTGTTTATGTACCAAATCAATTAAAGACTTCAGTAAGTGATAGGAACTGGTGTCATTTCATCTCATTTATTTCAAATCTGGATGTTATTTCTATTTGTTCTTTGACTATATTGTAATACTGGGGTTGATCAATCTGTAGAAGATTTTTTTATATATATATTTTTCAGATAGCCTTTGACAAAAGAAGAACATATTGAAATCAGTCTCATTGCTAGATCAGGAAGCTGTGGCAAGGTTGCAATGAACATGCAATCACAACATGCATGATACCAGATGTGTTAACATGAGTTCATCACAAGTAGGCCAGATGACTCCTTGTGTTTTTACAAAGAAATGGCAATCACGTAGAGGATGTTTTGGAAATAAATTTACATTTTGCTAAGAAGTGTTAATTTCCCCTATGTATGGAGACTTTTGGGACACCCTTTAATAGTAATTCTTACAGTAACAGGTAGCTCATTGGAAATCAATACCCATTTTTGCCTTTTACGGGCGATATAAGAAGGTAAAATTGCAGGTCTTGTCAGGTCTTTTTCCACGTTTAATGTTATAATAAGAAGAAGAAATAAGAAAAAAAGCAAAAGTGTGCACACCCTTTTATAAAGGGGCATGTGACTGCTCACAATGAACCCATCACATTCAAACTCAAAAGGTAGATAAAGGTCTGACATGATTTATTTTAGTTTCATTTTTACATCACAAAACCCTGCAATTTCAACAAGGCGTGTAGACTTTTTATATCCACTGTACATGTTCATTTATATTCGTAGGTGTTAAATTACCTCCGGTAGGCTACCATAGTTCAGACCTCTGCGTTTGCACCTCACATCCTCAGGCTACTGGTGATAATATATTGATGTGATCAATTATATCTTTCTCATCACTAATTTCATAACACCCCCTTTTGTAATACTTTCAATTTCAATAAAACTATTCTTGAACCTTCAGTTTAAAATGACACTTTTGAGAGTCTGTTAGCAAAACTTTACTGTAAAAATGAGTATTATTATATAGGCTATTTTTGCCTGGATGCTGGGTAAATTAATATCTTAATATATGAAACAATTTTAAAGTATACAATCAAATACAGTCTATACTGTACCCTTTGAAGGACCTTTGCCTAGATGTCATGGAAAATGTTTTTGAATATTCAGCACTTTATATCCTTCAGAGTTGTTCCTGTAAACTTTTACCCCACTTCATGTATGGTTTTTGCTGAATTAGTACTACTTGAATGTCGGGAACTTTTTTTCTAGTGAAACTAGCTGATACTTCCGGTCATGTGACTTTTACCAAGCTGATGGTGCATTAAAATAAAGTTGCTGGTTGAAGAGACACACATACAGGGAAGTTGCAGGATACAACACAGCACTCTGGTGAGATCAGATGACTTCTGGTGTGCAAGAGACAAATCTCAGCTCTGGTAGAACTGGGAAAATACAGTCATTGGACAAGTGTGTGTGTGAGAGTCAGACAGGATGGGCTCTCTGAAACATCAGAAAGAGGCTCTCAAACTTTTAGACGAACTTCATTCAAACAGGAGGGTAAGAACCAACACCGACACAAACAACACGACTGTGCCTGTAGCTGAGAGAGCCAGGGGAAGTTTATTAGCACGTTTGATGGACATTTTATCACAGATCATCTCCATAGAGCAGGATTTAATGAGCAACCTCTCTGGAGAGGTGAAGTGCTTTCTCCGGCACAAGGTAAGACCCCTGATAATTGAGGTCAAAGGTGTTTTTTCTTCCCCCCTGCTTGTTTACTTTCTGCTTTTATGTGCGTCTCAGGACAGCGTGGATTTGAAGAACATCTGCTTGAGAATGGCTCTGAGTGAAAGCGGCCATGAGTCGGACAGAAATCTGAAGGAGCTCCGGCTCTGTCTGCAGCTCATAGTCAACAACTTGCTCTCAGCAGTGCGCGACCAGAAGAATTTATCGTCCACAGGAGCCACTCGAAGGCTAATGGGCATATCCATCACCCTGCCTGACATCTGAACTGCCGTGTTATCTGGAGTGGTGCCTGCTTTTCCCGCTGAACTGACAGCACTTCTTTATTTGAGCTTTTAAACGAGGCAGAGCTGTGGCGCACCCGGAGCTCCAGCAGGATCCTGGGCTTGGCTTAGCATAGCTTGGCTAGTGAATAACTGGCACAACTCCAAACTACCTCACAGGGTTCAGCTCTAAATTAGCTTTTATATTATTTGTGAAGGTAACAAATCCCAGAATATGTGACATCTGCTCTATAAGCCTGCATTCTTTCTTTCTTTCTTTATTTATTTTTTTTCCATGAAGGCTATATTCACTGCTGAAAATACAACAGAAACCCTCATACAATTTGTAATGGTTTTAATGGGAATTGTATTGGGTTTAATAGAGACTGTAATGGTCCCTATGCGTCTCTACTTGTAATTTGTTGCCTTCCGTTGGTGCCATGTCATGGCTAGTGGATACCATTAAGGACCAGTAATGGTTTTAATGGTTAGCTGATGGTTTGTAATGGTATTTGTAGTGAAAGCCATTAGAATTTCTGTGATGGTTTCTATTGGGTTTTTCTTCAGCAGTGTTGTCCATGTCAATGTGTAGATGCAGCTCCATTGTAATAACCTTTTTTTTTCATCCATTTTCACCTATTTATTATTCTCATTTGGCTGGTACTTTTATCCAAAGCAACTTACATTTGAGACAGGATTACAGCTAAGCAGTTGAGGGTTAACTGCAGCTTGCAGTGATGCTGGTATTTGTCTGTAGCCCAGAGCCTTAATCAAATATATTAAACAACACTAATGTAACAGTTGGTTTCTTAGAAATAGAGTATGTTTTTGGATAATTAAACTTGAGTAAAGTTTTAAAAGGTAGAACTACTTTGTGTATATCTACTTTTTTTTTTTTTTGGAAACATGAAGGTTGTATTGTCAGTGTTGCTGTCAGTGTGAAGGCGTACCTCCATTGTAATTACCTGAATAGTTTCATCCGTCTACTCCTATTTAATTAAAATAGACTACTATAATAGTTGGTTGGTTGATCATATTTCTGTCATCATCTCCATAATGTCAAACAGGACATGCCTATAATGCTTTAGCAGGCAGTTTTACAGGTGTAACTAGTTCAGTGACTGACAAAGCAAAACTGTATCTGCCCAAGCATTATTATTAGCACCTAAACAAACACCAAACTGAGTTTTAGTGTGTTACGTAAAATAATAAAGGCTAGTCCTGAACTGTACACTCTCAGAAAGAAAGGTACATTTCCTTTATAGCTGGAGTGGCAATCTCAAAGGTTTATCTTTTGTACCTATACTATATAGCTATTTACCCAGAATGTTGCATGTAGTTTACTTTTTTAAGCTTTATTCTAACAACTACAGTCAATTTATGCACTTTAAATCGTTTTAAAAGGTACGCCATATTTGTGTTTCAAGGTAAGAATACATATTAAAGGCGCAAATGACACCAGTGATTAGGAAGGGTACAGTTTAGTGCCTTTTTTAATGTATAAAGATTTTCACTGAAGAGTTAGCAGCTGTCAGCGTAATATTGGACAAGGCCTTAATCTTTAGTTATAATCTGAGTTTTATCATTAATGTCACAGACTATGATAATCAAAAAATTTACAAAGTAAATTTCAAAATACTGGACATATTGTTTAAAGCTTAGACAAAGTATTGAAAAAGCATGTTAATAAAAAAAGAATCTATATGCATCATTAATGTAACTGTACTGAAAAGTGTAAAAGGATGCAAAAATCTTGTATGTAGGTACTGATCCAATAAATATTGAAGTAAATAGATGGTTCTAGCAATTATTTTAACTTGGAGGCATGACCATGTTCATTCTGACCCTGAATCATATATTTAAGTTGTCGGTTGCTTCTTTGCGAATTCATGCATACATATGTACATACAGAATCTTTAGTCCATGCTGATTTAAATAAATCATCATTGGCCCAATTCCTTGTAGAACGTATTACAAACTGTAATGCAACTATAAAGCCAATACAGTAATGTTACCATGTCTAAAAACCATGGGTATGCTACTATTTTAACTGTAGTCTGTTTTTGTAAAACAGTGCAGATATAAACTATATATTTGTGAAGTACCAACAAGTTGCTGTTACATTAACAGGATATAAAAGCAGGTGCTTTGACACCAGTGTGGTTCCTGAGTTAAATGAACAGTTAATGGTAGTGTCATTCTCTACTGAATATCCCATGCTGTATGAGCTCGGCTTGCGAGTTGTCTTGGAGAGAGCAATAGTAAATGGCTGTATTGTTTTTCATGTTCATGTTGTTTTCACGTGCCCATGGTTAGGCAATGTTGTCATCCTGGAAGAGCCCATTCTACTATCACTGCTAAGTGCAGACTGTTCTTCCCCTCTATATCATAGAAATGCTTTTAATTAGGCCTTTCAAAAAATAACATTAAGCATATAATCATTATAAACTAAGACCTAGAATTTTGTGGAAACAAAGTAAATATATTATGTATTTACATAATACTGATCACATACTAAAGTACACCTTAAATGTACTTTATGGTATGTGGAATAAACTGAAAGACATGATAAACAGGCTTGACTACAAAGTCTTACTCAAATGTTTCCACTAGGCAGGCAGTTGTTTTAGTTGTTAGTAGTTAGTTTATAGTTATGTTATATTTTATATTTAGTTTTATTCATGCCCACAAGATGGCGCTACAGACCAACCCATATATAACAAAGTTGAATATTTGGAATTAAACACAACACAGCGGCGTCTAATCTTCCGATATTATACAGTGCTATTTATATTTCAGTATTTATAATCAAATTAAAAAATATATATTTCATAACTGTACAGTGTATTCATCTTCAGTAGCCACTTTATCCTGTTCCTGATCCTACACTAAACACTGCGCGCGCGGCGTGAAAACACACTGGATGGGAATAATGATCTATTTTCTCATTTCTATTGTTTTCATACCACTTAACACCGAAAACCTGCCTGTGAATCGCGTTATAGCATAAAAAAGCAGTGTGTTTTGCAATATTTTTAAACCCAGAGTTATAATCTCATAATCATGAGAATGCAGTTTCTCGTCTCGCCAGTAGAGGTCGCCCCATACACACAAGATGCACTAAGTGCCACCCAATTCATTACCGGATTCAGCCTGGTGTTGATAGGTGATTTCTCACTCCAAACTCACCTGTTAAAGTAGATAATCGGACGTCACTGAGAAGGAATTTCATTAACCTGTGCCAGATCTTCCTGGCTTTCCAGGAATGAAACTAGGAAACCTTGGAAGCAACTGTCGTGAGATACAAATTTCGGAGATGCATGTCAGAACAGTGGTTCTGGGATACAATCATTTATATCATTTGCGTGTTTATCCTTCTCTAATACTCATGCATATACATCTTAATGTAATGTAGTAATGTAATGTCAGTCACCTTAGGAGTTTGGAAAATGTCCAGGACTGAAATGGAAAGCTAAATCAAGCATATTCGGTGGTGGCATCGAGAGGAAGTGAGTCTCTACACCACAGGTTCCCATCCGGCTTTCCAGCATATTTTAGCGTTTTTCCTGCTCCCAGAACACCTGCTGCAACTAATCACCTGATTAACAGCACTTCCTGAGTTGAAGTGAGTGTGTTAGAGCAAGGAAAATGCTAAAATGTACAAGGTTCTCCAGGACCAGGGTTGGGAATGTTGTCCAATAGCCCTGCCAACTACTGTATACACTGTGTGTGTTACACATATGTACTGTTCCAGTATTATTAGTATTATTATTATTAATAATAATAATAATAAAACATCTGGATGGTAGATTATATTTTCTGAAAAAATAAAGTGTATAGCCACTGACCCTTTATATATACACCCCACAGAACAGATGTTTCTAACAGATAATGAACAGAAGTGATATATCAATACTGGCAGTAAATAGTAGGTCCGTGGTGACACATCTGTCTCCATCTCAAAACTATAAATGACTATTAATGAACTATTAATGAACTGAACAGTAAAATGACAAATATCATAAATGTAACGCAGTGAATGTTGTTGCTTAAGATCTCTGCCTAACTCCAGACAGCAGTAAACATTGTCCAATTGTTTACATTAGGCTACATTAAAATTGTTTACCATTTTACTCAAAACAGTCAAATTTAATGCATTTCTCATTTACAAACACACTTAAGATATGTCCTGTATGCCAATCTTCTAGAGCAAGGGTCTCAAACTTCTCAAACTTTTTACATACAGGGACACCTTTAACCGTAAAATAAATTCTGCAGTATAAATGTATTTTATGAGTGGACATAATGCAACTATTCAAATATTAGCCTCATTATATAAGCGCATATATTAAATAATAACATTTTGGATATTTATTGGAACCATAGTGCATTTTATTATTGAACTTTCCATTCACAGAACACATTATGTTCAAGTTCACATTTTATAGGCGGACTTGTTTTTGAGTTATTGTATTTATCATCAAGTGACCAATCAAAAAAGATAATAACTACAAGCACTGAAAAATAAATATATACATCTTTGTTAATACGACTTTTAGAGAACTATGGTTCTAGAGAAAGTTCATAGTAAATACTTTTGATTATAATAGGCGATTTGAGACAGATTTAGTGTTGGTCCTGATCTAAACTCATGTTAACCTCATGAAGGGCTTGTTAATGACCTGAGGTCTATCTGAATAGAAAAACACCAGATATGCAGTTCATACTGAGGGCCAGCCTGGGAGACATACCTGGGAGACATGGCTGCTCTACATGGTTACCATTCCAGTCCCAAAACACAAATTATAAAAAAAAAAATACATTTCCCTAAATTTTTCCAAATATTTAAAAAAATGTATGGGCTGCTATTAATGTCATCCTATAATAATTAGCATACAAGTTAATTTATATGTCAAAGTACATCAGCCACTTTCTCACAAAGTCCTACAAACTGTGATTCAACCATTTTCCCATTGCCATGTTGACTCTAATCCTAATCAGATTCTCCAAAGAACAGTATGTTTTGTCCCTTTGATGCGCAAACACACTTTTTCCAGTTTACACTTCATACAAACTAGCTGCTATAAATTGTCATTGTTTTTATGTCATCCTGCTGTGTTGAACTGAAGATGCTGCACCACTGTCATGAAGACGTCTAGTACAAAATATAATGCTGATCCAGCACTGTTGTTATCTTTAAAGGCTGATTATTTTTAGTCATTCTTTTCAAAAACAGCACAGTTTTATAGAAGAGTTCACAGAACAGTGGCTTGTGTGAGGGTCACCAAAAGTGCCCAGAGCTTTTCGGTGTAGTGTTGCTTATGCAAACTAGAAGGTGCATTGTGTAACCAACATGTACATGTACCAGCTCACTATGTTCAGCTGTAACCACAGCATGTTGAGAGTACAACACTGATCCAGGAGCAGCTCTTTTATTAGACTCTCCCTCTCCGCTTTTAATTTTGCCCTGGGAGTGTTTTGAGGTTAGCATCCCATATGTTTGTCGCATGGGCCATTGTTTAGCCTCCACACATTGAGCTGAACTCAGCGACCCTGGTGCCCTCAGTGGCCCAGCACTGGGTGATGGAGGATCAGCTTGATTTGAGGATGCAGTCTTCACTCTCTCTGTCTTAAACACTCATGTTTACATATATCCTAATAAAGAGTCAAATAGTAACTTTGGTTAACTTTGATAAAGATCCTCCTCGTCTTTTCTCTCTTCTAACATGAAGTTCATCTCTTCTTTGCCATGTTCTCGTTCTCTCTCAGTCTGTACTTCCTTGACATCCACAGCAGCCGCTCTGTCCTTTGTGTTGGACTGAAAAGGCCTGTAATAGCAACAGTTCATATCTACAGTATCTCTCTGTTTTGCTCTCCTAAACACTCTGCATCTGCTTCTTTCTTTTTTTTTTGATTTCCCACACCTCCGCCCTCCCGCCATTCTCTCATTTGAAGCCAGACAGGCAGCCATGGTGAACGTGTATGTGTGTGTGTGTGTGTGTGTGTGTGTGTGTGTGTGTGTGTGTGTGTGTGTGTGTGTGTCTATCTGTGTCTGTGTGTGGTATGAGTTGTTCAAAGGCGTCCCTTTCTTACTGGGGGGTCTGAAGATGTTTCTTTCTCACTCTCTTTTTTTTCTTTCATCTTTCTTCTCTAATTCAAGGCCAGACAGTGATTTCTATATGATGAGTCACTTGATAGATCCCCCTTTTTTTGCAGAGGGATGAATAGTGGTATCTTTCTTTCTTTTTCCACAATTCTTTTTCTTCTTCTATCTTCTTCCATCCAAAGGAACACTGTAGTCATGAAGGAGTTATGTGGCAAGTCTCTGGCGTGGGCCACTCTCTCTCTCTCTCTCTCTCTCTCTCTCTCTCTCTCTCTCTCTCTCTCTCTCTCTCTTTCCCTCTCTCTGTGGGGTCTGTAGTCTTATCTTCTCTTTCTCTGTTCTCACACTTCATCTCTCCACACTTCATCCCTCCATCATCTCTTTGTCATCTCTTTTTCCAGTGCAGGAATAGGAATTTACAGCATATCTATACTTTCATATGTCATTGTCTTTCTGTCTTTTCTATCTCATTCTCTCCATTTCTTTTCATAATTGCACTAAATCGAAGGACAGAGGTGTGTGGTTGTGCTTGTATAAGCGTTTGTATGGTGGGTTGTCAAATTGGACGTCTGTCTTTCTTTGTATGGATTCACCAAAAGAAGGTATTAAATTGTTTCATTGCTTATTATTGTGCATTTGATATGGAGATTTGTCATGGGAAAGTGAATATAGTGCTCATTAAAGGTACAACAGATTTCACTAATAGTGTGCATTAAATCAGTTTGAAAGGTCCACTCCATTCACTTTAACAGGTGAAATATATTGTACATACTAAAAGTATTAAAGATGTACTCTTGAGAGCACCACCCCAACGACAAGCATTTATACAGTTTCATACAGTTTACTTGAGAGTTTAAATGGAGCAAATACAGTGCCTTATATACGTATTCATCCTTCTTGAACTTTCCACATTTTGTAGTGTTATAACCTGTAACTAAAATTGACTTAATTGGGATTATATGCCATAAATCTATCTAAAGATTTCATAATATTGAAGAGAGGGGAAAAACCATATATAGTTTGCCAATGTATTTACCAATAATATAAAAAACAAAACGTAAAAGTTGTGAGTATTCACCCCCATTGCCATGAAAGCCCTATATTAGTTCTGCTGCCATCAGAAGTCACTTAATTATGTAAAAAAAAAAATACAAATTTTAAATTACAACATAGAAAAAAATTTAGAAAGGAGTCACTTTCTCTTCACTGTTTATGCAATCATAGGGTTTTCCTTTGTGGCATATCCTATTTCCACTTAGTTTTCAGATGCATACAGAATAATCATCTATCCTTAGCCAGAATCAGTTTTACTCATTTATCGTGTGCTGAATTAGTGGCAACTCTTCACGTACAGTATGTGAATATTGTGTGACCATATGTATGACCTCATCTACCCCCTGCTATTTCCCAGATTGGATCTCGCCCCGCCCTTTTGTGTGTGTGTGTGTGTGTGTGTGTGTGTGTGTGTGTGTGTGTGCGTGTGGGAGTCCATCTGCCCCCCAGATTGCATGCTACCTCTAGGTCTGATGCTGTAGACCTCCACTGTATTAGCCTGAGGGACTTTCCTGCAGGCTTAAGCTCCTTGGTGTGATTCATCGTTAAATCACAGAAAAGGGTGACGTCCCCCCCCCGACAACAATCTTATCATACCCCAAAGCCTACGCTCTGTCCCTCCAGCTGCTCCTCTCACTGCAAAAAAAGAAAACGAATTAATGGGGTTATTTTTAGTGTGAGAAAGCTTAAAAATAGGTCCTGTTGTGGGTAATACTACCTTCTGAAAGATTCCTGATCACGTTCTTTGCCACTGAAATCAAATATGCATCAAATGAAGTCACGAGAGACTAATCATTGCCATTATGTTTGACCTTTTGGATATTTGGATAAGATTTTTAAAGGTTTATCCATTTGTTTCAAATCAACGCTCATAGTTTATGACACGCCATTATTAAAACCATTTCTAATCCATTGTAAAATATGGGTTTGAGTTCTCATCATGACAGTGAGGTGATGGCACATATTAAGACAAACTCACAGACAGCTAATCGGTCATATCTCACTGTTTTTTTTTTCAACCCCCCGAACTGTCACTCTGACTCGTAAAATCCACAGAGGGGTCATCAAACTTTATCCCTTAAGGCTGCGTGGCCACAAGATCAGGCTTGAAAGAGCCCATTGTTTTTGTCTTTTGCCTGCTATCTGTGTTAATAATGTGCCCAAGTCATTCTTTTCCCCCACCAGATGCCTGGCTGACTCCTCTCTGACTAAGTGTCTATATGAGAAAACAGGAAGCGTATGGGCGGCCTTGTGTTTGGAGTCAACAAGCGCTGAAGGTCCACGAAATGGTGGACGGTTTTTATTGGTGGCTTGTGGCCACGCTATTGAATCAGAAGTCCTGGGAAGTCTTCCTCAGATGACAGTAATGAGGATTTCATAACGATGCTATTCACACTGATGGCGTATTTGATTTCCCTTGAAANGTGTGTGTGTGTGTGAGAGAGAGAGAGAGAGAGAGAGAGAGAGAGAGAGAGAGAGAGAGAGAGAGAGAGTTGGTTTCATGTTTACATAGTAAAAAACACCCAGTTTCAGTCACCTAGTCTAGTTTCTATGTCAGCTAGAGTTAGAGTCCACCTTTCATCCTCTATCGCTCTTTTTTATTATGACATAATGCAATGTTGAGGTCACTTTGTGGTTCCTGTGAAGGGGAATAAAGTGAGTGTGTCAGAGTAACCTGTCAGTCAATCTCTCATCAGCCTATTGATTCCACTTAGCCTTTCCCCCTTTTTTCATGTGGCTTGTGTTAAGTCGAGGCTTCGAAACTGCAGTTTCTGCCTTCACAAAGCCCACATTTCGGTGTGTAATGCATTCCTGTTCCATCAACTAACCTGACCAGGAATGAGGAGTTCACATTGTTAAGCCTTTGTTTTGAAAAACACTCCAGATTTGAGGTACTTTCGGTCACCTGAGGGGAATTCAGAGAGGGAATTCCTAGGATCTTTTTATTGGATGAAGGAACCTTGGTGCGGTTTTCTGCTTTTTACACTTACATGAATCAGCAAACCTTAAACAAACCCTCTCTTGGTCATCTGTGCCATGTAAGTATGTGGTTTAGCTTAACGTGAGGCTTGTTTGAACTCCCACCCTGAAATGACGCCAACATCACAGCTAAATATTCCTCTTCGCTCTGTTTCCATCTCCTTTAACCATTACAATATAAAGAAAGCAGACGAGGTCTCAGCCGTCTATTTTTTTCCAGGGGGGATACGAAGTCATTATTCCCTCTCACACCAGCAAGGGCAATAAATTTTGACATATGATTTGTTTGATACTTAGCCATGGTGAAAGATCTAAAATGTTCCCCTTTTAGATTTTTTTTTTGTAGTAGTTGAAGCTCCAGCGGCACTGAAGATGACAGAATGTGATGATGAGGTCATTCTGCGTTGTAAGCGTAAGGCAATAGTGTGAAAGCAATCTGTCAATCAATCTTGTCAAATCAGTACAAATGCTACCAAATTAAATAACAGATAGTGATATATTTGCAATCTACTTTCCAAAACTCTTAAGGACATGAAGAGTGGACGTCAGCTAACACAGAACACTATTAACTATAACTCGAACTTATACTTTATTTTCTCGTGTGCATGACGAGCTGCAGAGAATAAAATGAGGCTGGTGAGGGAAACAACTATTTATAGTTGCTATAACTTATTTCATTTACATTCCACTACATTAAAAGTAACTTTAAAAGGATAAAAGTGTATAATAATAGTAAAAGAAATTGTTAGTCTTGGCTAATTACTATGTATAAGAGGAATCAAACATGATGAAGCATGGTGTTAGAGGAAAATAATCAATGATTGGATGGTGTGATGTGGATGGGCGCAAAGCAGATTTGGCAGGTTCTAAGAAGGTTAGACTTTAATATTCCAGACATAACATCTGGTATAATAATGATATTTTTTTCTTCACAACATTATTAGACCTTTGGACCCGGACGTTCCTATAACTGTAACATTAAAAAAAAAAGTTCTGCCAACTTAAAATTGTTAGCTGGAATGTAGTTGATCATAGATCAGCACAAAAACTTGAGCTTTTAACCTGTCAGGATGTGCTCGTTGTCACATGTGTTCACTGACACAAACGTCATGCGAAGTTTTTTATCCTTTCAGTCTACACATTAAACTTTTGCTAAAACCTGCTCCTTTTCATACTGAGCTAGGATTAGCTTCTTCAACCAAAATCCCAGAACTTAACCGCTGAAAGTACACACTGATTTCAGAGCAGCAGGACAGGGAATCCTCTTCTGACACCTCTCTGTATATCAGAAGTGGTGTGTTCACTTACGGCTTGTGAGAACGTCTTTAATTGAAAGGTTACGCATATTCACTGGTGCCCCACTGTCCATCTTTCTGACACAGTTGAGCCGACTGCGAATGTCTCCTGGGACGCATTAGTCTGTGAAAAAGCAAATACTCTGTTTAAAATCCATGTTTCCAATTTGGCAGCACATGGTTTGAATTAGGACTGTATTTATTGAGACGGGGGAGTAGAGTGGTTGCCCCAAAGGACAGAGGTGAGGGAAAGATTCCCGTATAAGCACCAGAAAACACCCCCAGATTTCTCAGAGTGGCCAAAGACTGGGAAGGACTTAAGATATGACACAAAATAGTGACAGAAAAATCTACGTCTAGTCTGTGTAAAATAAAATAAAAATCAAGACTTTTCTAGAATGAATACTTTGTTAGCTAATAGGAGTTTTAAGGGATATTATAATTACATTATAATGTTTTTTTTTCATTTGAAAGATGTCATACTGAATTTTTCATTCATGTCATTACTAAATAAGAAAATCAATGGGTGTAATTTTGCCTAATTTTATTGCACTTCCTCTATGCGTAGACATACACTTAAGAAAGTTAATCTAATTGTCTGCATCTCAGAGCGGTGACAAAACTTTTGCTGAGTCTGAAAACGGGTCTGAATTCCTGGCATTACATCATCCTTCATGATGATGTCATCGTTACTGGGTGACTTTGGCACATTGTGACTGATCGGGTGAAGTCACTCAGATTATTTTTTCACTCGCTGCCCAGCGCGGGTCATTTATAACAGAGCGGCAGGTCGTGCAGGCAGGCTTCAGATGGCCGTTAGCCTAGTGGGCCAGCTCTCCTGTTCCTCCATTACTTTTCTCTTCAGGGGGCTGCTGAAAGAGTGACGTCTTCGTTTTGGAAATCGTGAGGGGGAAAAAAGCATGGAAGCCTGTTGTGTTGTTTCTCTTGGGGGACATCATAATGATTTGATTTATATCCACTGACGGTCATTTGATCAACCGCGCCCCGCTAAGCCTCAGGCTTACCTGTTTCTCTCTCTCTCTCTCTCTCTCTCTCTCTCTCTAGAGGAACTTCAGAAAGCTCAGCGTCCCAGCTCTTACGGCCAGAATCACATTTATTTTCATTAGGTTCCGATAATGTCAAATAGAGGCAGGCAGCGCACGAGCCAGAGCCATAAAAACTCCCGCCGCCTGCTCCCGCCATTACCTCATACAGATCAGATCGCCCGCCGCATCTCACCACCACTCTACAGAAATAAAAATCTGAGGAGATTTTCCCTTCTTGGCAATCAGGTTTGGTTATGGGTACTACTGACATCCACAAAATAACAGGCTGTTTAATGTTACATTATTAGTGTAAGGGGGAAAGACATCGAACTGGCAACTTGTTTGATCGTGTTCAGGCTAATCATAGGTCTACCCTTTGCACTGGGTAAAAATAATTATGTGGGTATTTTTTGCACACACTTTAGTTTTTATTTTTAGTTTCACAGTAAAAAAAATTCTCAACATTAACTAGCTTGCTAGCAAACGTGGCTACAAATGTGATATTACTTATATAATAAAGTGATGTTACCTCGCCTGCTAATGGGAGCTCAGAATTTGCACACTTTTCCTTCCAATAAGAAAACACATGCTTAACTATGTATTAAAGTGATATATTCCAACAAAGCCATGCCTCACATTGTGATTTACCTTAAAATCTCAGAATTTAGTGACAGATCCCTAATCCATAATTGCAAGTCGGAAAGCAATAGCTAATGCTAATGCTGCAGGGTTTATAATGTATCATGTTCAATAGTAGAGTCTAGTTAATCATCACTGAAACATGGAAAATAGCAAACACATACAGAATCTTATGCTCCCATATTAATATTGAGCTTAATGTTACCTAAATTGCTAGCAAACTTGCCTCCTGGTTTTACTTGCACAATGTAATAGCCGAATATTTAGTAGCTTGTTAGCAAACTTTGCCAGCCACTGGATATGAAATACTGAATATGTTTAGGTAGCTGGCTAGCTTAGCTCATGGTGCTAAACTATTACATTGTTTAAAGCACAATTTACTTTAACATTTCACTCACCTAGCCAGTGAACCATAATGCGAAAAGAAAGGCTAGTAGTAAGGACACACAATCATATTTTTGCATTGTCCCTCAGTAATCATGATTTTCCAGTTCTACTATGGATGCATTTCTGTAATTTTCTCTACGAACACAGATAGGGATGTATATACTGCATAGCTAACGCTAGGTAGCACGCATATGTTGGTTAGATCTCATTTTCTAATTGGGAATATGCCAGTACAAACGTAATTTTTTTTTATCTGCTACTTCCAGCTGCCCTTGAGTATAATGTGTGATTTAAACCGATCAGTGTTGTGAGGCAGAGCCAGCACATGTTGAAGATTTATTCAACGTCCACACTCTCACTCTGTGATAAGCTAATCAGATTTAGCTCAAGTTCTCTTTACACAACCTTCTTCCCGTGATTAATCAACATAACCTACTTTTTGGGGCGTACTTTAGCCAGTAACAAAAAAAACTGTCTGTGATCAGCAACTGAATAAATTTTCCAACTTTCCTAGTGGTATAAAAAGTGGAATATTATGAACACGCTTTCACAGTGATCCAAAATGACATTGTGGCGACATCTTGCCAATTAGCAAACAAGCTGCATGAGACATCGTTGAGACCTAATTTACACACTTTGGCTAGATGTGTGTGCGCAAAATAGACACTGACAATAGACAATATTTAACATTCTGTACTGTATTTGGGCCTGTTCTGCTAAAAGTGAGTAGGTTAGACTCTATTTTACCATAATTTTTTTTTTTAATAGGAGAGGTGCCCATCTGCCCCATGTGTTTTATTATTTAGAACACCTGCCAACAAAGTGCAATAATCCTGTCCTAAAGAAAACTTCTAAAACCCGTTTTTCTTTGTAACAGCACTGAGATTTTGGTGAGCTATTTCATCATCAGCACAGCCTGATATGTTCTACCATTTCAAGCCTGGGCTTGTCTTTAGCATACAAGATACACCACTTCTATTCACTTAACCTTCATAGGGGCTAGATAACCACTCTCTCTCTCTCTCTCTCTCTCTCTCTCTCTCTCTCTCTTTCTCTCCTCAAGACTTCGAAGTCTACCTCATTTTCTGCTTTGCCGTCAAGGACAGTTAATAGCAGTTAACTTTCTTCATCTCTTTTTGGCTGGTGGACAAACGCATCCTCCCTCTGGCCATTCATCATCTATAGTAAATATTTTGTCAGGATGCTTTTTACAGATCGGTGTGTGTTTAAGCCTGACAGAGAAGGTCAGTGGAGATGGACCTGCTAGATTAACTATCATGTTCCCCATAGAGAAACATTTCCCAGTGGACCTGGTTGATGGATATGGAGGGCCTGGGATTGATTTGGACTTGTGTTCTTTTGTCAAGCCAGACAGTGGGAGAAGCTCCTAGGCCAGTAGCTACAGCGTCTCATTTTCCTAGTTGATGAAGCGAGAAGTGTCAGTATCAAGGTTTTTTTGTTAACCAAATTGTACTCGACTGTGGTCTTGATTTACTGCATAATGAGTGTTTTAAGGGAACAGAAAGTTATACAGTGTGGTAACTTGCTGAATTGCCCTAAACGCACAGCCTGTATAAATTTTGTTCTGGTCAGACTGCTCAATTTCAGCAACACGGAGAAAATGAAGCAATTCCATTAACAGCTAAATGAAGTCAAGATCCTGAAGAGTGTGTTTCAAGCAATGCAACTTTTAGATGTACCCCATTGATGTGATTTATTTGATCTTGTGGAGGCAGACCAAAAAACATCATGCTAGTTATTCATGAAATAGGTCTGAGTGATTCTTGGGCACTGGCCATGTCCAATGATGTCACTATGCTTATGCTGAGACTTTCTGTAATGTATGCTGACTTAAGTAGGCACATACACTCACTCACATACACTCAACCTAGTTGGTAATACATTTAAAGCATTACTTTTAAGAATTTTTTCTCTGGGATGGACTCACTACCATAACTATATCCGATGTTGCTCCACTGAGAGGAGACCTAATAAAGTTTTATAAAGTGTAAATGTTAATATTACATCACTACCTTTTATCAGGCTCTCTTTTTTTTCTGCAGTGGCCTTGCCTTCTAGTGGGAAATGCATTTTCTTGTTTTACTCTTAAAACATGGAGTGATTATCAGTATGATCTAAGTTAGTCAGAAATAGTATTGCTGAAATGGTGATCTGTGACCTTATAAAATAACAACTAACTCTCTCTCTCTCTCTCTCTCTCTCTCTCTCTCTCTCTCTCTCTGTCTCTGTCCCTTTTCTGTTTGTGGTCTCCTCTAAGCGTTTTGTTTTCTCAGCAACACATGAAAGATCTCGGCTCTAAACAGTCCCAGAACACGAGTGCTTTCTCCTAAGGGACAAGGACACACTGTTTAGTCTACTTCACATACAAAAAAAAAAAGACAGAGAAAAAAAAAACAGTACACACACGCACACACAGGGTACATTCAGTCACACCCATAATTTAGAAAAAAATATAGAGCTATTCAGAGTTCTATAAGAAATTATTTATAAGAATACTCATGTTCAAATCTCTCAGTTCAGTTCCAAAATTCAGAAGGAATAGTAGTAATATATAAAAAATATATATTAAAAAAATACAAAAACAAATAATAGTACATTCACATTTATGTTCCATAAAATGCAATAATAAAAATAATAAATATACTGCAAAAAAGATTATGTCCTCTATGTATCTAGTGTAACAACATGAAAAAAAAAAAATGAACACATATGGTATATGAATTATACATTGTTGAATGCTCAATTCTAATTGGTTAGAAGTGTTGATTAATTTTCCATAATATCAGCTCTGATCATCGGTAGTGTCGGCCACAAGGTTTATATTAATGCGGTTTTTCTAACATAAGGGGCTTTAATGGTGAATGCTCCACAAATTTTGGTATGGTAATGTCTTTTGTGAAGAAATTTTTATTTAGCATTTTGGAAGGAGTCTCCAGTGTCAGCACTTTGAGGTACAGAGGTCAGAGGTAAAGCTTTAACTGTAAGGTTTTCTGATATCAGTGGAAGGCTTTACAGTTTCTCAGTAACATGACAAGCTGAATTGTTTATTTTTTTCAAGGAAACAACTTTTTATCATAAGTGTTAGCAGGGGCCAACTTGCTTTTCAGATGTTCCACAACATTAAATATAACTATAAACAAATTAAAAGTACAATATATTGTTTTGTAATTAATAAAAAAAAAAAATTCATTCTTGGCAAACTGATATGGCATAAAAGTAATAAAATGCTTCAGAATTTGCCATCTTTGTAAGCACGCCATTCTTTTCCTATAAAAGCAAACCCTTTCTTGTTTTATTCCTACATAGGAAACAAATGTGATTAAGAGTTTAAGATGCAATTTATTTTATGAGTATTGGCTACTTGGGGCAGCTTACATTTGTGGAATAAAGATATTAGTAATAATTTTTATTTTATCTGGTGGTCAGCATTAGCACTCCACAGTACCTTCTTCTTGAGGCAAGGAGAGAAAATAATGACCCCGATGCTCGCAGTATATATAATAAAGGTATATTTGGTTGATGTTTTTTCCAAGTTCACATTCTCTCATATTTTTTGTGAGCAGTTAAAACTTTATTTCCTGAGGCATTGGACTGTACACAATCGTGCTACCCCCTATGTGAAATAAACTTTTGTACCCTACTGAAATTTTAATTCCATTCTTTGTTCTTAACTGTCTTTTTCCTCAGTCAGGCCTTCCAGACAAGGAACTGAATCTCTTTTTCAGGATTGCTTTGACATTTTCAGTCCAGGAGAGGTTCTCCAGGATGTGCAGCTCTATAAGCCTTTCTGTGTGTGCCTGCAGTCTTAAAAAAGAGGCTACATCTCTGAGGGTTTTCATAGGGTTTGTCTATAAGAAAAGTCTCTGAAACACCCCTTTAGAATGCTAGAACTGGTTAGATCCATCCAAAGAATTCCTGAGGAAATCTTTTTTTTTTCCCAAAGAAAGAGTCTGTTCTGGCACCAAAATGCTACTGGTCTGGTACAGTGAACTGGTGATGTCATATGCACTGTGTGGGAGCTTTAAAGATCATTGTTGAAAAAATGTTCTGGTCCACTAATTTAATTTGGCATTCCAAGAATGCTTATATTTAGTATAACCTCAGTAGGACGTTAAACTGTGTGGAGTTAGCTCACATCATCAGTGGACAAGGCAAATGATTACTTTTGACTTAAAATATGAAGGCCCATCATATGAAAATTAAAAGGAAGATAGGATGCCAATTCCACCGGATGCACCTTTAGTGGGAATGTTCAAATCAATGTAAGCTACCTAGTCAGCTAGACACTGGGCTATCAGTGACTGTACACTGTTTTAGGGTTCCTGTCTCATCTGCTCACTCAGAATCATCACTAATCACTTGTACTGTTAGCAACAAAAGTGTGTTTCATCAACCAAATCAACAAGCAGGTTTAATTATTTCAGAAACTGATGATCATCTGGGATTTTACACAGAACAATGTAAAAATCAAAAAAACATCCAGGGAGCAGCGGATCTGCGAGCAAAAGCACTTTGTTGAAGAGAGAGTTCAGAGAAGAATGGCCAGACTGGTTTGAGCTGACAGCAAGTCTACAGTCACATCTCAAACTGGTTCCATCAACATGACAGTGTACCTCAGTGGCATCCCCAGTCACTTGACCTGAACCCAAAAGAGCACCTACTTGATGTGGTAGAATGGGAGATTTACAGTATGAGTGTGCAGCTGACAAATCTGCAGAAATGCAGAGCAATGTTTTCCTACACTTTGTGGAATCCATGCCATGAAGAATTGAGGCTGTTCTGAGAGCAAAGGCGGTCCTACTCAGTATTAGCCAGGTGTTCCTAATAAAATGGCTAGTGATATACACATTGTTTTTTAGATGGAGGACTCATTGACAAATTCATTCAGTTCTGAATCTGACTAGTAAAGTACTTATCATGAAGTTTAATTCCACTTTTAGTAGAACTGCAAGAAACTGACACCAATAAAGTGGTCAACTATTACAATTGCTTGTAAAGCTTTATTCCCTAATTCTCATCATTGATTTACCATTGGAACACTTAAAAGCCACTCTGGTGATGCTGTGCATTTTGAGGTCATATTTTGGCAGGAGCACAACCAGGTCTACCACATCTACTGTGTGAGATCTAGGACGGACCGTCGTGTCAGACGGGCACATGAATCATGGTGATTTAGACTTGTCTTTTTCAATCCCCCTGAGTAGGTCATTCAGTGGATTAAGCACAAGGCGGCGAAACAATCAATTTTA
The DNA here is from genome assembly GCA_037577455.1 of Pangasius macronema. NCBI lineage: Eukaryota > Metazoa > Chordata > Actinopteri > Siluriformes > Pangasiidae > Pangasius > Pangasius macronema. The sequence continues at coordinate 9,501,790 of CM074970.1, forward strand.
TCACAATGGGGTCCGATCCAGGGGAGGACGTCAGTGCCTGTTCATATGAGAGAAGGAGGGGAAAGTGTGTATTCGTTTTTGTGTGGGTGTGTGAGAAGCGCAAGAATAGCTGCTGACAGATAGGACCATCAGATCAGCTCGGCCCTCGTTGATGCATTGTGTAGCTTCTCCAGCAACTTCCTGTTATCACAGACTCACTAAGCGTCACTCCCTCACACCGTCTGGTTCAGCATACAGCCCGAATACCTTAATGTTCATGTAATCTCTAAAACTGTGGTTTGGAAGATGCTTTGACATCCCTCCAACCCCCCCGACTAGAAATAAGATAGGAACCAGTGACCAGCAATAACAGGAAGAATGTCTCCCAGTTTAGAAATACTTTGGATATTTTCGCTGGCAGACTATGGCTGGATTGTTGCTGGTGGCCAGTCGCTTGCATTGTTAAGTGTGACCTCGCTGGAATGTCAAGGCAATTATTTTTCTCTATGTACGGAAAAGAAAAGGAAAGAAGAGAGACAGAGAGAGGGAAAGGTATATGTGATTCCCATGTGGAGGAATCAGACTGTTAGTCATGAATTCCACAAGTCGTGGAAAAAGCCTCACAAAGAGAGAGAAAGAGAGTGAACAGGAATGGCAGTGGGATGTATTCATGTCTGAATATTTGTGTGATAAAGTGCTTTTGTTGGGTCTGTGTCCTTTCCAACAGTGAGCTACGTGAGTCAGAGACTGGGATCTACTTGCAAGGTAATGAGACCCTACTAGACATCCAGACTTTCAATCTGACAAGCGGTGGAGTCATGATCCTCAGCCCAAAGACAGCTCTGAGTCAGGCACTGAGAGTAGCAGAGACACCCCCCATCATGGGAAACTACTGCTACCACTCAGATCCACAGTATTAGCTCACATTAATGCAAACCATTACTGAAACTGAGCTGCCAAATATCACAGGTGTTCAGTCCAGATGGGGATCTTTTGTTTGGTTTATCATGAGAGACACAAGAAATCAGAGACCAGAGTAATTCAGCTGCCATTTGTGTTTATTACCATTAATTTTAATTTGACGAGAGATCACCAAGGTTCAATTACAACAGGAGGATGCATTTGCATAGATACTTACTTTCTGTCATAGCACATCAAACACGTAGCACAAGCAGAACCTTATAAGGTCTACACCATCCCATGACTACCATGGGAGTGGCATGTACGGATTCAACCTTCCATCGCCAACTAAGCTCTCAGCAGCTGGACCACACATGATCCTGCTTGAGTGGACCTTCGCCTACACATCTCCTCTCCTGATGCCTCTCCTACATTGCACTCCTAGAAAAAGGATTAATCTTGAACTCTAAAGCATTCAATAGATTGTCCTTCTGTTGGACCACTTAAATATTTTAATGTAGAACCCTACAACAGAGAGTTTCAAGTAGAACCACTATGCCTTTGAGGGACCCTTTGTTCTAGGGGTATACCTAATCATGATCTACAATATATGGACATATCTATGTGGATGCCTGACCATGAACTCCATGTGTGGGTCTTCCCCAAAATTTTGCCACAAAGTTGGTGGCACATGATTGTCTAGTATGTCTTTGTATGCTGTAGCATTAAATTTCCTTTCACTGGTACTAAGGAGCCCAAATCTGTTCCAGCATGACAATGTCCCTGAGCACAAAGTGAGGTCCATAAAGTCATGGTTTGCTAAGGTTGGTTAAAAGAACTCAAGTGGCCTACACAGAGCTCCTCAACCCCACTGAACACCTTTGAGATGAATTGGAATGCCAACTGCCCACCAGGCCTTCTCGCCTGGCAGTACCTGACCTCACTACTGTTCTTGTGGCTGAATGAGCACAAATCCTCACAGCCACACTCCAAAATCTATTGGAAAGCCTTCACAGAAGATTAGAGGCTGTTATAGCAAAGGTGGTCCATGTTAATGCCATGCCTTTGGAATAGGAAGTTCAACAAGCACATATGGGTGTCATGGTTAGGTGTCCACATCCTTTTAGCCATATAGCGTATGCCAATGATTTTGCCCTCAGAAAGGGTTTCAAGCTGAACCACTTTCAGAAGGACCCCTAACTATTGAAGGAACCACTGGAGAATGCTTTTTGTCTGTGGGTCTATCTAACCCATGCTAAATGTTGTTTCTAACCTCTATACTTTTAGAACAGAAAGTTAAGCTAGAACCCTATGATCCTTTTTCTTCTGCCTCTGGGGGAATCCCTTAATGTTTTTGTAAACTCCTACAATAGGCAGTTTCCATTTCAAAAGGGTTCCAAGTATAACCTTTGAGGAACTGTTTTTCTAAGATTGTACCTATCCATCACCCATTGAATTATAGTATTTCAGCTGATATTATATCCATAAGCTCTACATTCCAATTTTAAAACCTGAAATGGTTAATTGGCTTGTCCTTCTGTAGGTTCTATGTAGAACCCTACAACAGTGAAGGTTTTACGTAGAACCACTTTAGAAAGGTAAGAACTCCTTACTAATCAAGTAACCCTTGAGGAACCATTCATATATACTGTTCCATCTGGTGATACTATATGCATATGCTCTATATAAAATCTTGTTAACCATTAAGGGCTCATTGGTTTGATCATTAAGGGATCTACACAGAACCTACATATAAAGATTTTGTGTAAAGCTCTCTTGAGTTTGTTGTCTCAAAAAGGAATTGTCACTCCCGAGGTACATCTTGGGGCAATCTTACGTTCCTTGAGAAAACTATCCAAAAACCTCTGAGGAACCCATTTTACATTGAGTGGCCACTTATAGGTTCCTGATCTCCATCCTTTCCTATGTATATTTTTGTTTATGGCACTAAATGTATCATTATGTATTTTATCATGATTCTTTATGTTCTCTTCAGCAAGCTAATCGGTCTAAAGACTAGATGTTCAAATGTCTTGTAAGCTCTGTCTCGCTTAGTACAAATGACTTTAGTATTCCCAGGATAGATGACACAGTAATATGCTATTTCACCCTGACACCAACGAGTGGCTCAATGAGGGGTAGAACTGTCGTGCCACCATGAGGGACTGTGTTTTTTTTTTCTTCCAACCTACAGAAACTCTGCAGAGTGATTTGCTGGCATATTGCTCCCTTTAATGATAGTGTCGGGCTCCTTGGGTCTTTAATTTCTCTGTGCCACTATCCTCTTGTTGTCTTCTGTCGGGAACATTTGGGTCTCTCTGAAATTGTGGCAGTGGCAAAAAGAGAAGAAAAGATGGCGTGAGAAAAAAAGGATTGTTTTAACAGTAGACAAGAGATGCAGCAAAACAGTAATTAGTGCTAGCAATGATGAAGTGTTGAGTAGTGTAAGTTATGCTTATTGAGTGACCTTTTATGACCCATCTTCCAAAGCTCAGCGATGCAACATCCCCTCAAACACAGGCACACAAACATCCTAGAGTTGCAGAGTAAAAACACCAGTGATAAATTTGCTCCCACATCCTAGAGTTACTCCTACGGCGCTGAATCATATTCAGTTTAACTCCGTAGGAGTCGGTTCGGCACATGTAATTTTACTGTGAGGCTGCTGGGTTTTAGAAGGCTCCAGAGAAGAATGGTGATGCCAAAGGAAGTGAGGGAAGAACATGCTCACCTTTTCCAGTAATCACGACTAGTTTGGGAGCACCAGCCCAGCAGTGGTGTTTATTCAGGAATGTTGGGTGAGTTTTGTGTGGGCATGAAGGACAGGACACTTTTGTTCTTTTGAGTGATGCTACTAGTTTAATGCACAGACTCATTTCTGAGAAATATTGTTGTCATTATTGTGTCAGTCTCTTTTTAGCTACATATGTAAATTTTTAATGTTACTAATTTCCTGGAATATTCACACTGAAATCTGCAATTGTGGGTGTACAGGCCTGATCTCAGCCTTGCTCACCATCTCCCACCCACCTCAGTGGGTCTATGAATGGTGCTATTATGTACATTAATTGTCTTGATTAGATTTGCACCGTGTCTTCCACCTATTTTAAAGAATATCTGTGATGAGATGTACTCGTTGTATCATTCTGGGAAAGGCCCAGTCCCTTCAAATCGAGACAGTGTGATTGTGATCTCTCACACTGTCTTGAGTCATCACCTCCTATACAGTTATAATGACCACCCTCGGCTCAGCCTTTTATGCAGTGGACCACCTACATGGGTGTGTTTTCTTAACCACCACTCACTGTAACAGTAAGCGATGATATGTGAAGTTCTTTTCTTTGGGGTGACATGTTTGATTAGAGTAATGGCTATTGCATGGGAGTCAAATGTTATACTATTGCCAGGCGAGTGTGTTTTGTGAGTCACTGTGTGTACGTTGGCCCTTTGTGCTTTTTCTGTGATTATATACCTTTGAAAAGCAGTATACACATCTTAGGACAGTATAAAGGATAACTGCCATATAAAGTATATTAAGTTGGTCTTTGTTTTAGACTTGATGAATCTCTTCATATTTTGTTTCATTTTGTTGTTGTTTTTTTAATCAAACTTAAGATAGGAATAAAGTCTTCCAAAAGGCTGTGTTTCAAGAAAAAAATGTCCTTCGTTAATTTAGACCTTAAAGGCCTGCAGGCATAGTTGACATTTTTTCTTCCCAAAGCATAGAGAAGGTTAAGAGTCGACAATAAAAACATCAACTTTAATTGGAATACAGATGTTTGGCTCAACCTTTGGCAAATGACCAGGCCTTCCTGTAAACGTGAGGGAAATTGTGGGGGGTGGAAAGATGCTGGAAGTCACGCGTGTGGTCCTGATTGGCTAAAATGCTGTGCTGATGACTGATTCGAAAAATGCCAGACATTCTTGGTTGCATCGTCGTGATATTTTCCTTGCAGGGTGAGTGTGAAGTGTGATAAAAGAAATACATGAGTCTCCCTTGTGCTACACTTATATTTACGCACAGCTCCAGAGGGCTCCCTGCATTCCTTCCTGAATGGAGAGTGTTCTTCCTGCCCGTATTTGGTAGAGAGGGGAAGGGAATCCCTTATGGTGACTCATCGAATTTCTCTGGGGGAGCACGCTGAGTAGAAGCTCGATTTATTCAGAGTTGGATTATAAGGGATTGTGCAGGGTGAAGTCCCTGTTTGAGGCTGTACAAGAGTGAATTTGATTCTTCTTTTGAGATATTCCATGGTTTTCACTAGAAAAACTTCTATAATGACTTATACTTACATATACTACGACTAATTCATAGTGTTCGTCATTAAGCATATATTCATAATTAACGTGTTATGTGCTCTAAAAAAAGTCTTCAGTCCAAATTGTTTCAACAGCCTGGCAGGAACTTGCAGCAACAGCAAAACATTTCCAAAAAACAATAATGTGACCACTTCACCGTGAGTAAATCGCATTTCTTAGGGGCTACATTCATTAAATTGTTGAGCTAAAACCAATCAGTAGTCTTCATATGCAACTGAATTCAATTCAATTGCTTTCAGTCTTATTGTATACAGTCAGGTCCATAAATATTGGGACATCGACACAATTCTAACCTTTTTGGCTCTATACACCACCACAATGGATTTCAAACGAAACGAACAAGATGTGCTTTAGCTGCAGACTGTCAGCTTTAATTTGAGGGTATTTACATCCAAATCAGGTGAACGGTGTAGGAATTACAACAG
>CM074970.1:9521741-9551951 GCA_037577455.1 Pangasius macronema
AAAACTCTTTGGTTGCTTTTGCAGTATGCTTTGGGTCATTGTCCATCTGCACTGTGAAGCGCTGTCCAATGAGTTCTAAAGCATTTGGCTCTTTTGTTCTTTTGCTCCAACCTCTCAGAAACTTAACTATCTCTCTCTCTCTCTCTCTCACCCTCCTATCTTCCACACTTGAAATACTCTACCATAAACCATGGTGGACTCAAACACAAACAAACAGTAACAATCACAATTACTCATAATTAGGAGGCCAGGCTTAGGGAGGGGGTCTTGTCCTCTCCACCCTTTTTACTTTTGGACCAACTCCATCATGGGTGACAATTTCTTTTTTCTTTTTTCTTTTTTTTTGGGGGGGGGGGGGGTTACTGGGTTTTAATTTGATTACAAACACTTGTCCCTGGGTGGTGTCCTTAAGGAATATCATTTACAATAGATATTTGAACCTTAGGAATACTGTTGCACTTTTGATAGTATCTTTGCTGTACAGTACATTTTTCCCTGACAGTATTTACACAGGTCTCAAGTCAGTTGGGTCGGGAAAATCAGATAGCCAAGGAAGACTTTTCCCAGAGGCTATTTGCTTAGTCTAAACTAGTGAACCTGATGGTGAGAAAAGAAGTCAAACCAGAGATGCAGTGCTGTTCACAGATCAGTATTGATGGGCAGCTGATATCAGCACCATAAGGTGAAGGGGAGGGGGCATAGAGAGCCCGTAGTCATGGTAGATGGTGTGAGGGGGTGTGTGTGAGGGGGGGTGGTTATCCTTGGCTGCTCTGTTGGGTTTTGGAGCCCGCATATCAACATTGCCCTGTCATTTGCCAGGCGCCCGTTGGGCTGGGCCATGTGAACACCAGTCATGGCTGTTCTTTAATTAACTCCTGCTCCGAGAGAGAGAGAGAGAGAGAGAGAGAGAGAGAGAGAGAGAGAGAGATGGGGGGAGGGAAAGAGAGATGGAGAAAGATGGAGGGAGAAGTGGAGAGACAAACTGCCCAAAATGAGAAGGGGTTAGAGAAGAAATGGTTTAATGACAGTGGGATCATTTTCTTTTCTGAATGAGCCTTCAATAAACTAAACTTCACAAAATTACACAAAATTGACCAAATTTAAAACAAACTTCAGGGTAGGATTTGGTATTACCCATCACAAAAAGAAATTAAAAATAAAAAAATAAAAAAATTTCCAAGACAATACTTTGATAGCATCCCAAGGAGCTGCAATATGGTTAATAATGAATGAATGTTTTCTTTAGAGTAAAGCCTGACCAAATGAAAACAAAGCAGGTCGAAAGCATGAAGCCCACACTAAACGAGCAAGATGGAGATGGAGAGAAAGGCTGAATCATATTGAGAGGGTGTGTTTCACAGTCCTGGGGGACCTAATAGGGATCCATTTAAGCCTTTCTACTCTGACACACGCTAACACCACACACACATATACCCCTTCAGCTTCACACACTTTGGAGTGAGGTCATCTCTTGCTGGGGCTTTTTGACAAAAAAAAAAAAAAACCTCTGACCTGAATAAGAGATACAGGGTCTAACTGACCGGTGTAAAACACCCCTTTTACATACTAGCCTCACATTAATGACATGGGACGGGCTGTTAGCAATAGAAAAACCAGCCTGTTGAATGGACGACCGATTCAGTATGGTTCATCGGTCAGATGGGGAGCTCTGTTTAAAGCCTATTGAGAGTGAAACCGAAGAAAAAAAGGCCATTGTGCATGATTGACGCAAGGTTAGGCACCCTTGCTGTGAATGGGGAGGTCAAATGTCAAACTCAGGCCTAAATGCAGGGCCCATTTGTGTCGGTCAGAATGCTAACAAGAGAGGCTCAGCTCAAGAAGTCCATCGCTGTGACTTTGAGCAGGTTGGAGAAGAAAGATGGGCTTTGTTGAGCAAGAGTATGACAGAAAAAGAGAGAATGAGAGAGGAGTCTGTTTTAGGAAAGACATAAAACGCCCTCACTGGTTATGACCAGCCACTGTCTCTTGCATTTTTTTCATCTTGCTGCATCTTATCTTTTCAACTATAAACAGATTTATTTTTTTGTTTCACATCGCTGCCTCCATAGGGAAGCTGCACGTAAAGATGATAGAGGTGCAGTTTAAATACAAAGAGGGCAGATTTTGCTGCAGAAGAGACTGTTGGCTGTTTATGGTTTTAACCAATGACGTCATGCCTCTTTGGACAGCCCCTGTGTTCTGACTAGAATCTGTGTGTGCATGTTTGTTTGTGGCCTGGCCTATATTGTCTGTGCTTGCAGACAAACAGAAGACTTCAAAAGAGCGTGAGCGGACAAAGCTGAGCTCAGTGCCAAGTGTTTGGCCTGTCTGAAAATGTAATAAATAATATACAGTGACTTTAACATGCATTATTTAAGTACAGTGTCAATGACTACATTTATATCCACATCAAATTCCGTTTAAGGCCTATATTCGAGTTGCAGCCATATTCTGAGTACGATGTTTATATGCGTACAGGCATTAGTATATTCCTGTATACATGAATTCACTTTGATTTTCGGGGTGTCTTTGAATTCAGCCCCCTGTACGTTGATAATTTTCATTTCCATCGAATGATGTGGCATCCTTTCATTCCTAACACATTACCCAGTCCATATCAGTATAGATATCAGGCATGATATAGCTGGTATTTCCAACCATGCACATATATTACGCATATATTATGACTTTAAAATCCAGTCAGGTTAACTAATGTTAGCTAGTTCCTATTATAAATATTTACAAAATCTGACTTAGAAATCCTGTCAGGTTAGTTAGCTATCAGCAGTGCCATTGATGAACATCTCACAAATCCTGCAGTTTAGCTTATGCAAGCTGAGAAGTGGTAGCTGAAACTCAGTTGTTTCATATTAATGACCTGAAAACAAATGCATTAATTAAGACAAATAAGACCAGCCATTCAATCAGGACAAAAAAAGTATAAAATGAAGTGGTGTTAGTGGGTGTCAGTGGCTGAGCTGCATTACTGGAAATTTAACACATGGCATGCTCTTTTACCATTTACTTCTTCTTGCTATCAGCTCTCTGTGAGACTAGCCTTATATGGAGTTTTGTGGCTGCCACTACATGGAAATAACATGTGCCATGAACAATTTCTGATTGCATTTATAAACATATGCATGTCAGTATGAAAAAAAAACCCAGCAGTAATCTTTTGTAAATCTGGAGGGAATTTTTAGTTAAAAATATTACACACAACTTTACTAAAAGACTGATAAATGAGTCTTTGGGCTTTGCATCATTCAGACTTGCAGCATATCTTACAGGGATGCAAGCTTTTCTCCCAGTACATTCTTTGGAAATGTACGAGCTGTCATCTTGATTGATTGGCGCAACTCTGGCTTTCTATAACTTAACTCTTTCCCAATTAAATTCCTCTGTAATATGGTGATATGAAAGAGGATTAAGTAAGAATTGAAAAATTACTGAAGACATGAAGTAATTTGAGGCAAGTAGGGAGAAAGTGGACAATACTAGGAAGCTGAAGTGAAAGCTATATTGATAACAGATATCTGAGAGACATAGCAAGTGAGAGCGAGAGAGAGAGCTGCAGAATAACAGATAAACAAGGCTGTCAACACTTTGCTGTTAACTTCTCTTAAAGGCCTCAGCCTGTGCCCGCCCTCCACCCCCTCGCTGAAGTAAGTAGCCTTCTTACAGGCAGACGCTGTGGCACAACTTCAAAGCAGCAGCCCCCTCCCTCCCCCTGGGCACAAAAACGGTGTAATTAGTATGTCGTTAATGGGCCATGCTATTAGTGCCTTTAAGATAGTGAGGTTTTACACATTAGCCCGGTCTAATCACAACCAGACCTGGTGAGGGCCTCATTTGAACCATGTGCTGGGGAAGAACTGAGGCGCGAGAGAGAGAGAGAGAGAGAGAGAGAGAGAGAGAGAGAGAGAGAGAGAGAAATAGGACTGAAATGTTAATGCAATATCAGTATACACTAACACCATGATTCTCAAACTGGAGGTCTGTGGCATGTAACCAGGGACTCCACAAATTAAATATTTTTTTTAAAAATAACTTTTACACTAATGGACATCACAAATAACTAATCACTCTTATTATAGCTTTTATTTAGTTATTACAAGCCTAATTAACTGGTCGCTTGAACCGAAGGTGTTTAATCTAAAGCTCAAAAAATATGCATAATGTCACGTGAATTGAACTGCAATTTTAGGAAAACTAGGAAAAGTGCTGTTAATATGATGTCTAAAATGTACATTTTAAGACAGTGTGATTGCTTTGGGTTTAAGGGTTAGTCAAATGTAAGCTCTAACTTGAAGTTCATGCATGTTTTTTTAAAAATGTGGATAAAATGACTGGTGTTGAATTAAAGTATCCTTTTAGCTCAATTTTATATGCTAGTACTTTATTAAAATATTTAATCAAATGGACATTTACGGTCACTTATATAGACAACTACAAGCACGAGTACACACATTTAGGTAGTGGTGTACCTCCAGTTGTTGACTTAAGTGCTCATAAATGTCACTGTGGGATTTATAAACAAGTTATGTACATATTATGAATGTTCTATAAAGTCCTTATGAGGGGACCTGCAAATAAAATATATTAAATATGTTAATTCAGTGCAAGTTCTCATATACACAATATGGCTAGATTTTTTTTTTAGATTTGTGTAATTGAATAATGCAGTGAATATCATCCAAATAAATTCTTTTTTCATTTGGTTATTGGATTTACAGGGTATAGATCACACATATAACAGACATGGAGGCACACGATCACAGTTGATACTTGTGACTCAGTGACAGATGCATTAGAGTCAGGAGTCCTGGCAATGCGTACATCTCTCTCGCTCTCACTCTATCCCTCTCTCTCTCACTCTCTTTTCATCGGTCCAAAGCCTGTCGCTCCCCTGCCTGGTCCAGGTCTGGCCCAATCTGGATATAGTTACTGCTGCCCAACTGTTTTTTTTTTAAACACTGATCTAGCATCAGAGTCTTAACCAAAAATGGGAATATGTAAAGGATGGGTTAACTATATACCTTACACACCTTACACACCTTACACACCTCAGTCTTGTTTTGGTTGGATTTTTGAAAGAGCACAGGCTACAAGAATTATAGTGTAGATCTTATTATCTTATTATTATAGTAATAATAATACTTGCTCAAAAAGGCTTGACCAATAGGTTTCAAAAATACATAAGAAAAAAAAACATAAATACGAAAATGGCCTTTTAAATAACCCATTGACTGCTTTGTTTATTTTATGTGCACTCCATGCCCTTATATTGAGATGTGTTCGCTCTTTGGTGTGTTTGTCGTCATTTGTTTGTGTGAGTAAGCGGAAGCAGTCTGTAAGGGTGGTAGAACTGCACCTCCCTATGCCCTGCTGCGTGTGTGTGTATGTATTGTGTGTATGTGTGTGCATGCACATTGCTGTTTACTGTTGGGCCTTATGGCAGCAGAGTGGCACTGAGAAATGTAATTAAACCAGCCCACCCCCTCACAATATCTCTCTCTCTCCCTTTTTCTAGCTTTCCTTTTCACTGTCCCTAAGCCACTTAATCCCTATTTAGCATCTCCAACACAGATCTCTAATTCTTTTGTCTCACTTTTTTTGTTCACCACCTGACAACACGACAACATTCTCTTTCTGCTTTCAACTTTCGGACTTTTTTTTTTTTAATTGTGATTCTTCACCTCTGTCTCTCTAATCGTGTCTCTTTGTCTTTAAACAGTGCAGTGGCGGTAGCCCAGGCAGGCGGATTGTCATGGCTTGTGTTTTGGCGCGAGTGCATGTAGCAGCACCTTCTCAGAGAGGGTGGAGTGAGGGAGAAGGAGAAGGAGAGAGATGAAGGGAGGGAGAAAGAGGGGGAGGGATGGATGGATGGATGGGGAGCAGGGGAGGAGGCCGTGATGACACTGCATGGTGAAGTCATCCCCATGACATCATCCTCTGGGCTGAAGCCAGAAGACCCAGCAGTCTTTCAGCCTCTCTCTTATTCGTTCGGTGTGTGCGTGTGTAAGAGTGTGTGGCTGACACACATACACATACCCTCTTTGTCCAAAATGCTGGAGTAAAAACTCTGGTTGTCTTTTGTTCCCACTATTTTCCCCTCCCTCTCCTGCTTCTCTATCTTCCTCTCTCTCTCTCTCTCTCTCTCTCTCTCTCTCTCTCTCTCTCTCTCTCTCTCGTAGTGCCCCAGGGCTTGTGCTTCTAGATGAGCTCTGGCTGCAGCACGATCAATACAAGCACAGTGAGTGTGTGTCCCTATGTCTCCTGCCCCAGCTGCACACTTACACACACACACACACACACACACACACACACACACACACACACACACACACACACACACAAAGGCAGTTCATTAGGTGCTCCCTTGTAAGCAACACGTGGTTTTGCATTCACAATTCTGAAAAGCTCTGCTCGCTCTCCAGTCCTTTCCTTTGTCATGGTCAAACTTTTTAAAATGAAACTCCTCCTTAGACAAACCCTTAAAAGTCTTTATCTAGTCCTACCATTAATAGTACCATACATTGAGTGGATATTCTGAGCTAAGTTTAACCAGTCACTGAATTTGGTTTAAAAAAAACACTTAATATACTTCCTATATACTAAAGGAACTACTGTAGGTTGACCTGCATGAAGCACCATTACATATTAATGACATATAGTACAATAGACACTCCAAAACATCTTAAAGAATCATTCCAGATTAAAAGCTGTCTTTTAGCTAAAGGAATAGTACAGAAAATTCAAAGTTTACACAATTATTCACTTACCACAAATGTAGTCTTGCTAGCTTTGCATCATTATTTTGGAGTGACAAGGCTAATATAGCTAACAAATAATAGATGTTTGACTCACTCCAAATCTTCCCTGGAAATATCTGCCTCAAACCATATCCACATTTTTACATACAGTAATCTATAAAAATGAACAGAACCTCACTATCTAGCTGGATGCTGCAATGTTGTGGTGGCAGCCATTTTGATTTAACATGAGGTAGCCTTTCATTACTTAGCCTCATAGCTCCAGTGCAAAAGTAAAATGTTGGACTAAACATGTCCTGGCTGATTGACTACATTTATGGTAAGTGGGTTTTTTTTTTCTTTAGTGAGAAGATAAACAGTATTTTGAAGTGAAACAGGATAATCAGGTGTGAAATAATGCCCCAAAAAGCTGGGCTTTGTTTTTATCCACTGAAACTTGACTTGATTGTAAAAATGATGTGATATTTTTTCCTCAGCTCACATGTACATGGTGATATAGTCAAAAGTCAAGACATTTACAGGTGGGCCATTGCATTTTGGTGGGAGATTACAGAAATACAAGATATTTTATCTTTTAAGTGACTGACATTGAAAAATTGTTCAGAATATGAATAAGGACATAAACTAACAAGGTTAAAACAAATGTCAGTTTGGATTTTTTTTTTTCATCTGTAAACTCAATCTCACAACGAACTCTTCAAAACTCTTCAAAAAAATGATAATGTAGTAATTGTAAGTTGTAATATGTGTAGCGGTCTGGGAAAACCCATTGGATGTTGCTGTGGCTGAATTCTGGCAAACCAAAATCCAAAAATGACAAAAAATATATGGGGTTTTGGCCAAAAATCCCAATTTTCTGCCTATAACATACTTTGACAACATCAACTTTAAGAAAACATGAATATGTTTCCCAAAACTATGTAGAAATGTTTTTTTTTATTAACTTTCTAAACTTTCCTAGGCTTTCTACAAAGAGTAGACGAGGAGCCAGGTTAACAAACGCAGAAGCAGTTCTAGGCTTTGAATAAAAGCATGATATGTTGATATTTATTATTTTTAAAGATATTTAAAGATATGTTCATATTCATACTTAAAGATATGTTCATGTTTATTATTTTTGTATTTTATTTATTACATGTTAAATTAAATGCAAATTACATCAGTAAACAGCAATTGCTTTTTGATAAAGTGTCTCAGTGTAATTGGGATGAAATCTTTGAATGCAATTTTCTCCCTTTTCAATTTTTGGGTGATAAATAAAAAAAATCTATAATTTACTTCTGACTGAGAGACATACAAAAGAGAAATTATTTCAGAAAGCATATTTAAAAATTATATAAATATTAGAAAATATAAAAATTTCACCATGTGAAGGGTTTTCCTATACTGCCACACACATGTACGTGCTATACTGTATGTCCAGCTGTACCCAGTTCAAAGCAATACACATGGATATAACACAAAGACACCACCACAGTGAAGTCTCACTGCCCTGAACTCCTCCACCTCCTCCTTGTTTTCCTCCCTCTGCCCCATAAACCCACTTCTTTCTGGGCGTGAAGAGCAGTTTTGTCTCCCGGCCTTGCAGAGACAGAGCCGGAGTCACGCGACACTGAAGTCTGCTTTCGCCACACACTCACTGTTCTTCCTCCCATTTTATTTACCATGTGCTCTTGCCATTATAGTCTACTCTCTCTCCTTCTCTCGCTCTCTCAATGCCTGTTATTCTCTCCATTGCTAAACAAGTGGATTGATGGTGACAGAGGATTTTTGTTTTCCATCATAGTATTGCATTCAGCAGTGGCAGCAAAAAGTCAAGCAAAGTTTTATTTCAAAAGAATTATTCCTGTGTGATTTACAGTTGTCATACAACAGACGAGTTGTCTGTGGTGTTGTTAGCTTTTGTTAATCTCGTTCCTGACAACTCAGCCAACCGGTTCTTTTGGCTTTTAACCTGCAGAACTGGATTGTCAAGGGCCACTCCCCTGGAGACATGCCATGACGATAGTCTCTATAGCAATAGGGCCTCCCTGCTACTTTCTGATTGGACAGGAGGATCCAAGTTTGTCTTTACACGTTCTGATTCGCTGAAAACCATTGCCTGCCACGTGAAGGGCAAAAACTGCTGCCTATGTGCAATTTCAAATGCTACATTAACATTGAACTACAAGGGAGAGAGTGAAAGAGAAAGAGAAAAGCAAAGTTGATGAAACACAATGGGATGTTAGAACATGCTAAACTCTGTGATAAGCCTTTGAAATGACTTTCAGTTAAGCACATACATACAAATGACATATTAAAGGAAAGAAATTAAAGGAAAAATGGTTATGATTTTGGAGACCATTTTGCCGACATGGTTTGATTACACTTGTCCTCTTTGAGGGAAGAGTCACTGTAAATCAATACAAAGTTCTTCTAACTGATCATCTTTATCTTATGATTTAACATTTCTATTCTGATGGGAGTGGCCTCTTTCAGGATGATTCTGCCCCTATCCACAGGGCATGAAGGCTCACTGAATGGATTAATGAGGATGTAAACGATGGAAATCATTTGCTATGGCCTACACAGTCACCAAAATGCAAACCAATCAAATACCCATGGGAGATTTTGGACCAGCGTGTAAGACAGCAGTCTTCACCACCAACAGCAAAATACCAGTTGAGGTGAATATACTTCAGAAGAATGGTGTTCGTTCCACCAGTACAATGTTTAGGGACTTGGAGATTTGATGCTGAGGTGCATTGACTCTAAGTGCTATATAAGTACTGTAGCTAAGTACCTGTGCTGAATTTAGTAATACATCTTGTCATGACCTATCAAACAGGTCAGAGCTATAAATAGTGCAGAACGGTGATGAAATGTTTGACAGAATAGTAGACCACAATTTGTTACTTCATGTAGTGACATGATATTTAGAATGATGTGCAGTTTAAGATGTAGTCTTTAGGAAGCTCTTGGCCTAAGCAGTTGTGGCCTAATGGTTAGAGAGTCATAACTTGTAACCCGAAGATGAATCTGAAGGTGGTGGGTTCGAGTCTCGGGTCCAGCAGGGATTATAGGTGGGGGGAGTGAATGACCAGCGCTCTCTGCCACCCTCAATACCACGACTGAGGTGAGACCCTTGAGCAAGGCCGAACCCCGAACTGCTCCCCGGGCGCCGCAGCAAAATAGACTGCTCACTGCTCCGGGTGTGTGTTCACTACTGTGTGTGTGCCCTTGGATGGGTTAAATGCAGGGCACAAATTCCGAGTATGGGTCACTACACTTGGCCACACGTCACTTCACTCCATTATTACAATTTTAATCATACAACTTCTTGTTTCACATTTGTTTATATTCCCTTAGGACCCATAGCTTTCTAGTTTTCTGGTAACAGCCAATATACATTACATTAGATTTCTTATGCTGTTTTTGATTTTTTTTAAATCTGCCATTTTAGGCTGAATCCTAAATGTCTTCCAATGCGCATATCATATAACAAATTTTACACTTTCCTCTCTTTTCTTACTCCAATTAAAGTAGCGGCACACTTGGCTTGATTTGGGTTGTTCACAGCTTGCCTTGGGTTCAGTAATAAAAAGCTATATGCCTGTTGTTTTGGTTTTGTTTTGTTTTGTTTATTTTTAATTTGACATCAGATAAAATCAGTTTAATATTCCAAGCTATTTCATTAACTAACAAAGAGCTTCCAAAGAACTCCACAGGTACTATAATGCAGTGGGAAACAAGTGCACACAAGTACTCGACTATAGCACAGATAGTTTTGGATTCAGATTAGTTGCACAGTGCTGCACTTAAGCTCTACTAGTGTTAGTAGTGTTTCCTTTTGATCATCTAAGTGATTTCCTGCATGTTTTATTTTCTGCTATGACTCAGAAAAAAACACATAGCACAAATAGTAACACATTTAAATCAATCTTTACACATTGTAATATCTAGCTAAGGGGAAACTTGGAAAAAAAATTAGTCTGTTTTGATTCTTCTTTGTAATGGCAAAAAAGAGTGTGTTTCTGTATGCGAATGAGTCAGTATCGATCGTGACTCGTGGGTGTCATACTATGTAAAACGCAGACACATATCACGATCATACACCCAGACATGAAAAAACACCTACATCCCTAGAAGTTTCATTTTCACCTGCCTCTCTTGCAATATAGAGTATTTGAAGCAATCTTGCTGCACTGTTACAATTCATGCATGCCAATATGCAAATAACAAACTGATCAGCTTAGTAGTAGTCTTACTCAGACATGTATCACCGTTCTAGCTTGACTATACTAGTCCATGTCTCATCATGTTGTCATTATTGCAGGAGTGAATAAACAAGTCAGCACAACTAAAGCATTATGGGAAGGTGGACTGGGGGTATGACCAACCCAGTACAAAGCAGATTCAAAGACACAAAGCTGGGCATGGTTCACAGATTTCCCCCCCTGCTCAACCCTTATACACACACTCACACACATTCACTCACCACATTATCCACACGACTCATCCCTCTTTCCCTCTTTATTTATCTCTTTGTTTCTGTCTTTCTTACTCTCTGATTTAATACTCTAATAACTTCCGCAGGCAGCACCAGGACTGTTTTCAGAATAAGAATATTTTAATTATGCACACATTAAGTGAACATATTTATTTAATGTATTTGAATAAAGGAATAGTCCGGGCTTTTTCAAACTTACTGTCTTTACTGCATGTACTCAGTCTGTGTGATTACCACATACACATTTTTTCATGTTTATTCAACAGTCACACATAATGGAAGTCTAAGGGCAGTTGTCGTATCATTCTTCAGTCAAAGGTATTTGTAAATTTCATTCTAAATCTGTATATTTTGTCCTTTTTCAGAGGGAAAACCTTTCTGTTAACAGTTGTAGTTGGTCTTGTAGTTGATGTTGGCCTGATCCAA
This sequence comes from Pangasius macronema, assembly GCA_037577455.1. Taxonomy (NCBI): domain Eukaryota; kingdom Metazoa; phylum Chordata; class Actinopteri; order Siluriformes; family Pangasiidae; genus Pangasius; species Pangasius macronema. The sequence continues at coordinate 9,533,430 of CM074970.1, forward strand.
CATGGAAACCACAAATTCTCATGCAACACAACACAAATGCACCACAAGTTGCACAAAATCGCATGAGAACATCTTCGATAAGATATTTTCTCACGTCTGCCTCATTCTAAGACCTTTAATGTTAGAATGTAATGTTTTATTTTTCTTTCATCTTTCAATTTTAGTGTATATTGACAAGGTTCAACAACTGCCCTTAGACTTCCATTATGAGTGCGATTTTGAGTTCCTCTCTCAGTACAGTAAATCTTTGAAATTGTGGCAATCATGCATGAAATATAGATGCTATAAAGATTAGAGATTATGGCGATTAGGTTGAAACCACTGAAGTATTCCTTTAATGGGTATTTCAGGTAGTTTAATTAGTTTAATTTGTAGAATTGGACTAGATAACAACCCCTGTATGAGAACGTATACCATATTATATGTTAAGCACCACGTAAATTTGTACATAGTTGTGCATATTTATACAGGAAGCAATTAGGATTCACTCAGTGCAATTCACTCAGTGCAATAACAACATGTTCTGGCTAGTTTGGTTCATTTAACTTTCTTCCTCTTTCACTGGCTTTCTCCAGGAACAGATGAAGCAGGCACGCGTGCGTGTGTGTGTGTGTGTGTGTGAGTGAGAGAGAGAGATTGGGTGTGTTGTATTATTGGGAATAGCTGAGGCTGCACTGAGGTGCCGTGGTGTAGAGTTGCAGCGGTGTGTCCTCTCTCCGAGGGGATGACAGAGACAAGCTTTCCCCCCTGCCTCCACACGGCTGTGCTGTGGGCTGCTGTTAGCATCCTCCACAACTCAACTCCCCTTCCTGCTGATTCAAGATCAGCTCCTCACACTTACATGTCACTTTTTAACAATGTTAGAGGGACTTATACTGACCCAAGACCAGGGGAAATGTTTGATCATGTATGAGAAGAAACATGACATAGGTAGAGCTAAGAAAAGCAGATCAGAGATTCTGAAAAAATAAGTCTATGTCATTTATGGCAGATTTTATTTTCTCATATTTTAATTAGTTTATATTTACTAGTAAAATTTACTAAACAAGTCAATCATGTGTTTTAAAGAGATATTAAATACAAGTAGTTCATTTCCAGCAGTCACTTACTGGACTATGTCGGTGACTCTCAAATGGAGGTCTGTGGGACATATAGTGCACTGCGTAGGCTCCATGTAGTGAGCGTGTGTAGTGAATAGAAGGTCATTTCATGGGATGTGGTTAGCCTAAATGAAAGGAAAAACCAACATAAAGGCTATTGTTAAAGTGTCAAAAGATGAACTGGAGAATCTTCCAAAAAAACATTCCCTCGTTTAGTGTTTTGATCGTTTGATCGTCGTGATCGTTTTCCAAGCCCTGTGTAACACATCACTCCAGAATCTCCCACAGATGGTCAACTGGATTAACATCTAGTTACTGTGAAGGCCATAGTATATGATCGACATCAATTTTCATCCTTATCACTCTAGTCAGTGAGCTCTCGTACCCTGTGGATGGGGGAGGAGTCATCTAGGAAGAGATCACTCCCATCAGGATAGAGATGTTTCATCATAGGATAAAGGTGATCAGTCAGAAGAACTTTGTATTGATTTGCAGTGACCATTTCCTCTAAGGGGACAAGTGGACACAAACCGTGCCAGCAAAATGCCCCCCACAGCATAACAGAGCCACCAGGTTTAACTTTAATTCGTCACCCATTTCTAGCTAAATATTAGCAATGTCAATAAAACATTGCTGTGGGTAAGTAAATAAAAAGGAATCTGGCACTTATGAAAAAATTATGATATTACGTTCTCTTGGGTTTCTTTGCTTTAGGTAGTGACACAGATTCACTTTTCATAGTTTATGCAATACAAATGTTCAGTACTTCTGTCCATGGCAGTACAACAGTATTAATATTCAGATGCATTTGAATACATACTATTAATATTCTGTTGCAACATTTAAAGGAATTTGACAACCCTTTTGACAATAGTTTCTATACCTGCTATGATATTTTTTGTCTGTTTGTTTGTTTTTGTAAAATATGAAAAATATCATATACAGCAGGGATTTTTGCACTCTATAATCCTTTCCCACAGGAACGTGTGGCCTTAGTCTAAAATTGATCTGTTAAGGACACATCTCATGAACACCTACTCCCTTCTCGTCTGCTTTTAGTGCATTGATGACATGATGGATTTGTACTGAAAAGAGCAGAGTTTGATTCATTTTACGTGCAAGGACCACGTCTCATCTGCAAATGCCTTTCATATCCAAATGCACATCATGCATTTTTCAAATTGACAGAGGAGAAGCGCAATATTTAGAAGGCCCGTGACAGATCTTTTATCCTGCATTCATTAAATATTATCAGATTTTTTTATAGTCTTTTGTAGCAAGAATTTTTTTAACATATGTGCAAAAACAGGCGTAAATTATCTTCATATTAAAACTAAAAAGATTCTTAAATGTTATGTGTCCTGCATCAATAATAATGAGGCACAATATAAACAATTCAATGCCAATAACTGAGTAGGAAGATTTTGACGCCCAGAATAATACCTAATCTATTAGCTACTGCAGCATTATATACGTAATGTGTAGGTTTTTAACAGTAAACATGATGATTTAGAGTATTATATATGTGTAGAAATACCACTATATACTGCCTGAGCTCTTTTTATCCAATACACACTGTTGAGTTTGATCTTTGATCTGCTTGTGGTCAGTGTGTGGGTTCTTCTCACTGAAGATGATTCATGTTCAATATATAAATGACGGTTCACACACCGAGAGTTACTCCTGCCCTCTGTCTTTTGTTCTCTCTCTTTATCTCTCTTTCACACATGTTCACTGGTTTATACAAGTACTCGCTCTTTCTCTCTCTCTTTCTCTCTTTTTGCCCCCTATCTCACTCCCTGTTGCTTTTCTCACATCCGTTCATTATTTTCTTTCCTTCAACAAGTTGCATCTTTTAATTCAGCTTAGCGGAAAAAGGTTTAATGCAATTAGTTTAGGACAGAAAAGAAAGAGAGACAAAATATGAGTGACCAATAACATATGTCCACCATCCAATTCCGCAATAGCATCGTTCTCCTATATTGTTGAACTTTGTCTTCTCTAATATAAACATTGTCATAAGTTGAAAATGTTAAGCTGGCTTTACACTGTATGATTTTCGGCCTTTCGTAGGTCATGATTTGAGATCAGTTGTCTTGGAATGCAATGTGATGTGAACACCGGTGACTGATTTAATGCCGTTGCGACCAAAGATAGCTGATGACAAAAGGTTGGATTAAAATTACAGCATGATCGCTGCTACAACACTTTTACAAAATCCAAGAATGGAAGGACGGCAAAGGATGACATGAAACAGCTACAAATCCTGTTTTTTGCACGAGCCCAGATCTCTGATAGATGACCAGAACCAGAACGCGGCAATTTTCTTTAATCGCATGTCTATCGTTAGTGGATCTTCATCATATAAGCTAACACAGAGAGCACATCTTATTACATGGTTTGCTAAAGAATTTGATCAGGATTCATTAGACCATAAAACCTACTTTAGTTAATGAAAATTTCACTGATGTTGGTAACATATTTTGAACCCTACATCATAAGACTGACGTAATCATGTCGTGAATGGCCGATGTGATATGTGGTCATGAGTTGCCATGACAGCTTATATCCGTAATGACTAATGTCACTGTCATGTCCCCATTATCAGCATACACATATGAAGTATTTGTCTTGGTGCATGCATGTAACATTCATATGCAAATATGTAATCTATATAATATTTATGCTAAATAAGATGTATAATAGAATATAGGTATTAAAGAATACTGAATATGTACATACATATATGCAATATTTTAGGAGAATTGTTATTTAAGAGAATAATAATAATTAATAAACTGTATTATATACCATATATTACAATGTGATATTGTCATTTCTGCAATGGTTTAGTAATTGGTACTTTACTGATAAATTCCTGTGATGAAATTTTCTGCTGAATTTCAGGCTAAAGTGCTAAATGTCCACTGTGGTTGATGAGAGCTAGCACTCTGGGAGAAAGATGTTCATGTGCCTGCTTGCGTTAGCTTTGATGGCTCTGAATCCTCTGCCAGTAATTGATATAATAGCTGTCATGTTAATTCCGAGAGTTTAGGTCACATGCTAATTTTTGTCCTGTAGCTAGCATACTTTTTAATGGCAAACGTCCCACTTCAACGTAACATCTTATTTGACACTAATGGTGCTCTAGTCAGTATGAGTGCACACAGGCTAACAAGACACTGTTATATCACTCAACATATCAGGTTACGGCTGTTGTCAGGATGTGTTTATGGCATTATTATGATACTTTAAAACTTTAAAAAAAAGCAACTCATGGCCAGGCCGTAACTCAAAATCATTATTAGACTACTAATGAAATCTTAGTTCAGACAATTTGAAGATTTAAGTTGGGTTAAATAAATAATACTCAGAAAAGAAAGTGAACATTCATAATGTATTTTGTTAAAGCAGAGAGCGATGACAGTTGAGGTCTAGTTTATACTTTTAAGCAAGGGTTACTCAAATCGGATTTGGTTTAATTCCTTCCTTGCCAAAATGTTGGCACAGAGTTTAACTGAGCATACAAAATCTAATCTTATTAAATAAAGCCATCAATATTTTTTTTTACAGTGAATAGCCAATTTTATATATGTGACTCTAAATGTTGGGACACCGAGACTACATCTACATTATTTAAAAAGGTAACCTATAGCATTAAACAACTAAATCTAGAATAGCTCCTCATCACCTCACCAGTGATCCGTATAGCTTTGTACAGCTCTGCCACACCATTGCTCATGTCTAAGCTTAATCTAAGCACCCAGCTGGATGTACTGCTGCCTTTGATGGCCTTTCTTAAGAGACAGCTAAGTGCCATGGCATCCTTGTGTTTGAAACACCTCCCCAGTTTAAACCCTTTGGTGTGGTTGGCGAGCGTCATTAGCAAGTGCAAATGGTTCGGGTGCCTGCGGAGTGTGCCACGCAAACTCGCACTGGTACACATTTAGGTACATTCCCTTCTTCATGCACTCAACAGTCTGCTAGGTGGATAGAGGGGGGGCAAGAGAGAGAGAGTCAAAGGCAGACAGACATGAGAAAGAGAGAGAGTATGTCAGAAGCTAGAATCTTTGGCATTCACGCTCGCATTCACTGTGGCAGCTCTGACATGCAGTCAGGCAACAGCTGGGGGGCGGTTACAGACACCATGGGTGTGTATGTGTGTGTGTGTGTCTGTCTGTGAGCCACACAGCTGCCTCTGTTGGCAAGTCATGTCATAGAGATTCCTGCTACTGAACCGGCCCGAAAACACAAACAGTCTGCTACAGTATGTAATAGCGGAACTTCTGTTGTAACGGTTCCTTTCGTAACTCTTATTACTGCTATCGGTGGTGTTCATGCCATTTTCATCTTGCGACTTTGCTGTTTGTATTGTGATAACCAAAACTATGTTATACATAGTTTTACTATACAAAAGGAAAAGGGGCAGACTGGAGATGTCATAAATTGGAAGCAACTAATTTCTGGGCCAGAAAATATGTTTACACAAGCCTTAAAATACACAAACTAACCAGATCCACTATTGCAGGTCAATATTGCGAATCACCATTTTTCTACGGTAGCATAAGAATTATGTGGATATTTTAAAAAATAAGAACACTTGAAAAATTACAAACCACACCTTTAAAGTTTGTTGGGTCCATCATCCAGTTAGCACTGGTGTATTTGAAGCTGACCGGGTTCACTATGGCATTTGACCTCATGAATTAACATAGAGACAAGCTGACTGAGCATAGGATGCATGGCATTCCCAACATTGAGTACAGTGTGTGTGTGTGTGTGTGTGTGTGTGTGTGTGTGTGTGTGTGTGTGTGTGTGCGAGCATATGTGGTGTCTATCTCAGCTTGGATAGAAATGTAACCCTCATAACACCATTAATATGCATGCTATCCATAATAGCTAAGTGGTGGGTCATCACGCTGATTCAGATAGCCGGGTTCAAGTTCAAGTTCAGTGTTACTTGTACAGTACCACAGCTCCTGTAGAGTCCTGTAGCAAAATGAACTTTTATTCTACATAGCCACACCAGATCCTGGACCTCTTCACATTACATTGGCTTATTTGTTTATTAAAGCCTATGGAACAAATTAAACGTATGTCCATACATAAAGTAATATATTACATATGTTATGTTACACTCCATTTAGATTCAGCTTTCTCTGGAAGTATTAATGTTATAATACTGTGAGATTTACAATATAGATTTTATCTATTCAGTAATTCTGTTTATAATATGAATTATTAAAGGAAATAAAGGAATGGTCTGTTGCCATTTAAAACAAAAGGAGTTGGGTGAGATAAACTTCCGTTGCATGTTACAGGTACAATAGCCGTATAAGTCAAACATCAGACACCAAACATGTCTGAGCTGATAAAGTGCGTGAACTGTTGAACCAGTCCTTTAAGCTTTCGTGCTTGTTTGCTGCCTGGAAGAAAATAAAATCAGCACGATGGCCTGAGGCTACTACATGTTCCTTTTTTTTTTCATCTGCATTTCCATAAAGTCCTCCTCCACAGTTCCCACAAGGCCAAGTGGGTGCTGCTCAGGGCGGTTCTTCGTGTGTCTCTGGTGCTTGTGTCTTGTGACAGGGACCCTTGGCCTTCCCCCTGTTGGCAAGATGTCACACTTAAATGAAGAGCAGCCCACAATTCATTATGGGGACATGTAGGTCAGCCTTACTATCTAATTATCATTCCATGGCAAAAAAAAAAAAAAAAAAAAGGCAGAGAGCAAAAGCGTAAGAGAGGGAAAGAAAGTCTTCACTCTATTCTTTTACTTTTTGCTGAGGGTACATCGTTCTAACTCACTGATCTCTCTGTTTGGATTCTGACCTACTTCAGGTCATGACAGCAGGAGGTATCTCTAACCACTGTACTTTTACTCATTAACTTCCTCAAAATGCCTGTATAAACACACACACACACATACACACACACATACACACAGCCTGTGCCTTGAGACTAGCCAATACAAATTAGAGAAGCTACAGATGGCCACTAAAATGCAGGCCTCTTAGGCACCTCACTGGACCCATAAATATAATATTGCTGTTCCTCGGTGTGACTACACTAGGACAGCGAAATCATAATTAAAGTTACAGTCAGTGGTTTGAAAAGAAAACACTGACCCTTTATTCGTTGTTCCATCCAAAGCCACACCCCAAAACCATGCATTCGTGCTGGCTAGGCTAGAACATGTAAAAGGGAGAGCCTTCTCCTTATTTTGAACTTCGTCAAATATTGCAAAACGATTTTTACTTCAGAAATTTTTCTCTAGATAAAAAACCTCTGACCCCACGTTTAAAACCCATGTCAAACCACTTCTCAGATCACAACAGAATGAATGAGCAGGGTGTATTTATTGGATATTGTACAAATTTTACATGGTAAATATTAAGTCATTTTGCGCAAAGGTAAAGTCAGTTCACACGTATGAACAGAGTGTTATATGAAAGCAATACACCACACTAACACACTCCCACACACGCAGGCACAAACAAACACACGAGCACTTCTGACCTTCTAACCTTGCCACATGCAGTTTCCACTGTATTTGTTTTCTGTTTATGTCGAACGCTTGGACAACCCTCTTGGATCCGTTTTCTTGTTTGGTGAAGTAAAAGACTCCCGAATGCTCAGCAGTATAGGGATGGAGAGTGGACGGTGAAACTGAAGAGGGTAGCAACTCTTTATAAATAGGTCTCACCCGTTATGAAGCATCACCGAGTGGAAGCACTGCTCCTGGATCAGTTCTGACTGTCATGCTGCTGTGACTGAGATTAGAGCCGACATGGTGCAAACTGACCCCAGGTCTGGGATTCTTCAAGACCAACACAGATCTCAGGCCTGCCTATGTGACAGAAAATCACTTCACTGGAGAACCACAGCTAACTTTTAGAGAAGTTTTAGAATTCATATGAGCTCCAAATGCACCAAATGTACCATTTAGGAATTAACACTGATGATTATAATGGGATCCAAACAGACAGGAGTTGAATCTGATCCTGGAGCTGGGCACAAGCCTGGAACGGTTGTGATATCAGAGAAGGCAATACATGATCAGACATGAACGAGTTGCGAGACAGGAGGCCACGAGACACCTGTCTGGATGTCCTGCTATCTAAATGGGGTCCTTTCCACTTTGCTATGTAAACATGAAGTAAAACATAGACATCTCTTAAGGGCTATTTTAAGGGGTACTTAACTATTCTATCTTTTTAAAATAGTTTTACTTGGAATTTTTTTTTCTGAAAGGGAAAACATTAAGAACCTTTAAGACAAATAAGAAATAAGAAATGTAAGTCGCTCTGGATAAGGGCGTCTGCCAAATGCCATAAATGTAAATGTAAATGTAGAAAAAAAGGGACAAAAAAAAAGAGGAAACACCAGGAATTATTGTATGGATGCCATTAATTGTAACAATTAACAACCACAACCTTCTTCACTAAACCAGTCCAGATAATGGTTCCCCAACCAGTACAAGAAATGTTACAATCCATTCAGTTTAAAAATGATATAACACATATATGGAGGGGAAGTGCCCAATCTGGCAACACTGAGTTGAACTGACAGACGAGTGAAAGCAGGATATGAATTCGACTGTCCCTGGAATTACATCCTAACAGGCCAAATGAGCACGTGAGTGCAGGATTAAGCATCTGAATTAACCCCTGGTGCTGAATGCACATTCACAGTGTTAACTTGTGAAGTGTCCACATTGTAGGTGTTAATTCAACACAGGAGGTTTGCCTTGTTTCGTTCTTCTGCGTCTTTTTTTTTTTAGTTTGCTGGAGTGTGAAAAGTCTTCAGGACTGTAGAAACTCTGCTGAACATTTTGTGAATAAATATGAAATATTATATCAATGCATTATCATTATTTTCACTGCACCCTAATTAGATGATGGATGAGACCCTGCTCTGCTGAAATAAATGACTGGATGAACCAAAGCGGCGAGGCGAAGTGAGAGAATCTGGTCTATTGGTCTACATTTAGAAACCTGATAGTATTCATAATTAAGAGTTAAATTGAGGATGAGTAACGTTCAGAGTTAAACCGATACATCGTGACCTTTCACATACTCATCTGTTACGGCCTACATTACCGTGTCAGTCATTTCGAGAATACGGCGCAATAGCGCGTGCTCATGACTCACCAATGGGGGAAAAATGAAAGACAATATTTATCCTAATTCAGGTTTAGTGCAGTAATTGTAATGACTCATTCCTCCAATAACTCCGCTGCTGTTCTATTGTTGGAGGATTAGCTGAGCATTCAGGTTTAACTCCGGCTTAATGAAGAGCATCAGCTGATCTGAGCGAGCTGTGCGTTAAACGTGGCTACGTTTTTAAAAAAAATAAAAATAATAAAAAAAATAATAAAACAATTATGACGTCAGAGTATAAAACGTGCAAAAACGTAGCCTAATCTTGAAAGTAATAGAAACAATGCGCGAACAGGTTTTTTTTTTTTTTAATCATCTGGAAGCACATATTTCCAACAATGTCACGCGCAACATTTTAGTTTGATATCTTGCAACAGCTTATACACTCTATTTTATTTTTAGACTTAGTTATAGCCTATGCATTTCCATTTCCATTCTCCATTTAAAACTGCCTGTGTGTGTGTGTGTGTGTGTGTGTGTGTGTGTGTGTGTGTGTGTGTGTGTGTGTGTGTGTGCTACGATTTGAATCGACAGATCTACAGAACACACAAATAAACAAATGACTAAAAGGAAAATGTGCTGCTAAAGAAAAGTCACACACAGCAGGCTGGGCGAAATGCGCGTGCTGGACTTGTGCAGAGTGTTGTGCAAACGAACCTGCTGAAATCGGATTCATGAAATTAAAAATGATATCTTGGTCACATGAGTGATGAATAAATGCAAGTCGAACCTTTATGTGTGTAGGGTAGAAATGATCTGTCTTTACATGCTTAGGGTTGTTCTCTCCTATCAGTCACTTAGTCTTAATTATTAATGTAGCATACTAATTTAATTGTGCGTTTATTATCATATTTTGAAGTTGCATCCAGGGTTTTTTTCCCTTGTTTATGGTCTTTTCACATTGTATTCCGTTTGGCGTTTATCAGTAATGTCGTTGTTTTGGAGAATTTAGAAATGTCCCTCTTTTTTTTTTTTTTTTTTTTTTTTTTTTTTTAAAGGCACCATTGTTTCTAGGCAGTCTGCATTTTTAAATAACTCTCTATACACAGTCTGTATATCTCTAAATAACAGTCGCGATTCCTGCGTCTCCATCCGTCATATCTGAAACAAATGAACAAAATACGCCGCTTGTCAAAATACCATTACAACGAATTTTTAAAGAAGTCGCTTTATTTGTGGCTCAGAAAAAAAGAAACTCCCGCCAGACACTTTGCATGGTTTGTGTTTAACCCCACACAGGCATACAGCTTCTAGGATTTCGTTTTATAGTTTGTTGTTTCAGGCTTTTATTGCTTAAAAAAGCCCTGAACTTGAAGAGCAAGTGCTCGAAGCCTGTGGGTGTCGCATTAACAGACTTCTCGTTTCGGCTTTGTTGACTGCTGTTATGAAACAACTTTATTATAAGCGTTTAAAATAATGTCATCTGATTCAGACCCGTGTGGGACTTTTCGTTCCTGATTTCTGCAGCCAGACTTTTAAACCTGCTCTAACAACATCCTCAATTTCCATCCTGGACTGGAAGTGCAAAGCGGTGACACATTAATGAAACTCGAATCGGACAAAAATTCGGATCTGCTTATAGCCTATAGTGAAGGAGAGGTGCGTTAGATGAGAGGATAACACTATAAAACGATCATACGGCATTACCACAAAAGAGACAAAATCATTCTCTCGGGAATAAAGTGTATTTTTCCATGTTGTCCATGGGGAAGTACCATCAGAGGGGATTCATTATTCGGTTTTAGTATGTATCGTTCAGCTGGAAACGTGAATATACTTTAAAAAGAAACAATTTAAGGTCAATATTTGGACTTTAAGGACCACTGGTGTTAACGCGGTACTCTAAAGTAACACCACTTGCACCTTCTCAGGTCAAAGATACATAGTAATGATGTACCGTTGATGGCATCGAGAAGGAAAAGTACAGTTATACCTTTATTTCTGAGAGTGTGAGCTATTTATCAGCTCATACATTAAAGTCATATCCGACCCATTCCTAATATTCGTATCAGCTTATCTAAAACAGCATAAAAATAATAACTGCATGTAGGGGAGGCAGGGTGGCTTCGTGTCCAGCACGTGTGTTTTGCACGTGTGCCTCGCACCTCCGGGTTGTGGGTTCGGATCCCGCTGTCGTTCTGTACACGCGGGGTTTCCATGTGCTTCCTGTGCTTTGGGGGTTTCCTCCGGGTGCTTCCGTTTCCTCCGCCAGTCCATAGACTCCATAGACGTAGAGTTGTAGGCTGATTGGCATCTCTAAATTGTTCGTGGTGTGCGATTGTGTCCCGCCTTGTGCCCCGAGTCCCCGTGACCCTGTGTAGGATAAGTGGATGGATGGATGGATGGATGGATGGATGGATGTTCTGTCCAAGTGGACACATATGGACTCTGACACCACATTGGAAGTTCATACACTTTCCAGTGTGTACGGGTTTTGTTTACCGTATTACCTTATATCCACACAGGAAGGCATTAATGGACTTGTCCTCCCCTGGGTGTTAGGGAACAGATACACCTATATCGACTGACAGGTGACACCAAAGCTCAGATGACCTCTACAAAGATGGGCTGTGTGGGCTTTATAGGCCTACACCACCAGGGACCGATGCATTTAAAAAAAAATAAAAAAAGAAAAACATTTTGAATAGTATTTGCTCTAGGTCTGCTCATGTACTTTTAATTCTTAGAGTATGAAAGTTCATTTTAAAAAAACACACACACACACACACACACACACACTTATTTTCCTTGGTCTGTCCGTGAATTGTGAGAGTTTTTGAAGCCTGTCGCACTTTCGGCCTCGTGAAATGTGACCTCTGATGTCATAAAAAAAAATGACGCCTTTACACCTCAATGAGCAATGAGTCTGTGGATAGTTTTGAGTAGTGAGGGTTTTTTTTTCTCATCACTGTGTATTTCGTGAGTATTTTCATATTGTGAATTCCACCAAGTCTCAAATTCAAAGTCTCAAGCCTTTTTTTTTTTTTTTTTTTTTAAACCAGGTTTGGATGGCGGTGAAACAACCATCAAGATCCCACATGAGAAATAATGCCTAGTCAAGTGGAAAACCTCAGCCACTTCTCCAGCCTGTTCGCCAGTTTGTCTTGTAGCCTCAGACAACCACCTGTTATTGCTCACACACTTCATGGAAGACGAAAAAGCTGCACTCTTTTAAAAAAAAGGGGGGATTTTTGGGTGCATGGGTTCTCAGAAACTCTTCTGTAAGGGCAACCCTTTGTTCTCAGGATCTACATTTACAGGAACGTAAAGGTTTCCCTAGCCTGGTACACACCGGTGAACCCTTCAGGTGAACATGTTTTTGCTAAAAAACATGCATATGCATATGCAGCTCTAAAATAGTGACGGACAAATATAACCTAAAAAAATATCAAATATATATATAGCTTATTGACGCAAGATATCACTAGCAAGTGAAAAATAATTACACTCTTAAAGCATCCAGATACCTGAAAGACAAGTGGCTGCGTTTAATGGTCGTCGCGTGAAGGCAGAAAAAAAATGATTGACAGCAGAGTGGTAAGCAAACTTCGTGATGCAACTCGGCTGTAACAGCGAGCTATAGGGCAACCCAATGAGAGCACCATTTAATACATTCTCTACTACTTCAAATAGCAAATACAGACATCATGAATACGGAGGAAACGTTTTCTCTCCGCGCATTGAACCATCGGTTTTGCTACGGCAGGGTGCGCGCACTCAGTGCTGACAGCCAACACACACCGGCGTTCTCTCTCTCTCTCTCTCTCTCTCACACACACACACACACACACACGCACACACACACACACATATACACAACACACACACACACACACATACACAACACATGCGCGCACGCACACACACATACACACAAACGCACGCACGCACGCACGCGCGCACGCACTCGCTTTCACCACGTTCAGTTTTTCCATCACGGAGCGAATTGGTGAAGAACTGCCGGGCCACTTGGTCTACCCACTTCCCGTGAGCTGTATACACGAACCTGAGCGGAAAAAAAAAAGGCGAGCGTCCTGTATTGCTCCGCGCTAACTTTGCCGTAGACACGGGTGCGAGCGCTGGCTGGAGCACGTGACCCGAGCTGATCCGCCGGTTTTGTTAGGGTGGAGGATTTCTGGGTTTGTGTACATAAGGTCGTGTGCTTGTGCTTTCTCTCTCTCTCTCTCTCCCTCTCTCTCTCTCTCTCTCTCTCGTTACTCCAAGTGCCACCGCTCCGCCTCCTTTTTTCGCAACATTGACGCAATGTATAAATGCTGGAACAAAAGGACAACTTCCTTGAAGCTTGGCGTATAATTGCAAAAAGAGAGAGAGAGAGAGAGAGAGAGAGAGAGAGAGAAAGAAAGAGAGAGAGAGAGAGAGAGAGATACAGCCGCCTCGACTGGCGCGCGCTAACCGGAGCCCGGTGTGCCAGTTTGCTGGAATATTATTTCTGATTTTCGGCTCTGCGTGCATTATGATGTGATGGGTTGCCTATAGCGCTGCTGTCCAGGTTTCCACCGCTGAAGTAAGTAGCTATCATTATTCCATCGCAAACCTTTCGCCTTTTCTCCCTCCTCCTCCTCCTCCTAATCCTCTATCCACAGCCTGTAGTATGCGTGTAGCTGCGCGTGCGTCGCGAATTAGAAAAACGCGACCAAACGCGCTTTGTTGTTGTGCTTCCTTATTCATACAGTGGATATATAGGTGTGTTTTCATGCACTGGATTCATATCTGAGGATGAAAGTTGCAGCGTTGTTTCCCGGGCAAACCCGTCGGCTCATTATCTAGCTTATCAAAATTCCTCCAGGAGCGGGGGAGGTAAACAACCAGAGCGCATTACAGTTGTTGGGTGTAAAAAAAAAAAAAAAAAAAAAAAAAAAAAGAGTGGCGCTATTTTTTCCCCGAAGTAATATTGTTTATTCGGGTTTGGTGCCATCAGGCTACGCTTTGACACAAAAGGATTGAGGAAATGAAGTCTAGCTTCAATGCTTTAAGTCTGAATTTCTTTTTTTGTTGTTTGATTCTGTGCGCTTTTTGAATTGTCACCGGCGGAGGATTTTTTTTTTCTGTGTAAACCGAAGTGCCGGTTTTTTTTATTCGAGCTCACATTCAAACTGGGGACACAACAGCGCTAGGATACTCTCGCGACAATCTCGAAACGAATCCACATTTTTCACACATGTTGCTCCTTTCCATGGCTCTGTATCAGCCATAGCGCTTTATTAATAAATAGTCCGTGCGGTTGGCTTGAGAAAAATCTCTCTGTGCCGGCTGACTTTGCGAACAAAGAAGCGAGGCGATTTTTCGCTCAGTGGAGGGCTTCGGTAAAGAAACGGCTAGACTGTTTACAATAATAACAGGATAGTGGTGACGTCGAGTAACGGACAGCGCTCTCAGCCAGAGGAAAAACTTCTGAGGCATCAACAACGTGCTAAATTTGGACAGGGGGGGTTACATCATCGAGGTAGAGCTGAGGGGGCGGGACTTCCGGTCGCGTTTGAGTTCGTACCGCTGGCGCTGGAGAGAGGGAGAGAGCAGGCACGGCTTGTTCCTCAGCATCTCAGTCTCTAACATTCAGGAATTGCTAGATTTCAACATGATTTCAACAAGATCTTTACTTTCTGGGGGGAAAAAAGCGTATACAGTCTGTTTAGTGTTGCATCAGAACAGCTGAAGAGCTCATTCTGGACGTGACTGATCTACATGCAACCTGAGATATTCTAACATTAATATCCCACATAAAAACATACACTGCCTTTATTTTATTTTGTAGAACATTCCAGATTTTGCTTAGTGTGTGTGTGTGTGTGTGTGTGTGTGTGTGTGTGTGTGAGAACCGGTACATTTCATGATACAAAGGCATGTCAAGTATAACTATAACACTCCTTAAAACAGTATAGGAATCAGACTGATTTTTAAAATTTATTTTATTTATTGTTTTACTCAGTATATCTTTTATGATTCTACCAACAACACGTATAGACGTAGTTCATAATTTCCTTCACGTGTACCTTGTGTAAACACCAAGTGTACACTGGTTACAATTTTCTTCATGACAGGAACAGTAACAATTATTTCTTATCCTGTAGCCAAGCCTATGATATAAGAACCGAAGTAAAATTCATGTGTTTGTGGCATTCTTTTAATATTCTTCGGATCCGTTAGAAAGGCCACGAATCCGTTTTGAAATTGATCACCAAGTGTAGGAGTCCTGTATCTTTCAAAGCAATACACAATGCACAATTTTTTTGTTTTTTTTGTATGTAACACACTACACACTAATGACACTAAAACAGCAGCTACAAAAATAATGACGAATTGTACACTGTCGCGTTTTTTTTTTTTTTTAGGCAGACCAATGATCACAATAACAGGTTTAATTTCAAGGTCAAGTAGACACAAGGAGCTATCCAGAACAGAATCGAGGTGAGGTGCATGCCGTTGAAATTTACCACACTCAAAAAGGACAATATCAAGCATGTGCACAGCGATATGAAGAAGCTATTTACCATGTTACGACTGTCTTCCTGTCACGACTGTGTGCAAGCTAACCTACGTATCTTGCACCCTTAGTGGAACATAATTGTAGAGGTAGATAATTAGACCGTAAGGACCTGTGTTAGCACTTTGGGCAACAAATTATATCTCTACAACACCTTTTTTTTGACAGTACATGTGTGATTAGCTGTGTATCGGTTAAATGTTAGTCTACTGTGAACATCAACAGTGTATTAAGGTACTCCTTCTGCTATGAACCTCGGTAACTTCATGAAAGAAGGCTGTAGCTTCTTAGGCTACTTGTACTTTTGCACTTGTATTTCCTCAACAAGACCTGGTGGTGAAAAAAGGTTTTGATTAAGTGTAATGTAATGTAATGTATTGTGTAATTCAAATACTTACATTATTATAAGACTATTTATTAAGAAAGATTTAAAGGCAGATTGAAAATTGGGGAATTTGGGTAGCATTATGATGATGTTACAAAATTCAGTGTCAGATTTTAAAAATATATTAGAGAAGAACGTCACTCAACATTGATAACTATTTAAGATGCATTTGTTGCTTAGGGCTGTGTAATCATGGAGTCTCATTTCAAGCTTGAAAATATTTTAAATGCTTATAAAGACTTTTTTTGTTCATGTCATGTAATCAGAAGTTTGTCACTTTGTAACCCCCGCCCCCCCTGCAGGACACTAATTGGTGAAATAAACCAAATAAACCAGCGTGAGTCAGCGGTCATGTCTTGTTAGGCCAGCTCACTTAACAGGGGTCAGAGGTCGCTGTTGTGTTCTCAGGCTTGACCTGCAGGCGTCTATTGGCTTTTGATGGATGTTGTCGCTTAAGTGTGCAGCTTTGGCCTCTATAAAAGGGGAGGGTGTGTGTGGGGGTGACGTGTACCCACACTTGCCCCCTCCCACACTGTTTAGGGGAGATCACAGGGGTGCAGCTGCTACAAACAACTTTAGTCCGGGGAGGGGAGATGGTTGAGCCTCCTCAATAAGAACAAAACCTTTTCTCTCACTCTTTCTCACTCTCTCTCTCTCTCTCACACACACACACACACACGCTTGCCCCTTACAACTACGCCTATTCTTACACAATAAAGCAGCGTCTGACAAGTGACAGGGTGCACGAAGGTTCACTTGATGTGCCGCAGACTTAGCTGTGTTTCTGGGGGTGAGAGAGCAAAGGTATAGTGTACAATGCTGCAGAAGTATTATTACCTTAATTATTATCTTCAAAAAAAAATCTTTGAATGTTTAAACCTTATTTCAATATAAAGGTACTGGATCACTCTACCAATACATCAGAATCTTATGTCTTATTTATCAAATGTACATGGTTCACAATAATTATTGCCAATTGAAGCAATAATAGCTAAAGTATAGCAAAGGAACATGTTTTAAAACTCATTTTTATAGCTAGTTATGTAGATTGCTATTTGCCCTACAACAACTGCTCTTTAGCAGTGATGTACAAAACAGTTATTGTTTAGATCCACCTTCTCATTTTTTAGAGGGCCTTCAAACACAGCTGGAATGACTTTCTCTGAGTCGATGATGAAAATGACATCTCAGAAGTGACTGCCATTCTGATCTCCAATATCCATTACAATGAGCAATGCTAATCATGTGGTGGAATTTATGCCGCACATTTTCGCTGGTGGTCTGAATCTTTTTTAGTTTTTTTTTTTTTTGTATCAAAGTGAGACGGAATTGACGCTACCAAAATAACATTCAAGAAACCATTATTAGGGCATTTCCATGCTGACCTTGTTTGACAGGACATATAGGTACATAGCCCTCATCTACCCACTACATACAAGAGGCATTCAAATAGCCTCCTGGATTTCTTTATGTAAATGCCTTAGCGACATGTAAATAACAGTGCTGCAAACATGTACCGAGAGTCATTTTATTGTAGTGTGAGGAGTGTTTGAGTGTAAAATGGCCAATTAAATCGAGGTAGACAGCATCTCACTTACATCTTGAGTAAGTGAATTATAGATTATGCTATGAAGCAATTTATTTTGACCTTTTAAAGATACAAGCAGAGGTCCAAAGGCATTGTAGCTCCAAGGTCACTGTATTTTGGTGCAGGCCTCTTTAGACATTTGCATGTTGTATATGCTAAGTGTCATAAATATGCAGTGGAAGCTCTCATAGAAGGGAATAAAGCTTGTTGTCAGACTTTTATTCTTATTTAAATCTCATTCTTAAAGAGGATTATCTGCAATTATAGTAGTAGACTGCTAGAACTCCATGGTTGTATGTTTTGGCTGTGAATTAATTGAATAAATTGTGACTAACTTTGGGAAGCCCCCGAACACGTACCACTTAGTCCTCCTCAAGTAAATCTTACTATTCATAATTGTGTGCAGATCTCAGCTATGTCAAACACTGTCCATGCTGCAGTATAACTAAGAGGAAAAATTTGGATGTGTTCTTATAATCGGCATCTCTTATAAACGGCTCTGCCTTGTCACTATGCCATGCTCAAGCAGCCTGGTCACAATTTAAGGTCACCACAATTTGTGTTACTCTATGACTGATTTTTAAAATTAGTCAATAATGTATTGTGATTCATAGTTTCATAGAATTCTGAAGAAATATAATATTGTTATTCATAGACAAACATTACAGACAGAAGGTACCTGGCCTACACTATATATATATATATATATATATATATATATATATATATATATATATATATATATATATATATATAGTAAACTAAAAATGTGGAGAAAAATTTAT
>CM074970.1:9552051-9584582 GCA_037577455.1 Pangasius macronema
ATATATATATATATATATATATATATATATATATATATATAAAGCATGTACACTTAAAATGGGGCCTTAATTTGATATGCCCTAAACTTTTCTGTTAAAGTGAACAATTAAAAGATCATAAGAATTAAAGTGATGGAAAACAAAAAGAGGTGTGAGTAAGAAATTTGTATTTCTATTTGCATTTTTCCTATAAAAATACATCTAAATAAATATCTAATGTTTAGGGTATGAATGTACACATAGTACATATACAATATCCATGTGATAATAATGTACCATGAAGTAGTCACTTATGCATTTATATTTCTGATTAGTATTTAGTTCTGACTATTTCTGACAAAGCTTAAGAAATCCATATACATCTTTTTTTAGCAGTGATGCATGTGGGAGAAAACCGACTTGTATAAAAGGTGATATTGTGTAGATGTTGCCTTTGTGTATGACAAACCCATAGACAGAATGCACATTTACTGTAAAACTGAAAGCAGGTCAGGAGTCTTAGTTGTATTGTATTTAATGTATGGATTATAAGCTATATTTACAGACTACCGCATGTTATCCACGTATCACATTGCATATACTGTAGATTTGTCTAGGTTTGGTCAGATGATGGTCAGAAAGCAGATGTTACAGCAGAACAAGGGTGTATACAAGACTGTGAAGAAAGAAACTTGTGGTTTTCTGTTGCCTAAATGTTCGGCTGTATCTCCATATCAGCCTAGCACCAGGCCTCAGCTAGTTATAACAGTTATAAACTTAGCAGGTTAGTTAATATCTACACAGTGCTGTTCATGATTTCACACACACACACACACACACACAAAAATCATAATACTAATAATACTACTACTAGTACTACTACTACTACTACTAATAATAATAATAATAATAATAATTAGTAGCTATATGCCAGCAAGTATGAATTTGTAATCTGGCATCCAAGTGTGTCTCAGAGGCAGTTGGTGAGGAAAAACCAGGTCACTTTTTCATTTAATGAGCAGAAAGCACATTTTACACTGCTGACCATTAGTGAAAAGGGCTACATTTACATCAGTCCATAAAGATGGAGGCTGAGGGTTTAGCCTAATTGACCTCAGTGCTACATGAGACTACAGGGTGCTTTCTGTTTTTCATTATCTTTTATGTTCTTATCAAACGCGATATGGTCGCTCACTTCAGCGACTTTTTTTTTTTCACTCAAACTCTTTTTGGAGGTTTTTTTTTTTTTTTTTTTTTTTTAATGGGACGTTACAGACAGTGAAACGAGTACATTCGGGTTGTGTTCGCGGTGAAAATGTGTCTGAGTTGCCAGAAAGAAAAAAAAAAAGGAGTCTGCCACCTTCAAAGCTCTTAAAGTCAGTCCATGTTCCCGGCATGCCCATGCGGGCTGGGGGCGGCTCCTCACCATTTGAATGAACAGAGTCACTTTCGGCGCCATTTTCGAGTGAGCCGCGATAACATCAACACTGCCTGCGCACCGAGCTCCGGCTCCGACGCTGCGGATAATGGAGGAGAAACACTCTCATTTAGCTTCCAATTTAAAAAAAAAAAGAAAAGAGACAACTTTGTTTTATTATTTTTTTTCGCGCGTATTCACCGACAGTCGTCGACTGTATTAAGCGTCTCGAACTGATACGGAGTCCGTGGGAGGAAAAAGACTAGTCTGTTTTTTTTTCTTCTTCTTCTTCTCGAGCTGCGTTATGGAAAAGGAGCATTTTTTGAAAAAAAAAAAAAAAATCGCAAAATTATCAGACGGTGCTTGGAAAAATCTTGAAAAATTCTGTAAAATATAGCAGAGCTTTGAGCTTCGGTTTCGGCGTCGACGTGCTGGAAAAAAGCTGCTTTTGGGTGTTTTTTTCAGCTTTGAATTTGAGCGGGAGTAACGGATGTGCTGGTGCAGTCAGCTCGCCCTGATGCACTCCTCTCTCTCTCTCTCTCTCTCTCTCTCTCTCTCTCTCTCTCCACTGACAGCCGAGCCGCATAAACTCCACCACACTGTCACCCAACCGGGCTGGTAAGGCTTTCCAACCTCCTTTACTAACTAACCTACCTGTATATGTCGAGTTTGTTGTTGAAAGCTAAAAGAGCGGGGTGTATCCACAAACCGTGCCGAGGTCTAAGGGACTGTTCGGGGGAATTCACTGGGCTATTTGCGCCATTTTACGTCCAGCCACGCAGCGTCTGGGGAGAAGTTCCTCTCAACAAAATAGCCTTGTAGCTGGACAATGTATCATGTTTATTCATTTCTCCATATTCATTCATTCTAGCCTGTTTTACACCTAGCAGGCCTCGTTCATGTGACTTGATGACTGCTCCATTATGTTACATGACGTGTAACTTTTCATAAAGGACTTTCCACAAATGATCCTTAAGAGAAGAGGGAAAGGGAAACTCCTGCTTATTGAAGTGATGTTATTATAGCAGGGTTGTAAAGCAGGCGAATGGGTGTTACATCTGTGTTACTTTATTGTGTGTAGCTTAGCTAAGCTACTTTTAGACTGACAGTTTTGGCCTGAGCCCACGTCTTACTTTTGTTCTCAGTCATAAAACACAGTCAGCTCCTAACAGATAGCATATCTCTGATATGTTTGAGCTTTTGATTTCATATGTATTTTACATTTTCCTGCCCTGTGGACTGATTATTTAACATGTGTGAGAGGGGAAAAATGGGCACTCTGTATTATTTCTACCACATTACAGGATCATGATACAGAGTCTGATTTTTTTTTTGTGCTATTTGTGTAGCTTAAGATGTGTGGGAGTGGTTAATTGAAAAAGTGCTAGAAAAAAAAGAAGTTTCAGACTTGGCAGAGGTGTGTGTGTGTGTGTGTGTGTGTGTGTGTGTGTGTTCCACTAACCGTTCAGCTCGAGCCCTGCTTGCCCCGGGTGTGTGTTGCGCACCTGGAGATTCTCTATGCGCCTTCAAGAGCACAGAAATATTGCACAAATATATTAAATTCAATCACTTTTTTCCCACTTATGTATTATCTGGCCTGTCTACTTCCATATCATCATGCTTATATATTAGACTTATGTGGTGTGAATCCATATAAGGTATACACAGGGTTAATTAGTATTGAAACTTTAAAAAAATATATCTCTTATTATTAATAATTGTAGCTTTCATCAGCACCCCCCATTCTCTGGTCATATTAAGATCTCAGCAGGGAGGCACTGCTTTGATTTCTTTTTCTACTTTAACCTTTAGACAGGTTCGTATACATAATACGACTGTAAAGGTTTGGAGAAAGTACATTTCTGAGCCAGGTCGGACGGTTTCAGCTGTAATACAGTTTACCAGCATTTAAAAAAAAAAAAAAAAACAAGTTTCCAGTTGTTATTCTATTGTTGGCCTGTGGTCTCACACTGTGAATACATTTTCGACTACACACACACACACACACACACACACNCACACAGTGTCAGGCCTGACGCTTCTCACACTTTTCACCATAACCAGTATTTCTTGGATGTCCATGTAGCTTTTAAAAATTAGTGACTCAGCAATAGAAATTCTCTTGACCAATAACATTGGAAACATAATTTCTAAAAAAAATATATATATATATTTTTTCAGGCTTTAGCAGAAAATTATAATTACCACAGTGTTCAGATGCTAAAGTGAAATATTACCACAAGCTGAATGTTGGCCAAGTCTTCGCATGTCCATATGTTGTTATTGACAGGAGAGTGTTTGAAATATTTGCTTTTCAAATTGCATGAAAAACGACTAGGTGTGAGGATCCTATTTCCTTGTGACAGATAATAAATAATGCATGTACTTACACATAATTACTAGGTGAGTGTATTACACACTAATACTTGTGTAGTAATAGCTAGATATATATTAGAGAGTGTGTGGGTGTTGTCACAAAACTTTCGTTTGGTATTAAAGGGAGTGATTAGAAGAACAGTGGCAAATAAAGTTTCCTGGCACATGTCACATCTTAATTTATATACATATACATTACAAATGTTCACACATGCTTTATATTATATACATTCCTATATATTAATAGTTTTACTTTTAGCTTATTGTTACTGTCAGTTGTTTGAGGAAGTCCTGTGTAACTAAATATACTCACACTGCTTACACACCCTTTAAAACTTGTGTGCACACACCACACCGCACTTTCAGTGATCACATTAACATGTGTGGATAAAATTCCTAATTTCTATTAGACTAAAATCCCATGTCTGCTGACACACCAGGACCCATTACAAGTGAAAAAAGGGCTGTAAATAAGAATCCACTTGCCCCAAGGTCTTATTAGATAAGAATGTGATACGCAATAAACTGATATTGTCATGGTAACGAGGACTTTTGTTTATCTCTTACTTGTCCAGCTCAACAATGGCAGTTTTCTAGGCTTAGTACTGACTTGTCCAAATTTTGCACAAGTTTTATGTAGCTCTCCTCCTGTGCTGCCTAAAGTGTAGCTCCTACTTTGGACTTAAAAAAAAAAAAAAGAAGTGTAACCTAAAAAGTTTTCAAGTAAATAAAATGTACTGTGCCCAAATATTACACTATTGCATAATTGTTGTGTTTACTTTTGATGTACATATATTATTATGACTATATTTGTTGTTATCATTGTTGTTGTTGTTGTCATTATCATTATTATTATTATAATTATTATTATTATGTAATCATAAAATAATAATGGTAATATAAATAGTATAAATATGATTTGTTAGGCACAAGGCATCTCAAGTCTGGAGCAAAATTTGCAGACCCATAAATACACAGTATATTTCAGTATTTAAGCTCAGGAGTGACTTTGTTGCCATTTGTCTTATAAACCATAATATATGTTTAATAATCCTAATACACATCAGCATCAACATCATTTGATGTTATTTGGTAGCTGCCAAAAAAGGTTTTTGTTGTATGTGACTTATTGTACTTATTCATAATGTAGGCCTTAATAAGGACAGCCATCTTCTTTACTGAAGTTCAGTGGTAGTTGCCATAAACACCACCTTTACATGAGCTGTAATAACATCACACAGTCAACCCCATGCTAACACACATTTTAGTGCAATTTGTTATATTATATAAAATAATTCTGAAATATTTTTAATATGAATTTAAGGTATATGGTCACCTAGCAGTTAATCACACTCATGGAAAACACCAAGCAGTGCACTTATCATGTACAATAATAGACAGAGATGCATGGCGCATAATATGTGATGTCATCAGAGTTGCCGGTTTGAGACCCAGGTGTCCCTCGGGCGTCCCTGTCTTCGTCCCTCCTCGCAAACAGGATGACTGTGAAAGAGAAGTCCTCAGTGACTGTATGCTATAAATAAGAAGGAAAAAACAACAAAACATCATAACTAAAACATTCCATTAGCCTAGCAGTAAACATTTAAAAAATGTTTTCTATATTGCGTATTGTTTTATTTGTGTGTATATGTGTGTGTGTGTATATATATATATATATATATATATGTGTGTGTGTGTGTATGTATGTATATATATGTGTGTGTGTGTGTGTTTTATATATATGTATATATACACACACACACATACATACACACACATTTATTTTTTATATTTAAAATATTAATTTACATTTTCTAGCTAGTGGCTATGCTTACCATGCAAAGTAGTGACATTCAGCGTCAACTATAATTTTACTCATCGGGCTGACATCAGATCTGGATTTTTTTTTTTTTTTTTTCTGTCTTGATTTTTGTGAAGACTAAAAACAATTTTTCCATCGAGTTCATTTTTGGACATCCACCCTTCACATGCAGCCCTGTTGCAGCACAGCCACTGTGACCAATTAGTAGAAATAATGATCACCAACAATGACTAGTGGTGCAGCGAAATACCGCACAAGTCCATTCCCCTCAAATTAGTCAGGCTTCAAATAGACTTGTAACCTCCTGGCAAATGTCCAAAAGGATACCCGTAAAGTGCTTGATACAGGCCCGGCCTGCTTCATAAAGCTGAAACAGCACTTCATATTAGTGAGGGTGATATGACTAAAGTTTTCACCACTCATTTAGGCGTAATGTAAATGATTACATGATACTGGGTTTGACTCAAGCGCCTCTCACAATTACAGAGATTCCATTAATGTTGGACAAATTTGTTGTTTAGGTCACAAACGTTGCTGTTCACCATCATTTCTGTATTGCTAGTAGCCGAAATTTGACTCACCGCCTACTTGCAAAAAAAAAAAAAAAACCTGTGACCTCAAATTTTGGCATTGTACTTATATTCTTAGGTGTTTTTCTTTTTCTATACGCGAGTGAGTCAAATGAAAACCTTAAAAGTGCGACATAGATTACGATTGACTCAGATTGTTTTCTAGAGGAATCCAGACACTTGCATTGAATGAAATGGAGATTATGTAGAAAAATGTTGCACTTTTTCACACCTATTTGCAAAATAGAAAAAAATAAAAATTGTGCTCGACCTTGCATATTGACTGAGGGGTGTGTGTGTGTGTGTGTGTGTGTGTGTGTATATATATATATATATATATATATATATATATATGTGTGTGTGTGTTTGTGTGTGTATATGTATATATATACACACATACATATATAGAGCTAACTATACATACATATATAGAGCTAACTATATCCATATACACCATTTTCATCACAGCTGATTTTATTAATAAAGTGTTTTATAAAATATATATATGGCTCTCTGCTTTGTGACGTGGGGTTCAAGCTCTAAGGGCTGTGTTCACTTCAAAGGGATCACATTATAATCTCCCTTTGAGAGGAAGCTTCTCTTGTAAATAATACAGACTGTTCAAGCAAGCCTTTTGACTTGAGTTTTATCATTGTCTTGTTTTTTTTTTATGTGCCTATAAACATTTTATATTTATACCCATTTTTTTATTATTATTTTTTTTTAAACAGTTAAATGCCCCAGCAGGATTTGTCTCTAGTTTGAAATGCTTCTTTTTTTTCTTCTTCTTCTTCTTCTAATTTAAAATATATTTTAAGTATGCATGTGTGTAAAAATTCGAGGAAGTTGGTTAAAAGTAGCTCGAACATTAAAAAGATTTGCGTGTTATTTTTAAGGCCATAAAGTGTTGAGAGTAGGAAGCCTTTGAAGGTCAGCAGCATGGGGGTGGGGCTCAGTTCCACAAGTTGGTTGTCTGTGAACTCATCATTTGCTTTGGAGGTTTTTGGCCCTTTGAGTGTGTTTTCGGCGAGTGAAGTGCAGCAGTGAAAGTCTCGACGTGATTGCCAATTACAGAGCTGCGTGTGCTCTGAGGAACATGTGGCTCTGATGTAAGCATGCTGCGTTAGAGCCGTCCTCAGTACAGCACGTGCTGTCTGTCAGGACTCCCCCCTCCTCTCTGACGTTGTTAAGGTAAACGGTACTTGGTACTTGGACTTGGCCTCGCTTTGCCTTTGAGGAGTCTCGTGTGTGTGAGTGTGTGTCTGATGACTGCTGGGACTGAAAGCTCCTGAGAGGCCTGTATGTACACTCTAATTTCTGATTTCCACTGCTTTTTAATGCTAATGTAATTTATTTTGGTGATTTTCTTTTATTATTATTTTTATTTTATTTTTTTTAAATTAGAAATAATGGCAGTTTAATTTGAGCTTAATATTTTCCTGCATGTTGTTTTTTTTTATCGATGAGTTTCTGGTGTTGTGTGATAAAGTGGAAGCGGTGCAGTTTGAGAAATGATCAGAATAAATAGGAAGTTGCAGAAACTTTTGTGGATTGTGTGTTTGGACATTGTGGTGTGCTAGAATGTTATTGGTTTGATAATTGTTAATACTGCATTAAAAAGCTGAGGTCTCACACACACACTCGCGCGCACACACACACACACACACACATGATGCACAAGTCACACTCTGACACATTCTGTACATTGTAAGATGTTGTCCCCTTTGCTTATGACTTTAGTAAAAATACTGTAGCAACTTCCCTTTTTGTGGTAGGAAGTAAATGTTTTTTTTTTTTCTGTACACAGTTACAAACCTGAACACACTTAACACCACTCTCTCAGTAACCAAGAGTAAAAGTTACACTGCAGCATGATTTAAGAAGAACGCATTTTAATTTTTACAAACCATCCAATCCAGAAAACGTTTTAGAGCATTTCATTTAATTTTATTATTTTTTTTATTTATATATATATTTTTTTGCTATGGTTGTGGATTACTTTAATATGGTGGTGAAATATCTGGCAACATATTTTCACATCCTGATGTTTGTCTTAATGGTTGGGTTTCACTGCTGCTGGTTAATAGATGCATGAACACAACATTTAATCCACATGACTATAATTAAATAATTTGTTTAAAAACATTTTTGAAGACAGGTTTATATTAACAGCACTGCTGTTGATGTCAGAGTGATGACTCATCGATTTTCAATATGCAAAAAATAGATAAAGGAGAAAAAAAAGAAGAAGATTGCTTAAGTACATCAGTCTGTACTAAATTTGTATACTTTTTGGCTCATTGAATGAGAGTCAAATAGAAATTCTGTTCAAAGTTAGTCTGTTTAAAGTTTCTCTAAAGAGCTACATTACTGTGTCACCTTCAGAAAGCATGCAGCAGGGTGTTGATTTAAAAACAACATCTGTACAGTGTAGGATTCTTCACTCCTACTGTCTTAAAAAAAAAACCCAAGGAAAATTATTAAAGTGCAGGAAAATTTTTCTTCACACACACACACACACACACACACATACACACACACACATGCCCAGGTGCATAGAAACTATAAAACCGTGATTAATCTTAATCCGTGCATACCACAATTGTTGAAACAATTTACCTCATGTGTTAATGCCACGTGTAGCTGTAAAAGTAGTGAAAACAGAAATAAACCAGTCACTGAACAGTAGCAGCCAGACACGCCAGTGATGTGAGTCCATGCATTACAGTAATGTGTTTTATTTCTCCTTTTTTTCTTTTTTTTTTCTTTTTTTTTTTTTCCACAGAACAATTAAAGTGGTTACACACACAATGCCAGCTAAAGGCAGCGGCGTCTCTGAATCATGCCATGGTAAGTAGATTAGTTAATTTCTCTAAATCGTATGTTGGTGTGTGTGTGTGTGTGTGTGTGTGTGTGTGTGTGTGTGTGTGTGTGTGTGTGTGTGTGTGTGTGTGTGTGTGTTTGGGACAGCCACACAATGTTCAAGGGTTCTTGTCTGAGTTGCCCCACGTCCAAGAATAGTACACACAAACATATACTAAAACAATATAAGCACCGCAGCTATCAGTGAGCAGTGAGTGCGATTGGATGTCTGATGCATGTTGGAGCATAAAGAAAATTCACTGAGTAGATTATGTAATTGTAATTGCTGCTGTCTCAAAGAGGCAAGGGGAAAAAGCAGTCAGAGTAAATGCTGTAATTTATCCGTATCATGGAATGGTACCTAGAAAACCGACCACATTAGCCCTTTTCTCGTTCTGTGTAATTTTTCAGTTTATAGCGCCTTCCCCTGTCTGACTACTACACAACCACACATCCGTATTACACAACTGTCACTACACAACAATGCAAGATTGCTCAGATAATTCAGAGTATGAGCAAGAAAGAAGGAGATATCGTTTCGATATTAAGATTCTCCTGAACATATTTAGAAATTTTACACAGCAATTAAATTGAAACTTTTCGACAGTGTGCCACTACAATTTGGGAAACCTGTCAGTCTTGTTGAGTTAGTCTGCTTCTTTACTGAGGCTTTAAAAAAAATTATTTAAATACAGGTGTGCTCTTGTGTGTCAGCCTGTCTTTTGTTGTTTCTCTGGTAGTGAACAGTTGGTAGGCAAAGGTGTTGTGTACAATAGGTTTGTAGGGGAGTGGGGAATGCCTTTAGGCAAAAAGGCTGTGTGTGTGTGTGTGTATGTGTGTGTGTGTGTGTGGGGGGGTATTATCAGTTATTTACATGACACGTGAAAGCAGTACTGATAAATAGAGAGCCACCATTTTAAAGTTGTGCCAGATATAAAGCAATATCTTATGTGGTGTTATTATTATTATTATTATTTTAACCATGGGTCCAATTATAAAAGATATTGTGTCCTCTGTATGTTTTAAAAACACTTACTTTCCCACTTTTTTTTTTTTTTTGAATTAACAAGCTTAGGTTAAGCAGAGTTTTTTTTGTTTTTTGTTTTTTTTTACCTCCAGATTTTAGAGTCACAAGATGTGGCATTGTGTTTGGATGGTCCTGAATCTAGAGAAAGATCCCGTCTGTTTTAATTCCACTGTCAGACCTGTACTGGGGTTAGTTAACACACCTGTGAGTCCAGTTAGAGTTCATTTACTTGCTTTCACTACAGCCGGTGTGTGTTCAATGTGGTAAGGTTTTTAACACAAAAATGGATTAAGATAATTTCTAAAGGCAAAGGTTGCTTTATATTACTTGCACGAGCCTCATCTAATTCTGACTCGTGCACCAAAAAAATAAAAAATAAAAAAAATCGAAAAGCAGCAGATGAGAGGGAAAATTAAAGTCGGTTCACAGCTTGATCTGAAGATTATTTACCAAATCATGTACTGACCACCCTTCTCTCTCTCTCTCTCTCTCTCTATCTCACACACACACACACACATATTCCCATTTTAATAGTGTTGCAAAACGTGTATTAAAACCGTCATAACACCAAATGTAGTTAATTAACGCAGTATTATTGTCCGAGTGGAAGCTGCTAGGAATAAATCCATATTTGCGAAAGTGCGCGTGAAACACTCCGTTAATAAATAAATCTGCATGTCAGGTTTAATGTCATGAGGTGTTTTAGTACCAAAATCACCACCATGACAAATGACTGATTCATTTCATTCAAAGGTCGCGTCTTGATTATCGCATCTTCTGGTTGGTGATCTCGCACCGCACTCCATGCCTGAGTCTCCGGTACATTCACTCGCAGTCTGTCTTGTTTCATGTCAGCGTTTTTTTAAAAAAAAAAAAAAAAAATCTTCACCCTGACACCGGCACCTTTTTTCTTTCTTTCTCTCTCTCTTTTTTTTAAAAAAAAAAATAATAAGTTCTCTCTTTGGTCTTTGTGCCTACAGGGTTGGAAGCCCCGGTCTGTCCGGTTGCGCGCGCGGGCGGGCGAGCGCGTCTGTGTTTTCGGTCGCGCGCGAGTGCGTTTGCGCGTGCGCGCGCTCGCGCGGGGGGCCTGGCGGTGCCGTAGCAGCACAGAATGGTTTGTGAGTTTTTTTAAAGAGGGTGCAGGCCGTGCTGTGCTGCGGCAGCAACGCCGGGACAAGCGCGCTTCCGAATCAAAAGGAAAGTATGCAAAAACGGTAGCTTCGTGAACGTCACTGTGTGTGTGTGTGTGTGTGTGTGTGTGTGTGTGTGGCTCCTGACCATCGCCGCGACTGGCTGCCTGGCTGTAGCAGCACGTAAATATTGGAGTTAAACCAATAGTGAATCCTCCAGTATTGACCGTGCTGCTGAAGTTAGGCGGGCCGTTTACCGTCCACTCCGCTCTGCGTCTGCTCACGCTGCACAAGTCTCAGGCACGGAGAGGGGAAAGGGGAGGTAGGTCATCTCTCACTACAGCATGCCAACAACCGTGAAATATTAAGTCTGAGCGGGCCTCCTTCAGCACTCTGATAATTGCCAGTGTTTTGAAGAATGTAGTAGTTAACGTGACATTTGTTTGTACAAGGAGCCTGAATTGATTAGAAGTATATTGCATATGTATACATACATGTTTGAGGCCATAACCTTTTATGTGGCATAAATGATTACTGTGGATTCATAGTTCAATGCCAGATTGCTCTATAATTGTTGTACAGATGATTTATTGTGCAAGAAAATAAAGTAACATCCAAATAAAGCTTAACCTGTTTATAACTGGTTGTCTTACTCTGTGCAGATCATATATTACAACTAAGATATTATAAAGCTAGGCTATTAAAATCATGTATATACTGTAATCCATATTAACAGTATGAAGAGTCTAACATTAAAGGCCTCTCTGGTCATGCAAATAGCACATAATAGAAAAACTATTAAAAATAAAACATGAAAATGATCAGCCTGTCTAAACAAATGACATCAAAAAATGTTTTAACTATACAGTACTGTTGATTGTTTAAAACATGGCATTATTGTCTGAAATAATAAAACATTTATCTGATATTTTTTACAAATACATCATGCCCTAAATAACACAGCATCGCCATCTTCTGGGAAACCTCAAATTGCCTCAGGTTCTCACTTTAGCTGATGGCTTTTTTTTTCTTTCTTTCTTTTTTCTTTTTGGTTTTTGTTTTTTTTTCTTTTTCATTGGGGATTTTATCACATGCATGGCAAGTGTTGATTTGATCACTTCTGTGATTTGCCCTTTTTTGTACTTTTCTCTGCTTGTTTTGATACAGGTGATACATCTGCTTTATAGGGGTCGTTGATGATGAGAATATTTCGAGTCCCGCTTCTCTCAAAGGTGTAACACTCAATTTTCTCCTCGGGAGAAACCGTGCGGGTGCTGATTAGGCGAAAGCCCTCCCTCAGAATCGTGTCCACCATCAGGCCAAGAACATTTGTGGCATTGAGGAGTTTTCGTTCGTCTGGCTCGATAGTGACATATCTGTAAATAAAAAGATGGGAAAACAGATGTGCTTGCACAAGCTATCTATCACCAGCTTATATCGAATAGGTTAACTTTATTGAATCGTCACATAAACATAAATAAGATGCTGAATTCTGTCATATATTCATTTATAGAAAATACACCAATGTCTAATACAGCATTTACACAAGATTGTACAGGATGCTAGTTTACATTTTCTCGCCTCACCTTGCAGACAACTGTTTTCCGTCAGAGCACTCAGCACCGCACTGAAAAACGAGGTCATGGTGTGAGGGTCGATGCACTGGAAGACGCTCCATCAAATTCGGAGTATGATTTGTGGGTTGTTCAGTGAACACTGATATTCTTGAGGCCAGCGCGTCAAGGGTTGTGCTCGTGGAACTGAACACCCTAAAGAAACTTTGAGCATCTTGAATGACAAATCGAAGCTCAAGGATTTCGCTCTTCGCGTAGCAGTTGTTGCTGCGCAGAAAACCGGAAAGAGCGCTGATGTTGTAAAATTCAGCCTCACGCAGCAGTCCGTCAGTCTCAAATTCACCTGATAAAGTGATTCGGCCGGTTCTCATGTACTCCATTATAAACCGAAACAACCGCCAGTCTCGGTCAATAAACACTTGGCTGTTTACAACTTTAAACTCAGGATCTGCATCATCTAGTATGCGAGCAAGTCTTGAGTGTGGATGTCTTCTAATGGTGGACACCTTTGTGGTGAAAGTTTGTCCTCCGACGTTAAAAGTGATAAAATCCTGGCCTTTCATTTTCACGGAATATTTGATCGTCCAGCACTACCAGCCTGCCATCAGCTAATGTACTGGACGGGTGTCTCATTGTTTATCCATTACCTAGCAACACTACAGACATGTTAAACAAAACCAAATCACCAGCAGTGACGTGTACAAGATATAAGATGAAGGATTAAATTACAATTATTCATTAATTTAGTAGGTATCTTTTACCTAGAAGGTGCATGCCGTGTACATTTTAACGCTTTACCCTGAAAGGTCATTACGTCCAAATTATGTAACTTAACTTTTTTTTAAATGCTAAAGTGAAAGATATGTGTTAAATGTACAAAAGATAAGTGTACCACCCCAACTGATGATAAAAGGTGCAGTTTACTGTAAGTACTCTGTAAAACTGTTACAAATAAAACATTATTGGATTAGTCAGTGGATTAAGGCAGTCTTTTTAAAAGCTGTCACTTAGATTGGATTCAGATCTGTTTAAGAGACGAGATGATACTCACGGATGGCTAAAGGTTCGAGTAAACAGAAGAAAAATACACGGCACAGCCAACGTCCCAGTATTCATGATCCATTTTACAGTTCTTTATACAACTTGTACAGTGTTGGTATCCAGGACGGTGTACCTAGACACAGTTAAGTGCATATTCTAACAAGATCTAAGGTGTGTGGAAGCAGCACACACGTCTCATAATGTCATGCACTTTGAGAAAAAGGGTCCTGAACTGGACTTTTCCTTGTCACTGGTGCCATCATGGTAGCATCCATCATTCATCTACTCCATACCTTTCACCTGGAAAGCTGCAAGCTTCAGCTTCAAAGGTTTACACTAAGAGCGACAACCATCTTCCAGGTGAAAGTAAAGGCTAAAAATAAAAGATAAGGGGAACCAGCTTAGCGACAAGGAAAAGTATCGCTCAGTAGCCTGTTTACTGAGAAAGTCAGTCTTAGATTATGGCACGATTTGAATTCCTCGTCCGATGCAAAGCCTTTAATGTGATGAGAGATATATATATTTTTTTTGTTTTGTTTCAAAAAATAATAATGGTTGCAGAGAGGAAAATGAGATGTCCTCGTTTCAGAGATGATGACTCAGCTGACACACGCATGCACACACACACACACACACACACACACACACACACACACAGAGAAGTGCGCGCGCGCAAGGGGTACGCTGTTTCTTTTTGCGCGCGCGTTTTGATTCAGTTCCTTATTTTCAAGCAGCTCACCACAGTGCAGCTCTCCATATACACAGATGTGCTGATGTCCAAGTTAATCACATTTTCATGTTGCAATTTTGTTAATACTATTACTATCAATCTCTCTCTCTCTCTCTCTCTCTCTCTCTCTCTCTCTATATATATATATATATATATATATATATATATATATNTACCATCAATCTCTCTCTCTCTCTCTCTCTCTCTCTCTCTCTCTCCATATATATATATATATATATATATATATATATATATGCAACTTTTAAGACTAAACCCTTTGGTTAGTTGTGAGCACTGTGCACTCTCAGCAGCTTCCCTCCAAATTACAGGCACATATTTCCATATTTCCATCTTAAAACGTTTTTTTGAGAGAAAATATGAGTATTATGTCGTTAAACTAATAGCCCCGAGACTCCCTGCGTCTAAAATGCATACTGTCATAACTGTTTCCCTAGTTACGAGTCTTTAAAAACATCAATAAGCAAAGTTGATATAAGTAAATATCTTATAAAAAACAAAAACTAGTGCTGGAAAGATCTGTTTCAGTGGCTGTTTCCATGCGTAAAGGGTAAGAAGTGCAGCTGCAGGCTAGGACATAACCTCAGTGTTTTACGCTGACATGGCAGCAGAGCCCTCAGGGAGCCTGATGCGAAATCTAGATAGTAATCTTCAAAGAGGACAACAGTTACACTGCAGTTCAAAAGACAAAGCCTCTTAGAAAAGCAGTGTGTCTCTAAATCGACCTTCTCGAAATAACTCGCTCGTCTGAAGAAGCCGCCGCGTCTGACATCAACGTGAGACTTTACACCATCTCTCAGCTGCATTTCGCCCCTGCATCATCTAACCAGTGGTACAGAAAGCCGACGGAAGTTATTCCAAATCTCTGAGCAAAGTGCTGCCATGAAGAAGCAAAGACCAGCCTATGACAAGGGAGATAAATAAATAAGCGCAACCTGGAAAAGATGAAGCGCTCACAGCAGACACAACATCACACAGCACCGACCTACTGTACCTTGTCCTGGTCCATTTACCTTGCCATCTGTTTACGGGTAGCCCGAAAGGCCCTTTGCATGTAACGGTAGCTTCAGTTGTTTTCAGGTTAAACGGGAAATCCCGAAAGAAAAAAGAAAACCTCTGGCTGCAGTTTGAGGCTCGGTGTCCGCGCGGGGTGAAGCGCAGCGCGCTTCTATTGGACAGAAACGGCGCGCGCCAGTTACTAGGGCGCTTCGCGAGCGTCATCATGGCGACTGTTGCCGTGCAGATTTCAAAAAATATTATCGAGTGAAGTTCGGCAAAACTATTGCTTTAAAATACTTCAGACACTCAGATATGACACAAAGACGAAACTGACCTCTGGAGCAGTTCATTAAATACAAATATAGCTCTCAAACGTTAACGGTTTTCTCTCTCTCAGCAGTTCCCTATGAGGTGTTGTTGCCATGCAAAACTTAGCGGTGGGAGGCTAAGTTAAGCCTGTGAGGTCACACACTGATTTTAATGTCACTTTGACTCGTTTTTATCTCCCCAGTTTTGTCACCTTTTCTCCGGCACATTCGACACTTTAATCAAATAAAAACAACTAAATAATCCTTTCTCATCTGTCCAAATCCAAACACTTGAATAGTTTTCCCCTTACTACTTACTGTGTAAATAAAAATTCTCATTAGTGAGAGTTATGTGTAAAATTCACCAGCATTTAGACGTTACAAATCTTTACATTGCTCAAAGGATATTTGTGTTTGTGTTTTCTGGCACATAAATAATCACGCTTGACTTTGTGGAGTTTGTAGTCTGTCAACTATTAATTAATAATAATAATAATAATAATAATAATAATAATAATAATCTCAGAACGGACACTAGAGGTCGCTGTTTGTCTTCTCTCGACGTTGCACTGCATGTACGTCATTTCCGGGTATTTATAAGCACGGATGTGAATCCGGGGGCAAAATGACCTCAGCTGGAGCAGTCAACAAATAGCTTTATTTTCTCTTAGCGCAGATTAAGGACAAATTCGCGCATTATAGGCGACTCTTGAAACTATTAGACGTGAGGTTTTTGTTTTTAAAATCATCATGGCGGGTTTGTTTTCGTGCTGTTTGGACTGCTGTGATCGCGGAAGCTCTGGCCACGTCGCGCTGAAAGAAATGCCCACAGTGCAGCTGGACACCAATCACATGGGTAAGAAGTGTGAGCAGTGACAGAGCCGTCACCCAGCTGACATTATACACGAGAAATCAGAGACATAAACATGGCGAACATAGCTAAAAATGTCTGCTGAGTTCACCTACAAAGCTGTGTGGCCTGTGAGTGCAGTTCACACAGATGTGTGCCTAGTGTAAGTCTCAGGTAACTGATCGGTTGTTTTGTGTGTTTTGTGTGTTTTGTGTACATGTCTGATATTTCAGGCTCTGATGTCGTTATTGTAAAAAGTGGTAGAAGAATATGTGGCACAGGGGCTTGCCTGGCAAATGCTCCTCTCCATCAAAACAAGAGCTACTTTGAGTTCAAGATTCAGTCCACAGGTAAGATGAAGTGCACTTTTGTTACACTTCACCAAAACTAGCATGTACTAGGAGTGGCACAGATTGACCTTTTCACGGTATAATAGTCTAAAATATAGCTGGTTCACTTTATTTATTGATCATTTAAAAACACAAAAAGCCCACATCCTTAAAAAAAATCCTCTAATTATTCTTCTTTCTTAGAAAGATATTTTTAAGAGCTCCTTTTCCATAAAATCTCTTATATTGTCAGTGTCACATGAACTGAGAGAAAGAGAGAGAGTGGCTATAAGAAAGGCTATGCTCTGAGTCAGAAAACAAAACCTAAACTAATCTAAAAATCAAGTCAGAGCCAATAACAGATAGACAGGTCGTTCATTCATTGATTCATCATCAGTAATTGCTTTATTCTGGTTAGGGTCACAGCAAAGCAGGATACGTTTAGACTCTAATAGATGGAAATGCATTTTAATCAGTATTTTGGAAATGTCAACGAAGAGGTCTGTTCATCCGAGATCAACTATGAAACCGTGACAATTTAACACCACTAACAAGTACCTATCACTAATCTTTCACCTGGACATAACTAAGCCATGCTTGTTTCTTGTCTTGTTTTGTCTCTAAACCTATCACGGTAGTCAGCACTGGAATCGTGACCATACAGCAACTTGTATAATTGGATGTCGGCACAGTGTCCATTTCCTTTTATAATAAACTATAGCTTTGTAGGGTTTTTAAAAATGTGGTACTACTTTTTACTGGTACATGTTCCTCAACTTCCTAGAAACCTCTGAAAATTAAAATTTTGTGATTAAAGCTACAGCCATGGCTGAAATTTTGAACACAGCCCACTTCGCTGAGTTTTGAATCAGAACACTTGGGATTGTACTGGTAATGACCGGATTCTGACTTATTGTCTCTGTCGACAGTAAATCCCAAGTTAAGGACAGTAAGAGGCCTAACCGCTAGTACTCCAGGGACACTCTCTTGATTCCCTTTATTTACCTTCGTTATTACAATAAAAGACTTTGATTGAAATAAATAGAATAGCTAGAATAGAGAGACAACATTGGCCATAAAAATTCACGACACAGCCATAGCTTGAGGAAATTCTGTACTAACAATTATTGACAAAAATGCTAATGGTGATGCATAATTGTGAATGGTCCCAAATATTATCATACTATTAGCACACCTGCTAGTTTTGTGCTAATCATTTCACCTTTGGCTCCATCAGGTGTTTGGGGCGTCGGGGTAGCTACACAGAAAGCTAACCTTAACCAGGTCCCAATGGGCAGAGACACACACAGCCTGGTGCTTCGGCAGGATGGAACCGTGTACCATAATAACGAGGAGAAGAACCGGTTACCGGCTAACAGCCTGCCACAGGAAGGAGACGTAGTGGTGAGTTTCTGAGGCAACAAGGCTCTTCAGGGGCAACAGGGAAACTGGTTTGAGATTGGTATTAAGGCTGGCTGTAGTGTTGTCATGTGCCTAATGCAAGTGCGACGCAAGTGCGAATCAGAGAGCCACATTTTTCAAGAAGGCGGGTTTTGTCAAATTTTATGGCGAGATAAAAAAACCTACATTTACATTTTACATTTACATTTTTTACATTACATAGACAACACCTCATTGGCTTGAGAGCTTATGGAGTTTCAGTAAGGAATAAAACACAACAGGGTGTGCTGGT
Organism: Pangasius macronema; assembly: GCA_037577455.1. Taxonomy (NCBI): domain Eukaryota; kingdom Metazoa; phylum Chordata; class Actinopteri; order Siluriformes; family Pangasiidae; genus Pangasius; species Pangasius macronema. The sequence continues at coordinate 9,570,776 of CM074970.1, forward strand.
ATGAGAAAATAATCAGTGCCGGGTGGTGTGATGCAGCCCAGCATGAGGTTCCTGTTACCACTCTGAAGTTGATTATTTTCTACTAACAGAGTCTCCTGAGGTTTTTATTCCTCTTATACCGCAGCATTTTGCCAACAATTCGCAATATCTATGATTATCCATTTCTGTTTGTTAAATAGTTTGTTAATGATAGCACATTTTCCCCTTTACCTAATTTATTTTGTCTCTGTTCACTTGCAGGGTGTTTCGTACGACCACGTCGAGATGAATTTATACCTGAACGGGAAGAACATGAACTGTCCGGCATCAGGCATTCGAGGAACCCAAAAGGGACATCATATACCACTCCGTCGTACAACACCTTTGTCTACTTAATGAAATTGAGCACTAAAAAGGTCCCTTCTGAAAGAGAAGTTCATTAGTAATGACTGAATATTTACTGTATAACCAAATCAGTAAATATACATCATGTCTAAATCATACCGATATTGTACAGACTTGCTTTGGTTCTGATTTTATTATATATTAACTATTTACTGTGACTGATAACTCTGTAGTGACTCGCCCTTGGTCTTAGATACTGTTCTAAACGATGTAGTGTACTGGTAGAATGGACATACGGTCTAAGGTTATAAATACACAAGAAATAAATTTTTACCTGTTATAATAGGTTTTCTAAAGCTAGCTAGCTGGTGTACCTTGGCTAAACAGAAAGCTAGGTAGCTAGTTAGCTAGTTAATAGTGCCAGCTAGCTGACTAGCATTATACTAGGGGTTGTTAAGGGGTAGCTAAACATAAATAGCTAGTTTGCTTGGTACTTACCATTTATTTTTATTATTACCTATAAAATGAAGTATTCAGTAAAATACAGTATTCAGCATGCTGTAGTGAAAACAGTTACCTGCTTAACCTAGTTAGCACAGGAACATGATTAGGGTCCTTAAAGCGTTCCTTTGTACAGATGATGTTGTGACGTCTCGACAGCAGTAACTGTTAATAAGAGGTCTGTTAATTATCCAGTCAGTTGGATCAGGTGTGGTAAAAGAAGGACAAAACAAAGTATTCAGGTCAAAGGTATTTCAGAAGCAGGGTTACCAATCACTCCATTTTGCTAAATTGTAAAATTAATCTCCAGTAATCCATCTGTTAGAAGAGCAGGCCTGAATTCGATCCACTTGTTATGAAAGTTAAATAGACTTGCTGTTGTGACTAACTCATAATTGATCTGGGGAAATTTACACTGTATAATAAAAGTGTCAGGAAGACAGAAGGGCATTGCAAATTTGCATGTGATGCTTATTCATATATCTGTCCTTTTTAAAAAAAATAGTTTCTTGTGCCGTTGTAGGCAAATAATCAACGACAGGATGGTGTGATGTGGCCCAACAAGTGGAGTTATTGTTGACACCGCATAAAATCCTCTTATACAATAATTTCACAGCAATTTGCCAACGATTACAATGTTTATTAAAGAATGGCATGTCATACTTTTTATCCACTTCTAGTTGCATAGTTAGCTCATGTTATCACGTATGTTGTGGCAGCTGTAGCAACGTTTTCCCCTCACCAACCTCTCGTATTTCTCTTAGGACTTCAATAATTCTGTTTTTATACATCGACCAATACAGTAACTCTTTCGTCCTTCATGTTCCACGAGACAGGACCGGTGGAAAACATACTGACCGTTACAAAACGCTGACACTGGAGACTCCTTCCATAAATGTTAAATAAACGTCACCTTACAGAAAACTTCACCACATCAATAAACAATTATACATCTTTGTTTGTTAAACAGCAGCACATATTTTAATCTGTTTATTATTAGGCTTATATTATGTGAGCCCGACATAACAGTCCCTGTGAATGAGCTGCTACTATAGAAACGATAACGTATTAAAGTGAGTGCGTTACGATTATTAGTTGAGTGGCACTATCCAGTTATCACAGCTGCTGTTACAGAAAATGAATGAACACCGTCTGACCAATCAGACTGAGAATTCAGCAGCTCTGTGCTATAAGACAGTATCAGTATTCAGACATGTTCTAAATAATTTCTTTGTTTCTGTTTTTCCTCGGTAGTACGTCACCTGCTGTCACGTTAAAACCTAACAGTCAAATCACTGAAGATGGTAGGAGGAGGAGTTCCGATGGAAAAGATTCTTTTTGAGCAGCAGATCTTCTGATCCTCAGGTGACTCTGAGCACATCAGCTTTCCCGACAGCAGTCATAGTGTCTATTCCCACTACTACGTCTCTGGGGAAGGCGGCGGTGGAAATGGCGTGCTTGTGATTATGTGGCTGACGCTTCGCTCTGCCAGATCAAAAGTGTAACTGACCAGTGTTATATCTTCAGTAATTTCTTTAATGATGTCCTTGTTGGCAGTCAGAACACTCCAACTTTGCCCTAATTTATGTATTTCGAGGAAATCATTATTAGGATTAATAATAGGCATTATTAGAATTCTCCAAATTCTTTGCACTTTGTTTTGGATTACAAATAATGTGCTGCTTTAAAAAAATGGCTACATTTAAACAATACTCTAATCTGATCTGATCTGATCTGATCTTATTATAAATTCTTCCTCTAAATGAGGTTGCAAATCTGGGTCAACTGACATGACACAGTACAACTGACCCGCAGTAAAATGTGAATTGTATTTGCAATGTTAGGGAAAATTTCCATATCTGGAATTTTGTGCCTATTTATGCGTTATTGACTCTTTTTGAACAAAAATCTCTGTACTGCATTAGTACAAAACAAGCCATGTCTTAATTTAATCTTTTTCTTGAACAGTACGTGTATGTGAGAAACGTATGGTTTTACCAAATATCATAAGATGGTAGTATCAGTTAAATCACTACATATTGTCTAATATTCGTGTTTTTGTTCATGTCTTCAGAAATTTGCTTGACTAATACAACTAACATAATGTTACTAAAGAAATTTAAGATGTAAAGGTTGCAGGACAAAAGCTGTGCCTATCTACTATATGGTCTACTATATTTGGTTTTAAGTTATTCTGTTTTTTTGTGTTTTTTTTTTTGCTGTTGTTGTTGTAAAACACCTTATTTTAAAGTGCCCCTAAAATACTGTGCACTGATTGGTCAGGTGTTGTTTGTGTGATGTGTGTTAGGACAGTAATAAAAATATTGATCTTTGTTAGTTTTGGCAAATCATTTATACACACATACCCTGTAGTTAAATTTATCCTTGATATACCAGTTGTTAGATTTTAATCAAGGGAACTAAAATTCAAAAGCTGTACATTTTAAACCAATCTATTTATCCATCATTTGCCTTCTGCAAGATATTGCAATATTGAAATTGCGTTTTGACGCATCCTCTTACACATTTTTGGCGCATGAACCCCGAACACTGGATCAGCGAGTCATCTGGTGGAACATGCGCAACATCTACGCAGGACTGACGTAAATGATGTGCTGAACCGCTTTTAGTATCTTTGCTAACTTCTTTAATGTTTATCATGGCATTAACGCTGACTGTATTGCAGCTACAGAGTATAATATTAGCTGAATTATAATTATAATTCTTGACAGAACTGATTAAAAAGGAGTTATTTATGCGTCTGAAAAAGTTTAAAGATTTCAACACACACGGAGTGAAATCCTGCCCTTCGCTCCTCCCCTTCTCACAGCTCCTCTGTTCCTGCCCCATAACGTTCCGTTACGTCGAGATATTTTCTTTTCCCAATATATTCCGACTAATCCCGCCTCCTACACCAGGATTGGGTTTACTGGTACACCTCCTGCGCTACAATTGGCTACGGGTTCACACCTCTGCGCCCAACCGTAAATAGTCCAATCGGATTTCAGCTTTCTGCAGCCAATCAACAGGGGGAAGGCGGGACTTCTCGGAATAGCGGTGGGGAAAAATAATGCCGTCACGTCTGCTCGGCCGCAGCTCGTTTCTCGAGTTGAGTGTCTGAGCGGAGCGCTGCGAGTCGGACTTACACACGGAGAAGACGCGCACACGCACAGCCATGGCAGAAAACGCCGGCTTGGAAAATCATCGCATTAAGAGCTTTAAAAACAAGGGCCGAGATGTCGAGGTGAGTCGGAGGCCTCGGTGTTGCTGACGGATCCCACGTTCGGCGCGGTAGCGACTCGCGTTAGTCGCGTTTTTGACTCGGATTTTGCGGTGAATTTTCAGCAGCGCTTCAGCTCGAGCTCGAATCCGGAACCTGCTTCAGTGCAACATGCGGAGCGGCGGGCGCGGCCTGCGGGGAAAGGCCTCATTTACACCGCTCGTAATGTCTCCAGTCGTGAACCACTCGGTCTACAGGCTGTTAATGAACGTTATTTAAAAAAGAACAACAGTAACTTAATATTTTTGTTAGTGTCTCACTGTGTTGAGCTCGAGCTGCGTTCGCAGTGACCGCTGAGACCGAGTTTAGCTTAAAGCGGGCTAACGCTGACTAGCTAGCGTTTACCTCGTAGCCGGTTACTTGGTTAGCGAGCGAGCTAGCTAGCTAGAGAGAGAGAAAGAGACAGAGAGAATGAGAGTAAGCCGGGTAGAGACAGTTAGCGCGATTCAATATGGCTTCATTGGTCAAGGTTTCATAGTAATACTGAAACCGATATGAGAGAGAAAGCGTTTGTGCCGGTGGTAATATTAGCTAGCCTGTTAGCAGCGCGAGTTAATCAAGCTCGCGCTCCTTTACTAACTAGTACTGCTAGTCTAATGAAATAGTAGCTCGGTTGTAATGATTCAGTGCTAGTCATCAGAATAGTTGAGAGTCTCGAAACTGACACACAGAGAGAGAGAGAGAGATCTGTGATCTGTGCTTGGATTGTGTTCTCTGCTAAGTCGCTCTGGATAAAACCATCTGCCAAATGAATAAATGTCAGGCATGTACCGATGAGTCGATTCCGGTTCGAAGGAACCGAGCGACTCTCTGCAAGCTTCTCGTGGCTGAGTTATGGAAAATAACAGAGCTGTGATGGACGGCGTGCTTTCGGATGACTTGTATCCTGTGTTCATGGGCATGGTGGTGTGTGTCCTGTCAGTCAGTCAGCACGTTTGACCGAATTTTGTACTTTTTTCTAGGCTAGACTAGGTCGAAAAGTCCGGTCCTAACTTAGTCACGTGAGGTTTTAAATCTAAACCTACTTCTTTAGTAGAAGTCTACCTGTTTAGTGCTGGTTAACCGCATCATAACGACCCCTAATTCTGCATTTAGCTTAACAAGTTTTCAACAGATTAATTTTCTGTGTAGGAGATACACAGGGCCACGATTTCTGCGACAAACTGAGATTTTTGACAATTCCTTGCGAATTAGGTATGGCCCGTTCGAGCCGCAAATCCGAACAACTGGCTCGGGCTCATCCTGTGGCGCATGTGGTCCGACTTTTCTTCAGTTCCCCACTCACAACTTTCGTTCCCTTTTACTGCTTGACGTGCAAAAAATGGAAGAAAAACATATAGCTGTGGTTTTATCTTAACCGTACTGTGCCATATAGAGACATTAGGAAGAAAGATAAAGCTTAGAAGGAAGTAGCAGGGAGTGTTGGTTATGTAACACGACAGACAACCGATTTTCACACCGATGAGTGCTGCAGCCGTCGCTACATGCCCACAAGAGACAAACTACAAGCGGATTGTCTTAGGTTACAGAGGTTTAAGCCTGGTTTAATCTTTATTTTAGTGTCTACAGGTTAGTTTGAATTTTGTTCAACAGTGAGCATCTTGAGTAGAGGCGGTTCAGGCAACACGTACACGTGAATGTATAATACACATTTTTATGTACGACGTGACAAACCATTAGCAAGCACTGGCACAACTAGCTTACACGTTATCGTGACGAACAGTAATTTCTACACATTTCTCTGTAGTGAGAAATGAAACCTCTGTGCGCTTGTCCAAGGGTCTAAGGGCAGTTGTAGAATTCGACCTATAAAAGTTTAAAGCTCATGACTATATAACGCAACTTCAAAACTACGACCGTTACGATGGGAATGGAAGACGTGTCGTTTTATCTTTGCAGGGACTTTCACTGGAAGGTATCTGGAGCAATAAGACAGGAGCAATATCCTGTTCTTCATGTTCTCCTAAAGGTTTTATGGGTATCTGTGTGCCGTGATGCCCTTCATCCATGTTGGTACCGTAAACACAAATTCCTGCCTGTAATAATGTTTTCCTTTAAAGGACACATTTCTACAGTTGTAGAACTTAAATCCAAAATGTATTTGTAAATTATGAAGAGTTTATAAAGCTGTTCTACAAAAAATGAGTATTTTGCATAAATGCTAACTGTCAGAATTCAACAGTTGCCCTTAGAGTTTCATTATTTAAAAAAAAAAAAAAAAATTCTCCTCAGTATGTCAGGTTTCTTGCCTGTAGCAATCACACATGAGCTACAAATGCGATAAACAGAGGTTGAAAAACTGTTTTGTTTCTGACGGCGCATTGTTTGTGCTCTCCAAACAGCAAAACTACACGTGTCCGATCATACGTGAACCCACTTCGTTCCTTTTCGGTAGTCTCTTTCTCTTGTTTCAGCTATTCCAGGAATTTGAGTAGCAGTCCGTAGTTCTCACACAGTCGCTCCGAGATGCTAAGGCTGTGTTCGAGTTAACGCCACGAAATGTCTCGGTGGAAGCTTTTCTTTTGTCGGAGCTCCACAAGGTCATGAGTTAGCATGACGTTAGCTTTATCAGTTCAACCCACGGATGTGTCTATACTATTATAATCTCAGTTAAAGGTAGAGGAGTGATCTTTTTCACACATTGATATGATGCCATGTGGTTTTCTTTTCTTAGTCAGAGTGCATAAATTACGCAATATAAGCTTTCCTTGAACGAAGGATACTTAACTAATGATCGGCTTTATACGGAGATTCAGCTGGATTAGGAGGAAAGATTTTTGGCCATGGGGCATGAGTAACTGTTTCATTAGGGGTGGATAGTGTACGATGGTGTATCGTAATATTTTATTAGATCTGCCTATTGAACAATACATTCAACAGGCTGTGTAATAAAGTAGCGATAAACAGTATTATGGCGAATATAACTCTCTCCATTTTATTTGTAAATTTTACTTAGTTCGGGTGTGAGGAGGACCCTCTTTATCTCGGATCAGGAGAGGAGAGACTAGAGGAGTTTAAAAACAACATCCGTATCCTAAGCGTGCCAATTTTCACGAGCCAATGAGCTAGCATACTAGTGTACTAGTTCATATGTTCAGGAGCGAACAGGACGTCCCGCAAGACTTTAAGGGCTGGTAAGTTATGATGCTAATGCCAGTGAGTGGTGAACCGAAACATGACAGAGTGCCATGTATTTTTACACCGCTCAATACGATAACTCAACGCTAAAGCTAGTACCAGACATGGCTGCCACCGACCACGCTCGCTTCTGAGCTTTTCGTAGCATGAAAAGTGAAAACGATTTATATAATTCCCATATTGGTAAGTAACTCCCATAGCACCCACACTGATGTTACCAAGTTTACAAAAGAATCTTTTCTAAATTGAATCAAATCAAGTGAATCATGAATCAGATTGATTTACAGCCAGCCTAGAGAGTCAGACTTGTACCGAATGTCTTTGAATCTTCGGCAAAAAAGTGCTGAAACGTTCCATTAATCCAGTACTTCAGTATTGACAGAACTCCAGTATCACCCAGATTGCTCCATATTTATTGCTGTGCTGTTGCTAGCAAGGTGGAAATAATCTCAGAGCACCACCCTTGGTGGTGATAAAGGCCACGGTTATGGAGGACCCAGAAGGTGGTGTTCGGGAGCAGCTCTTACGGAAACGCCATGAGCACACGTTACAGGTTGTCTTATACGTTTCACCTCTTTATTAGCACATCAGGCGTGGGTTCACGAACTATCAGCAATCTCAAAACACTCCCATTCGCTCTCTCTCGCACTCGCACAGATACACACACTGTGCCATTATGTACAGCTCAGCAGTGCCAAGCTGTCATGTCACTAGGGGAAGCTTCAGGCCTCTGGCTTATGGAGTGAAAGGGTTGACGAAACGAGACGAAAGTCAGGTGAAGACTCAGACTGAGTAGTGTGTGTGTGTGTGTGTGTGTGTGTGACACACACACTATGCTGGCTATATACAGTATAATCAGTCATAATCAGTTGTTTGGAGCTACACACTGTACTTGTACAACGTCTTTCTGAGTTGAAACACATGCTTTGTTTCTCCGTAGTAGTGACCCAGTCATGACCGAGAGGTATGCGTGGAATTCTTAATAAACATGTTTAGTTTTTCAGCACTAAGATTTCTTAACCATCTGCTTTTTTTCACCTCTGCATTTATCCATCAGCATCCCATTTTTTTTTTAAAGATACATTACTACATTATCATCACTGTATTTGAAGTGTTTTTATGATGTCAAGTCAATTTTCTGGTAGCTCTGAGCTGACAACATTTAATGTTTAACATTTAGTGTTTTGATGTTGCTGGAGAAGTTCATGATAAGTGTCTTTACTGTTAATCATAGTGAGTGTATTCTCAATAATTTAGCATCACGTCTGAGAAAAATGCTAATATCATTGAGGCAATTTTGTGTTTCCACCATCATTGTGCCATTACATTGTCTGTATCAAAGACTTAACAGCTAAATCAAATGGAACGATCGATCGTTTAAGTTATTAGTAAGTAATCGATCGAAACCGGCACCCAAGTGCAAAGAGTCAACGGATCGTTCAGAGTTCTCGCAACTTTAACCACTTGACCAAGTTTGTTGTCTGTTTGCCGTTCTACATCTTCTTCTTCTTCTTCTTCATCAAAATGACAAATTCCATAAGCATTTTTTATTGTAAGGCCTCATTGTCTGATTAATGGACCAAGCAGTTGGTGACGGTCTGTGGTTCATAACACAACACAGAGTTTAACGCTTACGCATTTATACTCCTTTATGGCACAGCAGTCTCTTTGTATGACTATACATTTTATTTTAGTGCTCCTAAAGATATTTATTTCATACATTACTTGCTTTTTATTTATTTCTTTAAATGTTCTGCTCCCTCGGTCTGTTTCTTTCTCTGTGTTCATGGCATTTGGATTGCTTAAGTTGGTGCTTGGGCTCCGGTGCTGTAACATGAACTAAGATGCCAAGTCATAAGACCAAACCTGATCTCTCCCTTCATCCCCCTTGTGCGGAATCTCCGCGTGTTCATTCCTGAGCGCTTCCCCCCCTCCTCGTAACCCTCCTTGCTCTGTCAGTTTAATTCTCAACAACTGTATATTGTTAAGCTTGTAAACTAGGTTGTGATAAGCCAGCTTGGCTTTGCTAAATGGACATTTTATTTAAAAAGGGAAAAAAACCCAAAAACAATTAAATATCATCACTTAACGAATCGAAGGAATAAGTAAAGGACACTATGTCTCGACAACAAAGTCGTTGTCCGATGCAAACTTAATAGATGTAAACAATCTCGTATGTCAGACCTCTAGCCTTCTCTAGAGAGTTTTGTCGAAACATATCTTCACAGAAAGAGGCCATTTGACTGACACCGAAAACAGCTACGTATTTTTGCCCAGAGCCATGTGAGCAAACACCAACTGATATCTTCTTTACTCGCCACTAGCTAGTCCTGGGTGATTTTCTCAGTTAGTTCGAAGTAATGTTTTAACATTAACCTGAAAATGTTCTCCCCGAGATTGTATGCTTGATAAACACCTCATACTGCATGCCAACTCCCAAACACTGCATGCTTAGATTAAAAAAAAACAAACAAGATAAACAGGCAGCACCAAGGACTGAGCTCGTTTGTAGCAAAGAAAGGTGCAAATATTACTTCAGAGGTAATGAAAAGTTAGATGAACAAGCCTTATGTAGATTATAATGCTGCAGAACATCCTAAGCGGCCATCTGACGGTCAGAATTACGCTGTTTTTGAGCTCGGCACGTTTGACAGGAGAAGTGGGAAACTGGACGCCTCCACGTTTTAGCTAGGCAGCTACGTCTCAAACAGTGAGCTGTATAGTCAGTGTTTCTGATCTCACAAACAAATGTGTCTATGTTCTTCTTCTTCTTCTTCTTCTTCTTTGGGCTTTTCCCTTCTGGGGCCGCCACAGAGAATCATCACTCTCCACCTATCCCTATCTTCTGCATCCTCAACACTTGCCCCCACTAGCTTCATCTCCTCATTTATTACCTCCATATACCTCCTCTTTGGCCTTCCTCTTCGCAAATATGTCTATATGTTGATTAATCTAAAGCTGCTACTTGTATATAATGTATAACTAATTTTAAAGTTAAGTTGTACTTGATTTCTGGTGCTTTGCGCAGCCTGGTTGATTTGCCGTCACTCCGTAAACCGGGGAGGAACTCAGAGTTGAGAGGAAGTTGACTTCTCACGTCACGAAAGACGTGGTCCCCATGTACTCTGTCACGTAAGAAAGGCTCACCAAGTTGTGCAAAAATAGTAACGGGTGCCATCTACAGCAAATTGTGCAAACACGTTTTTTTAAATATCATTAATTTAAAAGAAGCATTGTTTGCACTATTTGCTATAGATGGTGCTGTTACTAATTCTAATGAATAAAAAAAAACTTAATAAATAAGTTGCATAATCATTCAGTTGCGTTATGTAAGAACAACACAATAGAAATTTTCATAAAGTTGAAACTTTAAAACAGAACTTGAACAACTTTTAAAGACACAATGCTGTAAACCGTTGTAATTCTGTGGCTATATCTGATAGAGTTCTCTGTCAGAAAGCGGCCCACAGATGTCCATAGTCAGTCAGGTTACGATGAAGCTTGAAGCCAGAGAAGTGTACAGAAGATCAGACGCTGCCGATGGGCGGAGAGTCTGAGACTGAGACTGGATGCAGACTGACATTTGAATGTTATGCACAGGCGTTCCTCAGAGCGGTCCTGTTGCTCAGGATGTCCGATGTCCCCAAAACTTAACTTGAGTTCCCATCAAATGACATGCTGATGTGTGTATATATAAAACAACTGCGATAGGCAGTGTGCAATTTGCTTCCTACTAGTTCTTAATGTTTAAAAGATGGACGAGCGTCAGGAGTAATGCTCGCTACCCGCTGCGTTCTGTGCTTGGACCTCGCTTCAGTCGCGGAACAGTGAACGCTCGTACTTATGGCTCATTTGGCCCGTTAAGAGTAGCGTGCGCGAAAGGTTTCGGAGTGAACCCGCTCAACATGCGATTGGTTTAATAGTAGCTCCTCCGCTTCTCCAGGCTTGAGCGACTGTGGGGCTTCTCCGGTTGTCATGACTACGGCGGCTGGTTGCCTCTTTGTTCTGTGGAGTGGCCAGTCTGGGACTTGTTTTTCATCTCATTGTGGATGCAGCTTTACACCTCATTTGTTATAAGCCGCTCTCGTCCTGGCCTGGGCCTGTTCTAATGATTCATGCGTGTTATTGAAAGCACTGCTCTGTAATTCTCTCAGTCAGAATAGCCAGGCTTTCTCTGCGCATTTCATCCACTACGTTATGCTATAATCCTATGACAGTGTTTATTTTTTTACCCCTCAACTCCGAACAACCCTTAATACTGACTTTTATTTTTTCTGATCTCTGATCATTGCCTTGCCTTAGCGAAGGTTTATTGACCACTACTCCATATTGTTTTTACTTCTTTCATTTGAAAAATGCGTAAATACATAAAATCATAGAATGAGGAGATTAAATTGGCTTTCATAACGAATTATTTGCATATGCCAGAATATCACTGTCGTTTTTCTGTAAATAAATGATCCAGTAACTGGAGCGTATACCCATACTAACAGCTACGTTTGTAGGAAGGGAAACCTGTTGGAAATGTGCCTCTTGTTGATTCATAGACTGTGCAGAAGAGTTTTATGACCAAGGGGACGTCAATATTTTATTTCATGAATCACCATAAAAAATGAATGATGCCCAAACAGGGCCCATCCCTCTCCCTCTCCCTCTCCCTCTCCTCGCCGTGCTCCTCCTAACAATTGACTTAAATGTTTCATGGACTTGTGTTGTGGACTGCCGTGTAGGTGAACTTTCCAGCTTGGAGATGCCGTTGCGTTGACACTCTGCTCTGTCTTCTCTTTCAGACTATGCGAAGACATCGTAACGAAGTAACAGTCGAACTGAGAAAGGTAAGTAAGACCTGCCGCTTCCTCAACAAGTTTTGGAAATGATTAGCGTTATTATTGAGAAGTAGGAACACAAACTCCGGAAAGCCTAGCTCTGATCGTTTATTCTTCTCATTAAAAATCAAGCCGATCCGAGTGCAGAGAGGTCTGTTTGATGCTCGTTGGCCCACGACTCTGGGTAAAAATAGAGCATGTTGTGGCCTCCCCCTGTTGATGTAATAGCAGTGACTCAGTAACTGTTTCACTCTTACTTTTACTGGAGCCTACAATAACGTCACTGATCCCGACCCTTGGAGCTCCGAGTAGTGGCAAGTTTAGGTGCTCACCTTTAAACTGGTATACGCCCCAGCTTTTTCTCTTAACGAATCCATTTTTCACCTTGCACACGTGCTGTAACAAAACAAGAGTTCACACTTCATCACGTCTGTCGACAAAGTTGTTTTCTCTCACCAGCGCTGTGGGTTTAATTGGTTAGCCTTAATTAAACACACACGCATGTCTGAAGGTTGCTGGGTAAAAAAAAAGGGGGAATAGTAATCTGTGACTCCGACTAGTCTCTTAAACACTACGTCACGTCGATGACACCCACCTAGTGGGTGGATGTGTGGGTAGGTGGAATAGACGAGAGGCCACATAGGAACCTTTTAGTCTGAGCTCGGCATGATTCTCCTCAGGTATCTGATGCGCTTACCTTTGTGACGGTGGACTGTGTGTAGTTCTCTGGAGTTTGTGCTTTATGCCAGGCTCCCAGTGAAAGCCTGTTAGGATGGTGTTCATTAGGGATTGAGCATAGGTCTGTGAAATTAGTTCAACTCCTAATATTAAAGGGGCTGTAAGCAATTTTAAAAAAGGAGTCTCAGGTCTAAGGTTTGTTATAGCCTGTCAAATATTGCAAAAATACACACCTTGACTGTCCTAGAGAGGACTGTTCCATTTGGGAAGCGGTTGTTTTCACATACATGGAGAGTCTTTACAAGGATCGGCTTGCTTTATTAAGTAAGAGATAAGCCTAACGTTTCACTAGAGTTACTGAGATATTTTATGGCGGTTACAGTAAAGAATGCTGATGTTCAACCACAAGTTTCAAGTCCACTGTGATTAGCAATGACTTCTAATAGGAGATTGAATTGTGTCATGGAAAAGAAAAGGGTCAAGGAAAGGGTGAGGCCTTTGTATAGTATTGTTAGCTGTGCTGTTGTAGCTATGTAGGGTACATGTCTTGCTGTTTCCTTAGTAGAAGTGCTGTTTAGTTGCAAATAATCCAGATAAACAGGTTTACACCAAGCTAATGCTACAGGTTTACACCAAGCTAATGCTGCAGGTTTACACCAAGCTAATGCTACAGGTTTACACCAAGCTAATGCTGCAGGTTTACACCGAGCTAATGCTGCAGGTTTACACCGAGCTAATGCTGCAGGTTTACACCGAGCTAATGCTACAGGCTTACACCAAGCTAATGCTGCAGGTTTACACCGAGCTAATGCTGCAGGTTTACACCAAGCTAATGCTAAAGGTCTAGAATCAGGTGCTGCTTAAATGGAACAAAAGTGCCATTTTTCGTTTCCATCTTTTCTTATCATTGTGCTGTGCACATCTTTGGACAGATGCAGGCCTGAATGGAGAGCATGAGATTGATGGGAGCAGGTGGACTTTCTGGGTGTTGCATCTGTCAAAATGTAGCGAGAACTGCTAATGTTTCATACAGCAGCTGTAACAGATTAGAGGTAGCAGC
>CM074970.1:9613283-9627233 GCA_037577455.1 Pangasius macronema
CCGGACCCGAGACTCAAACCCACGACCTTCAGGTTCACCTTCGGGTTACAAGTCAGACTCTCAGACCATTAGGCCACAACTGTCTAGTGTTTCAGTGTTGATCCAGTGCTCAAACGTTGAACATGCCTGTGCTGACTGGTGCAGGAGAGCAAACAGCTTTTATTCACCGTCTAATTAGCGCTAGAATTATTTGTAAATTGTTACATGTGCAGTTTGTAGGCGTAGTTCATCTTTTTTCAGTCAAATTTTCCCCTCTTTTGCCTGAGACCTGAAAATAGCATTAACGATTTTTTTTGCATATTAAAAATTTCAGTGAAGGCTCCCAAGTGACCCAACAGAAAATCGTTCGCCGTATCATCATGAGCTCCCAGCAAAGCCACAGCAATCCATGATGGGGTGCAAAGCAGAAACAGCCATGAGTGGTTCCTGTGGCAGTGACAGCGACACTACAGCCAGCGGTGGGGGCCTGTGAGCTCATGTACACAACATGGCCAAAAGTTTGTGGACACCTGACCATCTCAATTATATGTGCTTGTTGAACACTTCATTCCACATTTAGTCCCCTTTGCTGTTAGAATAAGCTCCACTCTTCTGGGAAGGCTTTCCACTAGAATGTGGAGTGTGGCTGTGGGGATTTGTGCTCGTTCAGCTTTAAGCGCATTAGTGAGGGCAGGCGCTGACGTAAGGCCAGGAGGTCTGGGGTGCAGTCAGTGTTCCAGTTCATCCAACACAAAGGTGTTCAGTGGGGTTGAGGTCAGGGCTTTGTGCAGGCCACTCGAGTTCTCCAGCAACCTTGGCCAACCATGTCTTCATGGACCTCACCTTGTGCACAGGGGCATCGTCATGCTGGAACAGGTTAGGGCCTCGTAGTTTAAGTGAAGGGAAATCTTAGTGCTACACCATACAGGGACATCATATACAACTGTGTGCTTCTAACGTGCACACTGTGAAGGCACTCATTACCCAAATCAATTTTTGTGGAATTTTTACTGTATCACTTCAGTGTTTGGGAAAACATAAATCGCAGACACTCATCCACACAATACGGACAATTTAGAGATGCCAAACAGCCTAGAGCTCATGTTTTTGGACTGAGGGAGGAAACCAGTGTAACGGGAGGAAACCTGTAACAGTTATATAACTGAATATTTTAAACTACTTTCAAAACCTGCCCTTAAACTCCATTTCTCTAACCAAGCTAATGTTTTTTGTTCTTTTCTCTGTACAGGGAAGTGTGTTGGACATTACACTCCATGGTAGCCCCACACACACACACACACACACACACACACACACACACACACACACACACACACACCAGATGCTGTAAACAGAGATTATCCTTTTGGGATAAAGACATACTCAGTTGTTTTTTTTCAACCTAATCATGATGTTACCTTGAAAACGTGGAACGCCTCAAACTGGATATTGGGACTTTTGTCTCTCAACAGGTTCATCATGAGTTTGAGGTTCTCCGGCTTGCTGATGTACCTCGTCATCACAGTGAAGTTGTGTCTGTCCAGCAGGAGCTCACCCAACAGCTGTCACACACAGACACACGCATTTCAGTTGCAAGGACGGTAAAGAATGACAGGCAGTAGCTTCGTATAGGCACTACACAACACACACCTTCAGTGACTGCCTCTTTGTCACGTAGTTTTCAGAGTGCAGCAGCTTCTCATAGTTCTCAAAGACCTGCAAATAAAAAAAATAACACAATCAAGAGAGAAGATTTAAAAAAACAGTTGAAAAAGAAGAACAAAATTTCTAAAGCTAAACCACTTCTGTGAGCTTCCAAGCTCACTAATTATGCCTTTCCGGTTCATTTATTTTATTTAAATAAATAAATAAATAAATAAACCTTTGATTTCAAGCTTTTTTTTTGGATATTTAATAAATTTGCTGCATGCGGTGGTTTCACAAAAAAATGTCATTAGATAAGAGAAATCTACACTTTTTACCCTCGAGAAATCCTGCAGAAATTTGCATATTGGTCGACCTAATAATTCTCGTTATTGGTGTATAAGTTTACAGTGTAAAAGGTTACTCTAAACGTCGAAATAATTTGCTACCTGCACACACAGTTACACAGCATGCAGTTACAGTTTCACAGATACACACATCGGTGAATGTCACTTACCGCATCGTAGTTCTGTTCTAAAAATTCTGCCACTAGAACCTTGTGTCTTGTAAGAAGGTCCTGCAGAATGACAGCGAGAAAATCGGATTAATTCGGGAACTCGAGTCAAGGATAAGGTTAGACGGTTGTGTCGCGGCTGTGCGCTTGCCTTGAAGGTGGCGAACGCATCGGAGGCAATGTCGAACGTTGACATTTCCACGTAGCTGAAGAAGTCGTTGAAATGCTCCGAGTGCAGGATGATCTTGGCGAGCGGCTCGTGCCGGATGCACTCGCGCAGCATGATGCCGCAGTTCAGCGCCACCTGAGGAGTCTCATACCTGCAGGGGAAACACCACAATCAACGAAAATACTAATTAAAAGTCAAACACATTCAGAGGTTAGGAAGCATAAGTGCTGTTTTTTTGCTACACAAATATTCAGAGTTCAATTAATAATTTAATTCACACAACAGACCGTTGAACGCGTTATTAAAGCTGAAAGCTCTTTGAAAATTCACGTCACCATCAATAACGAAAACAGCGAGTGAAGGTGAAGTGAGCGACGTATCGTCTCACCCTTTGAGCAGGATGAAGAGCACTTCCTGATGGGAGCAGAAGTACTCCACTGTGGGACTGCGGGTGCCAATCTGCCTGCGGAGGATGTTGTTGAAGATCTGACACACGTCCTTCTTCCCCTGCGCACACATTGGTGTGAAAGATTATAGTTAAAACACAGGCGTCACGTGACAATCAGATAAATGCACATCTACATAAACACAGCACAGACGTAATAAAATACACAGCAAGTTCTCTGTGTGTGTGTGAATGTGTGTGTATGTGTGTGTGTGTGTGTAAGTAACAGCTCCTTCTTCCCTCTGTCAATGTAGTTGAGCCGACTATCCGAACACTTGTAGAGTCGACCGCTAAAAGGAGAAAAGGAGAGTCCCTGTTGACAAGAGTGAGAAATTCATCATGAACTGAACTGAAGTAACGGCGAATCAGATTCTCTTACACGCTCGCATGTAAAAAGCCATGACTGGCACATGACAAACTATTTTGTTTAATGTATCGGTTGAATATATAAATCCATGTTAATGTTTTAGCAACAGATTACTTTTTAAGTTTTTATAGAACATGTGCAACATTTTCTCTCCGTTTTGCTGCCTCTCCCTCTCTCCCCCTCTCCCCCTCTCCTCATGCTCCATTCAGATCCCCACAAAGATGGAAGTACGGCGTGCTGTTTCGTCTTAATTAATTCATAATTCATATGTTTTTTTAAACCACGGGCTGAAGCAGCATGCACACTGTGTGTTTTACTAAAATGCTTTAAAAAGAGCTTTACCTCTCCTCTCGTTTATCTGCCTGCTATCACACTGCGCCAAGCAGATTATTAACCCTTTAGGGTTGTGAGATTTGCCGATGAAGCTCAGCAAGATCAGTTGAACGCTCTCACGTTTTGGTCGATAGCATCGTGAGATTTTATTATACAAAACACAAAGACCGTGTAAAAGAAGAACTATTCACCATTACCACAGATAAACTGCTAGGTAAGAAACGACACACTCCAGGCCATGCGGTTATATTATGATGCGTCACAGTGCGGAGATCTCCACCCCTCGATGACACGCTGCACATTTCAACGGTTTAGAGCTTAGAAATTTCCCAAGAAACCAGAAAGTGTAAACTCTTCTGTCCTGAAATTCTTCTGGTGCGGGGAAATGTTTACAAAACACCGTGACTGATACAAAGCACTGACACCTGATCTTCCTTCCACAAATTTTTAATTTTCAAATAAATGACTCCTAATAAAAAAACAAAAAAAACCTCACCACATCAATGATGGTATGAAAATGGTGCACATAAAAAGGTAAACATTCGAACCAGATGCAGTTTCTCTTACAGTCAGGCACAAAGCGTCTGAGCATCGTCCTTTCTTCAGTCAAAAACACCAACCCATTTTGACTCTTCGTCTACCAATTAAGACTAACCACGTAGACGTTTCCTGGCATCGGCTCTACCAAATAAATCGACAGGACTTAACCAGAAGCACATTTCAGAAATCTCTTAACAGAAAAAGGAAGTCGTTTTTCTTTTTCAGGTGGTGAAAAATTCACCACAGAAGCTATAGTTAATAGGAAAGAGCTAATAATGAGCAGTTTGAGAGCTGTGTATAGTATACGCGTCACAACATGCTGTGACTCACCTCAAAGTCGATGACCTGCAGGTTCTCCACCAGGGAGATGAGCAGGCCGCTGTTGTACAGCTCTTGGGCCAGCTGGGCCACTGTCTCTGTGTGGGGCTCCTTGTCGTTGGTGCCGTACAGGATCTCCTTCATCGCCACCAGACATTTGGACACCTCCTCTGAGGCCTACACACACACACACACACACACACACACACACACACGTATAACTGACAGGTGCAATAAGCGCTAACAGACGGCATTAATGCTTCACAGGAAGAACACAGGACCAGGCAGTCATCCGTTCATCAATCATCTACCATCAACACAAAGTCTGATGAGACAGGAGCACAGATCACACTTGTTTACCCAGGTACCTCAGGATGACATCAGACAGATGGCTCCGAGATTCACAGACCTGTACTTTAGCAAGGAGCTGAAGGAACCTGGCTTAGCAAGCGGCTGCAAATGAACATGAGGTAAAGCAGTTCGGTGGCATCGTCACCTCGCCGTCACCTCGCCAAGTCTTCTCAGCACACTCTTAGCACTCGTGTGATTTAACCGTTTTAACTCTCTTCCAGTTATGTTCACCTGTACAGCACTATCTATTCATACATTTAATTTCTATTATCTCTTCTTTCCATATAACAGTTTTGTGCCAACTTTCATATTATATTCAATTAATCCATACACTGATGTGTCTTATTTTATATATTGTTTAGTACACAAAAGGTTATATCTAGAACTCTAGAAAGGTTTATTTAAAAAAAAAAAAAAGAGAAGAAAAAGGCCAAGCCTTTGGGAGTCTGCTGAATACTTCCGTGATGAAACACATTATTAAAGAACGAGGCGTTATATACACATACACACTGTTAAGTCTGAAGTCTTTGACTGAGCGCTCTCTCAAATCAACCTTAGTAAAAAGGATTCCTCAACAGAACTATTTATCCCAGGGCTAAGGAGTGTTTTCATTTTTCTACAGCACCAACACTCCACACTTTTCATACTCGAACAGCATTATCAGATGGATATGCGAGTAGGAGCCCAAGTGCTGCTCTCAGAACGAAACGCTTCATGGCGAGATGGCAGCTTCTTCGCCTAGACTGTCTAGATGGTGTCAAGTCTGTTAGAAGTGCCAGCAGAAAACCACAGCCAAGACAGGAGGTAGGTTCTGCAGAGCACTGGAATGAAGCCTGGCGGTGAGCACATGGCACTAGCCTGTCCTTACAATGTTAGCTACGCTCTAAAATGGGGGGGAAAGAAAGTGGCTCTGATTCAAGATGAACTACAGTGATATGCAGATATTGACAGAAAGTGTGGAACCATGTGGAACAGAACAGAAGTCAGACCATACAGCAGTGGGCAACTATAAACCTGTTCGGTAATACTGCATATTTCATGATGTACTGAAATCAATGAAATAAATAAAGATATTCACTTCTGGCATGTCTAATAATAACAGCATGCACACTGTTAGCTTTTTACGCTTTGGTTTTTCTTTTAGGTATGAGCTCACCTTCTCTGTCTTCTTGTCCTGCTTCACCAGGATGGACAGGTTGTCCTTCAGAGCCTTCACAATGTCCGTGGGACTCTTGTGAGATTTACCAAACAGTGGCATGGTTGGAGCCCAGTGTCTCTCTTGCTCAGTCTCGCTCTCTTGGTCTCTCTCTCCTTCGTCAGAACCTGAATAGAAGAAGGAAGAAGACAAGAGAGGAAGTGTCACTTTATTTGCATGTACTCTTTCTTTAAACTCTGATCAATAGCCTCCATGTTGTTGAGTTGTGCCTCCAGGAGAAAGCTTCGCTCAAAACAAAACAAAACAGACTGCCTCTGCCAGGACGTTAATACTTGACCATAGATGCAGCTTTCAACATGATCATGATATCAAATCAACACAGAAATTGTTGCCAGGACACAAAATGTAGATTCTTAGTAGAGGCCAGTCTATGTGCGCAACCCTGAGATAATAAAGGAGCTTGAAAGGTCCAAGGCTAAGCTCTTCTCTGCAAGTGTCCACAACCTTGTTGCATTTTACAGAAAGAGTCTCATTGCTGTTCTCTCCAGTGTTCTGCAGAAAAATGCAGTGTATATTTGGACACTATAGCGTTACAACAAATCTATATTGTAGTTTTAAGCCAAAAATAATCACTCATGACAGAAAATCGTTCGCCCTAGCGCTCAGGAGATTATGAGTTTGAATCCCGATGATGCCACAGCCATCAGTGGTCAGGAAAGGCTAAATTGGCTCTGCTCTCTGGATAGGAGTTATAGCATACTCTCTCTTCCCGTCAATCACAGCAACACTAGCCAATCATGGGCATCTGTGAGCTCATGTATGCGGAAGAGGACAAACAGCACTTTCCTCCGAGTCTGTTATGCTGTATACGTAGCATTTTCAAAAAGCTGTGGTTGGCTGGCTTCACGTGTCTCAGAGGAAGAATGTGCGACCCTTCGCCATCACTGGCTGGCAGCTGTCGTGGTGAACAAACTGGGAAGAATTTGGGGGGGAACAAATCGTTCATGGCACAGTATTCATTTCTGAACATTTAGACAAAGAGCACAAATAATTCTGGAGCGGAGCGTGCTCTTTTCATACGACATAAGTTTAAAAACAGCCGTACCAAATGGAACAGTCTGAGTGGAAAATCTTCAGTAAGTCAGTTCCTGAAAGCGGACATGGCCTAGCTTGTGAGCGGTAATCCAGTGAGGTGAGAACCCCAGGAGAGTAAATGCGTGCGAGATCACAGGCCTGTTCGGTCCAGGGGTCTTTCTGAGATTATCCTGCGCTTGCCAAGAACGGGTCACTTTGATCATGTGACCTCCTGCCACACCAGACCATTCTTAACACCCTCTCGAGGGGAGGATATATTCAATTCCTCGCTCTGATTATCAAAACAACGTTCATACACTTTACACAAGAGGCTCACTAGCCACAACTGACTCAAATCGACTCATTAAGACAATCCCACATATTACTGGCGTTATTACAAACGAGTAGGTGTGTGCTTTCTGACTAAACACAATCACGACATTGTTCATTCATAAATCCATATCAAATAAAAATGAGCTTCATTTACTAAAGTGTATATTACAACAGAATGCCAAAAATAACACTCGACATAAGATACCGAAATTTTCCCAGTTTATCCAGGTACAAGAAGACGAGACACTACATTACCCATTGCACCAGTTCAATCAGGGCATGAAACTAAATTCGGTTGTACCACAGACACGTAAGCTGCGTAAAGTGACACTGTTTCATAAAAAGGAAACACTACGTACGTGATCTTGGCATGCAGTACTGTAGCAGCACTACATAATCACCTAAAGTATGTCAAATTCCATGTCAGCAGCAGATGAATGATCACATTCAAAACTATTCACCTCCTCTATTTGAACTTGGTATACGGTGGTTTTTAAACATCTCCTGTTCTGGCAAGTTGACATTAGTGTTACCAGCGTGGGTAAGTTTTTATTAATAACCTTACGCTATGCTATGCTGAAACTGACAGATTGTCTTGGCTTCCTCTACAGGCCTTCACGTAACAGTTAAGAGAAATGAAGCACAGTGCATGAGTCACCAGCCACAAAAGCAGTAATAAATCTAATTAACTAAACTCCATAGCATCCTAAACATTTATATAGGTGTTAAAATGATGCACGTGTTCACACTTCTTGTTGGACAGCATTCAAGTGGTTTTAAAGAAACCATTCAGAACATTTCCACAGCTCACGTAGCTCACAATATATCGCACACCTGATTGTCAAGTCTGCCACGCTGTTCATTACAACACTACCTCCAACATTTAACAACATAATCTCCGTCTATCGCAGATGTAGAGGATTTATGATTACGTATGATTAAGTCAGCTGTTGGGGATGTTGTGCGACAAACTCAGTTGTACATTAAACTCAAAATCTGGAAAAGTCTTTATTTGTGTTTGATGGGTGCGGTGTTTTTTCCCTCCGTAATCACAAATGGATACTACAAATACTTAAGAAAAGCGCAAGTACGCAAAATGACTTCTTACAGTACTGGAAAGTTGGATAAAACTCTAACCGAAAGAACAGCTTTCTCTAATATCTGTCTCATCCTAGGACATTTACTGCTACAGTGCAACCGCTGCACTTGTTCGTTTGTTATACAGCTGGAGATTTACTGACTGCCCCAACATGTGCCCTTACACTTCCATTATAATCACGTTTACATTAAACACTTCTCCAAATCTTTTCTCTGTACGAGGAAACAGTGAAAACTCTTGTTGCTACAGATGCACTGATCAGAGATTGGGTTGATAACATGGTGGAGTATTCCTTTAATTCCTCTACAGTCCAATCAAAGAAGGCTGTCCGGTGCTCATTTAGCATGGCTGAGGTGATCATGGGTCAGAGATAACAGCACTGCTCTTATCTCTGTACAAATGTGAGCTTATAAAAGAAAATCACATCCTACAGTCAACACTGGATATGTTTCTCTCTTACACACAGACACACACAGATACACACACATAGAGAGAGAGAGAGAGAGAGAGAGATGATCATCTGTACCACCTTTGACAAACAAATGCTGCGAAATGCTTAAAAACAACTCTAGCTAACCAAATGCAAAGAAAGTATGTAGGTAAAAGGGCGAAATGAGTGAGGGAGCGAGTAAACTTGCTCAGACAAACACACACACACACACACACACACACACACATCATACACACACACAGAAATCTGCAGGTACTTGAACCTGATCGTAAGAGATTACTGTGTGACCCAAGACAAGAGGTAAGGTTAGCTATTAGTCAGCAAACCACCTTTTTCCGATAACCTCGTTTTCCCTCATGACTAACTGTCTATACGAGGCCTGACTGTATCATACCTCAGCTTGCTGACTAGCTACGGTTTCAGGTGCCTAGCTAACGTATACAAAACCTGCCAAAATCACGATTATCCCAAGCTAGTACTGTAGCTAGTTAGCTACAACATTAGCTAACAACACTGACCTTATAAACATTCATTTCTTTTCGGCTAACACTCCGCATTGAGTTCGCCACACTTGTTTCAAATCTTTAATCTAGCTAGTTATGTTCTTCACTTAGCTGCGCTTCAAAACAAAAACTAGCCGTTAGCGTTCAAACAGAACAAGAATGTAGCTACATGCAGGCTGGGTTCAGGCCCGCATACTTGCGTACTAAGTAGTATGTCGCAACCTATAGCTGCGTACTATTTCTGGCACACTACGGAGTACGGTAGTATGCGGTTTTGGACGCAGCCATTGACGGGACAGGGACAGAGACAGGCACAGGCACACACACATATACATACAGACACACTCCACCTTAAATGTAGCCTCGAAATATATATATCACCTAGCCAGCTAACTAGCTAGACAAAGATACATTTAAACAGCATGACACTGAGCTATGGTTAAGCTATTAAAATGGCAGGTAAAAACAAACAAGGCTTCACGGCGCTACAGTTAACACACACACACACTCGCATCCACTCGCTTTAAGTTTGTAACAATGTCAAGGGCGACGTTCATTTCAGACACCGACTCTCAGCGACGCCTCTTCCCGCATTTCGACGCCTCTAACCCGGCTAAAGAGGTGAACACTTACCGCGGCCACGGCCTTGTTTAGACTGTTTGCGGTCGGTTTTAGTCTCCCGCTGCTGTTCCTTGCTTCACTGTTACCGAGCAGCCCTTTTTCTGGTCACGCCAGCAGTGTGTGTGTGTGTGTGTGTGTGTGTGTGTTGCTGAGAGAAACGTCAGCGGAAAGTGCGTATGAGCGAATTAAAACCGTGCGGAATTTGTTTTTTTAAGAAGGCAGCGCACAATTTCACTCGAAACGAGTCGACTTCATTTCGGCGCGATTCACGCTGGTTTACACCACAAGCGCCAGACGAGTCGAATCCCGCCGCAAAACTCCGCTGATCTACAGTCAGTTCTCACACATTATCCGGCGGATTTCTCTCTCGCGGCCATCGCGTTAAGGCTGATCTCAGATCAGCTCGCTCTCGGCAGGCGCTGGGAGTTAGGGGCATGGGCGGGTCGATACTGAGGTACCGATACTATCGATAATGTTTCTTTCTTTTCTTAAACAAATCGATCCTAATAAAAGAATAACGATATTGTGCGGTAATTTTATGTGAAATTGCTATAACAATGCTATTGGACATAATATTGATGTGCAGGATATGAACTACTGCTCCTTCTGCCATCACACACACACACACACACACACACACACACACACACACACACACACTGAGTGGTGATTGAAAAAAAAAATGATCAGGTTGAAATGATAATTAATTGAGTTTAAATGTTTTAACACATGGATTTAATTAAGTGACATTGATTTTATATTAATACTATAATATAAATACATTTTAAGAAAACAGTTATGGCTTATTTTTGTAACCAAATTCAAACAGTCTCGAAATGTTTAATTTTATATATAAATCTTAATATCCACGTTTGCAGTTCAGTATCGTGACACTAGTCTCAGTATTATTCAGTAATCGAAAAGGAAATCGGTGGTATCGCCCATCCCTAGTGAAAAGCGATACCACTTCCTGTAGGTGTGGTCTACAGAATACCCGGATGTAGATCTGTTCAGACGCCTTAATGGGCTTCTATAGTGCAAAAACGGCGTATCTCAGGGTTGCCAAGTCTGCGTAGTGGTATCCCCAAAGCAAGCCAAAAAAGATGCAGTATCATGACTATCTTTGCAAAAATCGATCATGTGTTTTTTTTTTTTAAGTAATGATATACATTTTAATGAAGCATAAAAGTAAACAGTGTAGTAAACATTGTGACACAGTGTGTAGTCTTCTCGCCTCAGGTCTCCAGGCTCTCCAGGGTCTCCGGTTCAAGCCTGACTCTCTGTGCAGTGTATCAGTGCTAGTTCTCTCTGTGTTACTTTGGGTTTCCTCTGGGTTCTCTGGTTTCCTCTCACAAACATGCCAGTAGGTGAAATGGCTAAGCTGAATTTCCCCTAACTGTGAAAGTGTGTGTGCATGGTGTGCTGTGATGGACTGGCATCCTGTTCACAGTGTGTGCATCCTGTGTTCCTGAGACAGGCTCCGGATCCACTACAACCCTGACCAGCATAAAGCGCTTACTGAAGATGAATGATAAAAAATAAATATTTCCCTGAGGCATATAAGCAATTCCGTAGGGGTTACAGATAACTGTTAAAACAGATTTCACATTCTTGTATCCCCCTTTATTTCTTAAAAAAAAAGCCAATTGAAAAAAATCTGTATTTCTCAGCTTCAAAGTTGAAATATATAGAGATTAAAGAAGTATGCATATCATTTAAAACATAGACATCCTCCAAAATGTCACAGTTTTTTTTTGTAGAAGTTCCAAATTTTAATCTAGCTAGCTATCACAGCATATCAC
Source organism: Pangasius macronema (assembly GCA_037577455.1). Taxonomy (NCBI): domain Eukaryota; kingdom Metazoa; phylum Chordata; class Actinopteri; order Siluriformes; family Pangasiidae; genus Pangasius; species Pangasius macronema. Next base: position 9,624,983 of record CM074970.1, read on the forward strand.
ACTTATACACAGTCAAACGGCTTAAATAACCTGTTCACCCAATTTAAAGGCTTTTTGTGTGTGTTGTTGATGGAACTCTATTTATTTCAAAACAAATGTGCAACTTTTTTTGCAGAATTCTTGAAATGTTTAGGCAAAACATGAACTACAAGCTAGTTGTTTCTGAGTTACGTTTCTAAGCACTAACAGTGTGTGTGGTATTCGCTGAAAGTTTCAAAGACAGCACTCTTCTCAGGATTCACCAAGACTAAACACTTTGTATGATGCATATACCGGTAACTGGTCCAGGAAAACTCCACTCAAGACAGATGTTCACACATATTTACAATATTTACATTGGCAGCATTTGGCAGAGGCCCTTATCCTGAGTGACTTACGTTTATCTCATTTTATACCACGGAGCAGTTGAGGGTTAAGGAGTTTGCTCAAGGGCCCAGTAGTGCTGGGATTTGAGCTCACAACCTTCTGATCAGAAGTGCTAATATCTTATCCACTGAGCGACCACTGAAGTATGCTAATAGGTGTGATTTTGCACATAAAGCATAGCTTAACAAATCAGAGATGAAGCCTGAACCTCTGATTAAAACCTTACCGTAATTTATTTTGGAAACTTGTTGAAATTGGGGATTAATTTACAAATCGGACCTTTTGATTAAAATTTCATATAATGCTATAAGATTATTTTAAGTGTACTGTACACTAAAAATGGCTGAATGTTATCTTAAGTTCAAATACTGGCTATTTTTAAACACAGTTCAAAATGAGGTGCAGCTGGATTAATAGAGAAAGGGTTAACATGACAGTGACAGTCCACGTGGTGGGTAAATCGTGGATCTGGCAACACTGCACATACGCCACAGTGTAATGAGCGTAAGGTGCCACTAGAGGGCGCAGCATCTTGACAGCGTTCTTCAGTGCAGTAATATTCTGCAGTTTGGGACGTCGCCAATGAGTCATAAGTGTGACTCAAGATCCTCGAAATATCAAGTCAGGTGATGTTGCTCATCATGGCGGACAGCTGAGTGTGACATTTATATCCGCCGTCTGTGTGTGAGTGAATGAATGAATGAAATAAATGGATGAATGCAGAAGTCTGTATTCAGGCTGGATGACTCACCTGATCATACACAGGCCTGCAGCTCTCTGGGCTGTGTACTGCAGTGACAAAGGGAAGAGGGAGGTGACCCTGTGAGCTTTCAGGCAATAATTCCCAGGTTTAATTCACAGTCTCTCCACCCTGTTATTGTTTAATCCATTTTACTTTCATAGAGTGTTCAATCAAATAGATCCAGGATTCTCAAAATAGCCTGAGGATCTGCATGTACGAAATATACTACAATGTCTCTCCTAGTCCTAGTCGATAATATGTTCAACAATATCAACACTATAGTAATATTTAGTTGCCATTATAATAGTCATATTATCACAATTGTAATCATAATGATCATTTGTATTTATTTATTTACTGTTAATATTATATGCTATGTCTTTTTAAAAAAATATCCTATTCTATGGTCAGCTTCGGTTGTGTGCTTTATTAATAAAATTGACTTACTTTACTAACTTGACTAGCACATTAATTAAAATTGGTTAAATCGAAAACTCGTTAAGTTACAAGAGCAAATATAAATAGGTTAAAGCTAATAGTTCTAACCGAATAAGTAAGGAATGAAACGTTCCAGGACATGCTGTTAGAGGAAAATAATCAGCAGTGGGGTAGTGTGAGCCGGTGGGCCTCCACCACCCTGAAGCTGACTATTTTCCAATAACAGCACCGCCCCAAAGTGTTTCATTAATCATATACTCCAGCCATTTGCCAATGAAGGACACATCCTACATTTTATGATGCCATCCGTTATATAACTTATTTATAGTTACATGTAATGTTGAGCCTCCACGAAACAAGTTAGTTCCCTTGTCCTTTACATTCAAGCATTCTAGTTGCTTCTTCAATTTTATTCCTGTAATTTAAGATCATAAGACAAAAACAAAAACACACAGATTGTCACATTAATGAGAAAACATGAAGTGCAAAAACTTCTGGAAAACGTATGAACACCAGAGATTCCTTACAGAACACTTCACCATATCACCGATATGACTTCTTTTTTTTTTTTTCATCTGCCATTCCTGTCCTTGTGAAGGAGTTATTACTTTAGATATATGAATATGAGTGACCCATCCTGATGCCCCTTCTGCTCCTCCTCGCTGCTTGACCGATCCTGATGCCCTACTTCTGGTTGGAGTTCTC
>CM074970.1:9638030-9648712 GCA_037577455.1 Pangasius macronema
CCTCCCTAACTTTGTCCCCCAAACGTCCAACATGAGCTGTCCCTCTGATGTACTCGTTCCTGATCCTGTCCAACCTCATCACTCCCAAAGAGAACCTCAACATCTTCAAGCCATATCAGCCATATCCTTACGGTCTGACTTATTAGAATGAATTATTACACAAGATGATTAGGAGCTGTACTTACCTGCAGTACACACAGCAGCTCCTCTACATAAGCCCTTTCCGTCTCCAGCAACTCATTCATCACATGACTACAGAGACACACAACACACACATCATCACACATTCATCAGGAGTCCATAAATAGGTTTGTCACATTTAATATATCTTTACTCACAGTTATTTGAAAGGATCATAATTAACCATTTGATCAATTCCACATACATAGATTTATATATAAATAAATTCTCATCTATATAATCATCTACATATAATCAATCACTGCTTTAATCCTTAATCTTGGTCATGTTCTTTGAACTTTAAACTAACTGTTGCTATGTTGTATTGTGTAACACTGTAATACTTGTTTTATATTCATTTACTTCAGTGTTAGTGTTATTGTGCTTGATATTGTAACTGCAATCTTTTGGAGGCTAGATTAAAATGTATTTTATGTACATGGTCAATGGTCATTAATACATCACTGGTACACTATATGGCATAGAAACGACACTAGAGAGGCACAGAAATGGTAAAGTCAGCTCAATACAGTCAACTATTCTGAGAATGAATAAGTGACAGATGTTGGCGAAGGAATACTGTACATGTATTACATGCAGGGGTGCCAATAATTGTGACACACGATTTTGTTAAATGTTTTTGCAAAAGATTTTATTTGAAATTTTATTAGAATAACTTTACTTCAAATAAATATTAGACTTCTGTCATATTTTTAGTGTTAATAAAGTCAACCACAAACAATTTTTCATAAACCCCCCCCCCCCCCACCCCCAAGGGTGCCAGTAATTCTGGACCTGACTGTAGTTAATCGCAGCTAAAATTTCATAACTAACAAGACTAATGACTTTGCCTTCATACGCCAAACCAAAAGAAGAGAGTGTGTGGTAACAGTAAGTCACTATGCCATTACTGATTAGTTTTAAACTTTGACTTCATGACTCCTGTGCTTTACTGACCGCCTAAGTACTGCCAGGTTCTCCTCCTCTTCTGAGAGACACCTGCCATTCTGCAGGAGTGTATCGTCCTGGTAACACACACACACACACACACACACACGATCATATAAATACATCATAAACCTGAATTCCTATGAGTCATGACACTGCTATGCTCAAGCAATCTTACCTTTTTGCTGTTGATGATGTCAGATGATAAAGTCCTCTCTTTGTGTGCTGCATGACAGAAAAGCAAAAAAAAAAAAAAAAGATGAGTATTCAGAATTCAGTATCCTGGACACTCTTCATATCAATGAAACCATGATAAAATTGCTATTTGTAAAGCATCAGAAAAACAATAATCACCCTTGAGGACTGGGGAAATGTCATTAAACTACAGAACACTTTCACAAATTGTAAAAGATGCTTTACTGTTGTTAAATTGCTTAAAAACATGGACTGTTACGATAACTATTGTATATCATAGTTATATTATAGTTTGGAAATGCTCAGGTTTTTATTTATTTATTTTTTAAATACTCTCATTGTTGTTTTATGATGTGTGTTTAAATTTGAAGGAAATACCACAAGAACCCCAACTACAACTGCAATCCCTTTTGCAATTCCACGGCACACCACTAGATGGCAGCAGAGGAAACGGACCTCCTTACTACAAACGGCCATCCTAACACCTCACACGAGTGCATGATGGCTGCTCATACACAATAACAACAACACTGACAGGATATATAGAGTACTGAACTGCAGTTATTTCTGGCTGTCAGTAACGTTTTAGAGTACCCACATTCTTTACTCAAATAAAACAGCACAACTATTCGTTTAAACAAAAAAGTTGTTTCGAAGTACAGCTTCGAATTCTTTACTCCAGCTAAAGTAGAAAAGTAAAGACTTAAAGTATACACTCTCAAGGAAACGCTAGCGAACACAAGCTAAGGCTAACTGACAGCAGTTTTATTCCTAATCTCACAAAGGTTAGCTAGCATGAGAATTCTGATGCTATAAACCAGTTGAATGCTAATAGCTAGCTGTGCTTTCTGACGCTAAAATGTCACCTTATGCGTTACAAATCTGATTACAGAGAAATGTAGTGATGTCTGAGAAATCTTTGTGAACAGAAAGTTTTGAAGTGCAGTTTTTTTTTAGAAATTCATAAAATTCATCCCCAAAATTTGGCATGTATGATTCCCAGGGAAACACTGAACCAAACAGAAAAAGAATCGAATAGTGATTAAATTAGGGTTGGGTAAACGGGAGCTGATGATGGCGACGCACCAGGAGAGGACATGGGTGATTTGATGATGGCTTCGGGTCGAGGAGCGACCGGCTGAACGGGCCGTGTCTGCTTAGCTGCTAACTTCTTCAGGCTAACTCTTCTTTTCTCAAACATGTCCTCCATAGAGAGCTGCTTCTGGAAGGCCCGCTCCACCTGATCCTATAATATGAACAGGTTGCTAACACTATCAGTAGTGTGTTTAGTCTTTGTCTTTGTATTTTATTATATTTAACTGTGTACGATTCATTATTACCACATATTATATCCAAATTAAGTATGTAAATGAATAAACAAGATAACCACATAGATAGGGTTTAGCAGTAGACTGATATGGCGGTCATAAACATCAGTTAAGGAGCAATTGGTCTGAGCTTCTTACTCGAAAATCTGTCGTCAGCACGGATTCATACTCCCTCCAGATGCTAGTTAAGTCTGTCAGCTTGTGCTGATTGGCGGTCTCCAGGTAACGCTCGATCTCCTGCAGCGCTGCCTCTGCCCCGTCCTGTGACTGACACTTGTCAACAGGCTGAGATGCTAGAAGGTAAATTCCATCATCACACCATCTGGTAGCCTGGTGGAGTGAAGAGAGAGAGAAAGAGAAACGTATTAAAAACTAATGATGGAACCTTAGTTATGGAAAATGTCTAAGGGCAGTTGTTGAATTACGACAATAAACATCTATTTTGTAGACTAATGATGTAACACTTCTACATGTTTATTTGTAGAATGTTTCCATAAACACTGTGGTCTGAGATTTTGAAGGAAAATTAACCTTTCAATCTACATAATTTTTCCCTAATACATGGGACGAAGGTACACTGCAATGACACTATCTGCATATTTTTAGTGCTTCAAATATCCGTATCTGTATCTGGAGTTAAAGCTGAAGTGGGTGTGGCCTATTACTATTCCCCTGGAAACAGTGGCAAACACTGAAAAGAGGTAGACATGGCAGCACTGTCAGCATGACCTGTGACTTCTGACTCTGACAGTTCCGCAACCTCAGCTACATCACTCGAGTTCATAATCAGTACAAACTAACAATGTTTGTGGGACTGTTTTGAATTATTTTTCTTTGTACCTGCCTTGTGATATTTTCTAATAAATTTAGCTGGTTCTATTTCTCAAAACATAAACCAGTGGCCTGATTTAAACCACCATGACCCTGACCAGGCAGTTACTAAGGATGAGGTAAATGCGTTACGCAGAGCTGTATGTTCACGTAAATGGACAACTTTTTTGTTGCATCCTGGGCAAAAACAAAGAATAGTTATATTATAAGCGATAATTATAAAATTATAAGCGAGTTTTGCAGAAACACGTCTTTTGTTTTTTTTTTCTTAGTCCAGAGAAATGCGTCAAAATTTTTGCCCATGGAAATCACACACGTTAAACAAAAAGTGGATAAAGCTTAGGTTGAAAAATGGCAGGGTAAGATGGAGTCTTGCCTTCTCAAGGCAGGAGTGGAGCTCCATGGCTTTGAGCAGGTGGGCCTTCTTGGCCTTCAGGACAGCTCCCACCTCCTCACACACGGCCCGGAGCTCGGAGCATTTGGGAAAAATGGAGTCCACAGCATAGTGAGAGTTCTCAATCAGTGTGTCTCCTTCAGTGGCTAGAGCCAGAGCCTGGTCCAGCACCTCCTGCACAGCCAGAGAAACAGACAGACAGAGACAGAGACAGAGAGAGAGAGAGAGAGAGAAACAGACAGAGAGACAGAGAGAGAGAGTTAAGTAAACTGTGAAAATCTGTTAAGCAATTTAGGCAAACTCACATTAGCCTTTTCACATTAGAGCTGTATTAGCTGTATATAATGATCGACTCTAAATCCTGAAATGCATCACCAGTTCAATCAGTTCCAGTCAGTAAGTGTGGCTACTAGACCTGTCACAATTAAAACATAATCCTCTTATCACGATTAGTTGAGCTGATCAGGATTAATCACTAGATCGCCGAACACTCGTTTGCTTCCATATAAATACTGATAGTAAGCAGTAAGCAAACACGACATTTGTTCTCAGTTCTTTCTTTGATTTTAAAATGCTGCACCATCGTATTTCATTTAATTGTCTTCTTAAAAGCTTTAAGCAGCTAAATGTCTAACTGTATCCAGTCAATACATCAAATGTCTAACTGTATCCGGTCTACATTTAAAACAAGTGAAATTGTGTTTAACAGCGTGTGTGTGTGTGTGTGTGTGTGTGTGTGTGTGTGTTTCAGTGTATAACGCGTATATGTGTTCGTGGAGAAAAGGAATCTGCAGTGGAGCACTGCACTGATTTCTCTCCTCCCCCTCTTCAGCCCATAGCATCGGAGCTGCAGAATTACTACAGACCCACAATCTCACGCTAGCCTTCAAAACTAATGGCACCCCTGCAGTTCAGCAAGGACAGCCTCTGCTGAAAAACAGAGCTGAGATTAATTAGCATTAATTGCAGCTGGCGGTACCGTGCCAGCCGGGACTCAAATGATTTTATTTATTCTTAGCAATATGCAGATTTAGTAATATTACAGCAGGAAAGGATTTGAGGCAAAATTGCGTACAGAAAGCCTTTGTCTTTGCTTAGTTAAAGGACAGGACTTTGCTTATAACAATGATGGTGAACAAAATAAAAAGAATCGAGCACACACGAGTAGATGATAGCCGTATCAGCAAATGAAGGCTGTCTTCCTGACTATTAATCAGGCAGATGTTATTAATGAGGGACTAGATCTCGATCTAACTAGGGACTAAGGAGGAGTATCTCGCTCATACACACATGGCACGCAGTCAGTACTGTCAGTATGACGGATGAGCTTTATAAGGCTGTGTGTGCGTGCGTGCGTGCGTGTGTGTGTGTGTGTGTGTGTGTTGGAGGGCATGTTATGGGCTTATATCTTGGTAGGAACCAAATGTCTCCATAAGGATAGGAATATATCTGGCTGGTTCTCATGAGGAAAAAACAATATAAAAACTTCAGCTTTCATTAAAACAAACAAACAAACAAATACATAAATAAATGAACTAAATAGTTTCTTACTGAGATTAAGATTAGAGTGAATGTTAGGTGTAGATACAGCATTAATTAACTGCTTTAATAACTGTGTCTTTGGAAGGTCCTCACATGTAAGGGGAAGTGCATTTCTGTGCCTTTTGTCCATGTTAAATACGCATTTATTAGTGTTCTGAGATGCTTTTCTGCTCACCACGGTTGTAAAGAGTGGTTATCAGAAAGTTGTTTCCGCTTGCAGAACTGTCACTCACTGGATGATTTTTGTTTTTTTGCACTGTAATGCCTAAACTCTAGAGACTCTAGAGCAGGAAAATTCCAGATCAGCAGTTTCTGAGGTCTTCCTGGTGTCCACATTAATCCAGATAAACGTCAAACCATGTCTTTTTCTCTAGGTTTTGGCCTTCCGTCCACAATGAGACGGCGTTTTTGTCCAGCGAATGCCATGCCATGCTCAAAGTCACATTTTTCTTCATTCTGATGTTAGAAACATTACCTGAAGCTTTTAACCTGTGATTGAACCTGTGATTCGCTGAGCTGCTGCCTCACTATTGGCTGACTGGATAATTGCATGATTGAGCCGGTGTGTTCCAGGCGTTCCAGATAAAGAGTAAATATGATTTTATTTATAGTTCTACAATCTCATGAATTTGGATACTTACACAGGTTCTCTCTTCGTGATTGGTCAGCTCCTTCAGGATGTGCTCACCGTGGGCGGGGCTTATACCCACCTCGGAGAAGCCGGATAGTTTCTCAGCTACCTGATCCAAATGGGCTCGAACCTAAAACCCGGATCATAACACACAACTGATCAGAAAACCTGATATGCTATACGTCATCATATCCTGAGAGTATTTCTCATTTCTCTCACACACAAGAACCCGTACCTCCCTGAAGTTCTGTTCAAAATAGCGCAGCTGAAGACACTGTTCCAGCTTGGTCTGATGTCTCTCCCAGAAGTCATCAAACGCTGTTTCGGTCTCATCCAGCTGCCCCAGTAGCCTGCAGAGACAGAGACAGATATGAGGGCAACAGAAAAAAGATAGATGATGAATTAGTGGTGCCGAAATGTTTATGATGTTCTAAAAGGATAACTATTGCATTTTCTCACAGTCTTTAGCTTGCACACAGAAGCACACAGATTTCATTGAGAAGATAAGTGCACACATAACAAGCTCTCGATCCGCCCCCATAGGGAGGCAAGCTAACACAAGCACAAGCTGCCACTGGAGCTTTCTGAGTGTCCTAAAATAAAGCAGCCTCCACGTTCTCTGAGAGATTATATAATACAGCCATGCTTGAGTTATAAAACACACTCCAGACCTGTCCCTGTGCACTGATTCAACAGCTACACGGAAACTGCAATGGGTCTACCAGGAATACACACAGTTTAATTAATACCGGTGGACACACACATGCATGCACACACACACACACACACACACACACACACACACACACACACACACACCTCTGCACAGTAGCCAGGTTCTCCAGCTCATCGTGGTTCATGTTGTAGTCTGGATCTGAAGCCAGCGGCTCATTGATGCTGTCCAGCAAGCGTCCACCCTGACCCAGAGCTATCTTCAGATCCTCCTGCACACACACACACACACACACACACACACACACACACACACACACAGAGGTGGAAGGAAAAGAAGAAGGGAAGTACAGAAAGAAAGATACAAGTAAGGGCAATAGAAGATAATGCAGAAATAAATATAAGGGAATAAGAGAGAACAGAAGGACGGGGAATTAAATGGGAGATATAAAGGAAGCCAGAAAGGGGAGAAAGAAAGGGAAGGAAAGAAAAATGATAAAGGATAGAAAATAAAGAAAAAAGAAAGACAGGAAATGGAATGAGATAGAAAGAAAGAAAGAAAGAAAGAAAGAAAGAAAGAAAGAAAGAAAGAAAGAAAGAAAGAAAGAAAGAAAAGGAATTGAGGGAAGGAAGGCAGGAAGGAAGGAAGGAGATGAGTGGAGGAAAATAAAGATATAGTAAAGAAGGCAAGAGAAGGAAGTGAGGAATAAAAGAAAGGAAGAGAAGAAAAATGGAGGTAAATGAATTATTAAATGAAGGAAGGAAGGAGGAAAGGACAGAAGAAAGAACAGAAGGAAGGAAAGAAAGTAAGGGAACCAAAAAAGGAAGGAAGGAAAAAATTAAAAAAGAGGGAGGAACAAAAGGGAAAAAAGAAAGAAAGAAAGAGCTTTTTGTTAATTAAGGCTGTTGTAAGGGTAATGAATAGTAAGCTGAGTCAGTAATCCTCAGTTGGAGTAAAGATGCTGGCTGTCTCTGTGGACTCTGTGCTGAATCCAGTTCTGAACTAACACAGACAGAGTCCGCAGTTTGATTCAGTCATACACTATAACGCTGAACCTCCTCTTCCTCACCTTCATCTTCTCCTTCTTTTCCGTGTGAGTGCTCAGCAGGGTGGACGTGGCCTCGACGTCGTTGGGCAGCTCTGTCTCGGCCAGCTCCGTCCCAAACGCCTGCAGCGTCTGAGCCGTCTTCTTCACCATCAGCGCAAAGCCTTCGATGGCCTACAGCAGCACGGCCCAAATCCCACAACAAACATTATGGACTGATCATAAATCAGCAGCAGTGTAACAGTGAATGAGCGCTGGCATGGCGGGAAAATCAGCCAAGTGCAATTACTAAACACCGCCTTCCTCCCAGCACAGTGATAAAGCAGGCTGTAAGATCAGGTCTTTTAAAAATACACAAACACATACGGAGCCTCCCCCAGTGTACACTAAAGCACGCACTAAACACTAGCGCTTAATCCAGCATGACCACATGACCAGGATATCCGACAGCGCTTCACGTACGGCTGATTAAAGCGATATCTCATGCTAGAAGTCTAAACGTAGACACACTTCTGGGAGTTGAGGAGAACAATCAGGAATACGTTATTAAAGCAGTAAGTAACTGACTTCCATCCATGACTAAACAACGTCACATAAATGAGTGTAAATGAAATTATAATCAATCTGATAAGCAGAAACTCCTGACACTGGGTCTCAAAGCTGCAATGCAGAACACTTGTATAACCTGCAGATTAACTCCCAATCACATGTTCACTTCAATTCATCAGTTAACGCAAAATGTTGGCTACTTTATTATTAACACTAATATTACTCGTGGCATGTTGGTGTGTTGCTTCATGCACCATAACTGCAGCTTTGACTGTATTTCCAGCTGCGAGGCAAATCACAGGTTTCTAACAACAGCACGTCTTCGTTTCTATAGTAACACCGGGCGTGTATGATGGACGCTCCACAGAAACGGTGTGTGTAATTGTTAGAAGTCTTCTATCAGGAGATGTTTGATTGGCGTTTATGGGAGGAGTCTCCAGTGTCAGTGCTTTGTACGAGTACCGACATGGGAGATATGTTTACGGTTGTTTTGACGCAAGTGCTAATGGGAACTAACTGATTTCACAGACGTTCCACGGCATTAAACGGAACTATAAATGGATGGAGTGTACGAGGTGGAGCTGTCTTTGTTCTGTTGCCGTCAGTACTTACAGTGCGGTGCGAGATCCACTTCTCGTGGCAATACTCCTGAGTGCCCCCCAACTCCTGAGTCAGCTGGGAGCGGTCTATGTAGCTGTGCAGCTCAGTCACTGAACTAAGCATGATCACCTGCACACACACACACACACACACACTTTCATGTATTATCATACAACATGCTCTTGGGAGACCGTCAGCAATTCAGATGTAATTAGTGTAGTAATGAAGCACACTCAACCAGGAAATAAGAGTGTGCATGCGTGCGTTCATGCAATTAGCAAAATGGCTAATATGGCAATGCTGACACAGAGAAGCAGTCAAGCTTTGCAAGTCGGACTCCACTACTGGTAATACTGGTATTCTGGAAATAGTCAGCATCCAAGAATACACTTCCTTTTGCCATGATGCTATATTACAGTATAGTGCTTTTAACGCTAGTTGGATATTAGGTATATATTAATTGGATATTAATTATATTATTATAATAGTAGTGTGTAGTCACTGGAAAATCTCTTCTTTTACCCAGGCCACATGTATGAAATAAATGACTGACACACATAAACGAGGGCTGAGTTTGCATTTCTCTTTCTGTCCTGCTGGCGAGAGCATGTCAACACTCACCGGCACCTTCATTTTAAACTCATCCTTGTTGAGTCTAAAGAAGACGTCTGAGAGAGTGCGCTGGAACAGGGCGGTGGGCCGCAACACCAACACCAGCTGCAGGTTTCCTGGGAACGAGCCCTGGAAAAACCCAAACACACACCCACGTTTTTACACCACACATTATGTCTTAGCAAAAAATCTAATAAACAAAATACAGCCAATGAAACTCCAAGAAAGTAAAAAAAAATGGATGTTCTGGATTATGGGTAAAATTGCAGATGGTGAATTAATGCAATACGATGGTTTTATCATGGGAAAGAGTGTTCTTAGGTAGAGCTTCTTCTTCTTTCGGCTTTTCCCTTCAGGGGTCTCCACAGCGAATCATCACTCTCCACCTATCCCTATCTTCTGCATCCTCAACACTTGGGTCCTGACCAATGGGAGAGGCTACTTTACTGTATCAACTTATACTGTACACAATAAAAATCCCGACTCGATAACTTGCCATTTCAATTCGGTTTTAGACCTTCCTTTTCCTGACAAAACTTCAAATAAAATCAGACAATTACTATAATACTCCTAGCGACTGGATACATGAAGCATGATGATTCTATGAAGCAAACAAAAAAAAAACTCCTACAAATTCTAATCTTAGATATTTATTTCCCATAAACTCACTGGCTTTCTCTGAAGGTCATCATCACCATTCTAAAACCAACCAACCAACCAACCAACCAACCATCCAACCAACCAACCAACCATCCAACCAACCAACCAACCAACCATCCAACCAACCAACCATCCAACCATCCAACCAACCAACCATCCAACCAACCAACCAACCAACCATCCAACCAACCAACCAACCAACCATCCAACCATCCAACCAACCAACCAACCAACCAACCATCCAACCAACCAACCAACGCTTCATTAGTACATTACTACACTATTACGCATTGCTTCTTGTCCCGGTAATCCCCGCTTCCTTCTCAAACACATAAAAAAAAAAATTTCAGTTGCCATGACAACAGACCCTGAAGAACTGGTAGCCCATGCAACAATGGTCTCGCATCCCCTCTCCCTCCTCCTCCGTGTGTCTGAACGAATGCATGAGCACATGGCACCTCTCAAAGACTCCCCATGCTCACCGACTGTTCATT
>CM074970.1:9649683-9669379 GCA_037577455.1 Pangasius macronema
CCTCCTCCGTGTGTCTGAACGAATGCATGAGCACATGGCACCTCTCAAAGACTCCCCATGCTCACCGACTGTTCATTAAATCCCCTCTCATGGGGCGCCATGTCTCCTAAAATATTTATCAGCTAATCAATACGCAGCAGCGGCAGCCCTCGACGGGGCCAGAGAGAGAGAGAGAGAGAGAGAGAGAGAGTGAGAGAGTGAGAGAGTGAGAGAGAGAGAAACATGGCGTCTGTGAAAAGCGGATCTCTGTGTTGATGTGATGCTACTGACACATCAGTCGAGCCTCCAAGTGGCTGTTATTAATGACAGCATGAAACACTGATCCAGGAACAGCATCAGTGACGTCCAGCCACTCTACATCTGTTATTTGATTACAAACACTAGGGACGAGTGTTAAAAAGGCTGTCTGTTATTATGGAGGATGGGAAATGGGCTGAAGAACACATCGTTAGTCCAAAAGACACCCTCCACATGCACGTGCGCACACACACACACACACACACACACACACACACAGGACGTTCAGTGCAGTCTGCCATGCTGAAAAGGCTCCAGCTCTCTGTTCTCAGGCGAATGTGCACCCTGTGTGTGTGTGTGTGTGTGTGTGTGTGTGTGTGTATGCGCGCACGTGTTTCTGGACAGTGTTATTGTTTGTTGTGATTCTCATTAAGTCATTAGTGTGAGGCTGGCTCTCAGGCTCGTGTCAGAGAGGAGCAGTGTGTAGATAAGGACAGTAATTAACCCCAGATCTGTGGCTGTAGTCAGGGGGAGGGGCTGGTCAGGGGGAGGGGCTGGTCAGGGGGAGGGGCTTGACTCGCTCCTGTTTATTCTTTCTGCTGCGTCTTCAGTTTTCCTCCCTGTTACTCTGCTGCTCTCTTTGTCCTCCTCTCATCCCTGTTTTAACCTTGCTCTTTTTTATTTCTTCTTCTCCTTGTTTTTTACTTTTGTACTTGCTTTTCTTTCTTCCCCATTTTCTGACCCCATTTACCCCTTCTTTATCCAAATTTATTACTTTTCCTTTCTTTCTTTCTTTCTTTCTTTCTTTCTTTCTTTCTTTCTTTCTTTCTTTCTATGCTTGTCACTTTAATTTCCTTTCCTTTTTGTAATTCTTACTTTTTTTTCTTCTTGTTCATTCTCTGCTTCTTTCCTCCCTTTATACTCCCTTTCTTTTCATATTTTCTCCATTTCCCACTTCCTCTTCCTCTTCCCTGCCTTATTTACCTCCTTTCTTTTTTGCCTTGTTTCAGATGTTTCTTTTCCTTCTTTCTTTTCTTAGTATCCTTTTTTTCTCTTTTTATCATTTTGACTTGTTCATTCTTACTTCCTTTCCTGCTTTCCTCACTTCCCTGTTCTTCCTTCAGCTACTTTTTCAACCCTTCTCTCACTCATACATTAATTTCTTTTCTTTTCCATTCATAATGTTTTCTTTTCTTTTCCAGTCTTTCATTTCTCCTTCTATCCTCTCTGTTCCCTTCTAGCCCTTTCTATTTTTGGTTCTCTTTTTCACGTGTTCATTCTTTACTCCTTTTCTCTTTTCCTTCATCCAGTCTCTCTTCAGTATCTCACCTTTTCTCGCTGTATTACTTTTCTTTCATTTTCCCACCCAACTTAATTAGCTTTACGTCTTTCTTTGCCTCTGTTTGGCCTTCCTTACACTTTTCTATACCTCCATCTTTCTTTTCTTCTTCCTCTGCACTAATTACAGGCAGTGCTTGTGAGTACACTTTCTAATGAACAACACCGACAGTTCCTGTGAGGTTCATTAACGTACACTTGCCGGCATTACTTATGCATTTAAAGCCCTCTATTCTTCTCACTAAATATAATTCAACCGCCCTGTAACAGAGGCAGTGTCCTGACCTCTGACCTCTGATTACCATGACAATGGCGTCCTCCATTTGAACCGCATTGGCCACGCTTGCCCTGTACAAGGCCTCAGTAACAGCCGAGCCGCACGCGTCTCCTCTGTACACAACAGGAGTCCCGAGATCGAGTCAGACTCTATTACTGCTTGTAATGTGAACCGTTATTGAAACACATGCTGCTTATACAACTCCGATGTGTGTGTGTGTGTGTGTGTGTGTGTGTGTGTGTGTGTGTGTGTGTGTGTGTTTACAGAGGCATGTGGAGGTCTGTTAGTCACTGAACACCCCTTTCTTGAGCAACCTTAATGTCCAGAGAAGGTGAGTTTAGAATCTGGTGGTTCTTAGAGCCTCATTTTCAATCATAAAGCTAATGTCTCTCGCTCATGCTCTCTCTCTCTCTTTCTCACACACACACACACACACACACACACACACACACACACACACACACACACACACACAAACCTGCAGGACAGAGGTGAAAGGGAGAGATGGATGACTGGTGACTATGAAAGTGACTGAAAGCAAGATGGAAATGGTGAGGGGCAAATGCACAGAGGCGTGTGTGCGTGTGTGTGTGTGTGTGTGTGTGTGTGTGTGTGTGTGTGTGTGTGTGTGTGTGTACGCTATGTTGTGTCTCCGGGGAGCAGCTGCCATCACACTGATACACCAGCACTCTAATCAGCACAAAGACGCCGACACACAAGAACGCAGAATTCAATTAATGCACCAGCTTAAACACACACACACACACACACACACACACACACACACACACACACACACACAAATAAAATCAGGCTGCTTTTTGTAAATTAGGCAGTCCTCGTACATGTAGACCCACTACATATGTCTACTATCATCTCCTCTAAATAATAAACCACTCAAAACCTTGTCATGGCAAATAAATCCAGTGACACGTGACCCATTTCTTTGACCTTTCCCCTTTGACCCTTGAGCCCAGGACGCTGCCCTGTGACCTGCCCCAATCCCTACTGTTAAATATCGCCCAGCTAGCAGCAGCGGCCGTCCTCACTGTGCTCCAGCACTGTTTACACTGCGCTCTCGTGTCAGTGTGCGCTGAAGCCAATGACCTGAGGCCAGCCATTATGAGCACGCTTACTGTTGGGTAAAAAAGCGACAGTGATGGAGTGAGTGTGGCTGAAGCCCTCAGCGTATTAATGTTGGGGAGAAAAAGATAAGGGAGCCGCGGTGGTGATTTGCGGCGTCTGGGGAAGGAAACTGCTCACAGCACGAGGACGAGGAAGCTAAGCTGATTTAGCTGGTGCTGGATGAACAGAGGAAGGGAAAGCGTGTTGGAGAAACATACAGACGGCTTTTGGTCAGATTGCTGCATTTATTTAATAAAAACTTTTCTTAGGCTAAGACACTAAGGCCCTGATTTACTAATCTGAAATCACACACACACACACACACACACACACACACACACAATAATACATAAATAATATTTCAGTGAATTTTGCCATGACATTTCTTTTTTTTCTGTATTTAAATTCTTGTTTTATTTTTCATTCTTTTTGCTTTTCTTGCTTTCACACTTTCTTTGCATCCTCCCTTCTTTTTTTGTCCATATTCGTTCCTCTGTTTTTCCCCTTCTTTCTCCTACGTTACTCGCTTTTATCCTTTCCCTCCCTGTTCAGTTTTATTTTTTCTATTTCCCTTCAGTTTACTTGCTTTCCCTTCTTTTTTTCATTTTCCTTTGTTCTTTTTTTTAATGTTAAATGTTTACCTTTCCTTCTTTTCTCTTCATCTTTTCTCCCCCCGAGTTCTTTGTTTCTTTCTTTTCCACATCATCTTCCAATCTCGCCATTTTCTTTAATCCCTTTCTCCCTTTTTTCACCTCTAATTTTGGGACGTCATGTTCCTTTATATCCTCTTTTTCATTCTCTCTTTTCCACTTTCTTTTTTCTCTGTTCCTTCCTGTTTTAATATTTTACCACGGCATTTATAAGAATTCTATAATTTATAATAAATTATAACAACGTCCTTCCTCCATCTGTATATAGTTGCATTTTGTTACCGTTGTGGAAGCTGTGATTGGCTTGGCACTACTGTCAGAGCTTCTGTTAAAGACAATGAATCGACACCTTCTGACCAATCAGAATGGAGAATTCAGCAGCGCTGTGCTGTAAGTGTATTCTTCCTCACAGACGAGCTACATTTATCCATGAAGCCCATTGCATTCAAAATGCTGCTCAGCATTGCACGCAGTCTTCACAGCATCAGTGCACTTCTTCACATGGACACTTCCTACAAGGCACATCAAGCTTCTCGGTCTGTATAGGCAGGTTCTACTGTGCTAATAATATCCCGTGGGACGCAGTGTTTCCCTTTCTACCGATTGTTCGTGAAAATCTGGACTCTTCTTTCCTGTTCCATGCCAGTGGTTTTGGTCTGAGCGAAACGAGAGTCACACAGCAGGTTACCACATGAAAAGAGCCGTCACCATAAACAACCACCGGAAAACAGAGAGTAGTGTGCAATAGCTGCTTATATTTATATATATTTACATTTTATTCCAGTAGTCAGTCTTAGCGTAGCATATAGCAGTGGCTCTGAAAGTGGGTTCCCAGCTACCCCAGGGGTCCATGATATTTTTTTATTTCATGTCCTTGGTGGTCCTTCATACAGTGGTGGAAATCACAACCCACCATTAATAACGCTATTAGATTAAGGAGTCCAAGCACCAAAGTCAACTATGACTCCAAATTATCTTATTTGACCATTTTAAATAATTAATAAGTCTTTACTCAGGAGGGTCTGTGGAATTTATTCTACAGTTAAAGGTCCGTAGCTGCAAAAGGATTATAAAAGGTAGATTTCTTCAACCTCCGTGGTCATTAGATATTCACATTAGGAACACACAGACATGTTTTAGACACAATTCCTCATATCATTATGTATTGAAGAATACAGCACTACTATAGGGGAGTTAAACATTGCAAGGCTTTGTAAAAGTGGCAGACCTGCATGGATTAAGGCCATTATTTCACTTTAGATGGCAAACTGATGTATTAGTGTCAAACCAATGGGCTACAAGTACAAATGTTGAAAGCTAAAATTATAAAGCTTCACCAAGAGCTTGGAAGAAAAATGTATAATGACCTGCATTAGCCAATAAGAGCTATCAATAAAACATTTTAGACTGCATTTATAATCTTCAAAGGTTGCTTTAATATTTAATCACATTATGTATTATGCATTAACTACTAACTGCCTACTACTAGTACCTGTTCTGTGTGTGTGTGTGTGTGTGTGTGTGTGTGTGTGTGTGTGTGTGTGTGTGTGTGTGTGGGATTAACGGGCTTCATTGTCTGCAGCCTTACACAAGATTTCAAAGTTTTCTATGATCTCTCGCTCCATTATTTACTGAAAAACACCAGTTATTGTGGCTATTTTAATATAAATAATATTTGGCATTAATTAGTATTGATTAACCTGAATTTGAAGACTTAAGTTCATAAAATTTTCATAATATTTACACATTCAAAAACAAACAACCAACAAACTCCAAATTCAGATGTTTAGGATTCCACATTATACCTTAATTCGCCTAATAAAAGTCTATCCACAGACATGACCTTTTGGGTTAATGGCACTTACGGCCTTCATGTCATACTTTATTTTGAAGATGTTACGTGTAAGTAGCTCGTTTCCAATTCACGTTTGCTGGGACCGAATCTTAAAAGGTGTCCTATTGAGAAAACAGGCATTAGGACATAAATAATGGTGTTAAGTCAACACAAATGTGGAGGTGATCCCAATGTGGCAGGGTCCTAGCATTCACAGCATGGGGGAAGATATTAATCTGGGCCAATTATCATATATTAGCATACATTTGCATGGATTAAAATTCCTGAAAAAAGGATCTAAAAGGGGTTGTTTGGTGACCGTATGAATGATAGAATGGTATAATACCGCAACTAGTCACTGGACCACTTTCGAGTCGCAGTCTAGGGTTAGAGTCTCGACTAACTAACGACACTTTGTTTGAATTATGTCATTCAAACATCTTCAAATGGCCAATTTTGGTGAGCCTTCACTCGCTGGAGCCTCAGATTCCTGTTCTTCACTAACAGTAATGGAACCTGATGTAGTCTTCTGCTGGTGTAGCTCATCTGCCTTTAGGTTTGACATGCTTTTCTGATCACCACAGCTGTACAGAGTGGTTATATGAGTTATAATAGCCTTCCTGTCAGCTTCAACCAGTCTGTCCATTCTCCTCTGACCTCTCTCTTCAACAAGATGTTCCCACCCACAAAACCATGGACGTTTTTTTTGTTTTTCACACTATGTTTGTCTCAGAAGATCAGAAGTTTCTGAAATACTCAAACCAGCACAACCACCATGCCAAGGTCAAAGTCATCAATAATCACATTTGCCCTCCATTCTGATCTTTGATATGAAGAGCAGCCAAAGCTCTTGACCTGTATCTGCATGGTTCTATGGATTGTGCTGCTGCCACGTGATTGGCTGATTGGCTAACAAATGCAACATGATATTCACTTCTATGCTACATCCCGACCATTATCGCTGCTACATATGATAAACATGTACACATATTCAAATAGAAAGACAGAACCTGACGACGCTGTCGGGACGGAAATTCCCGTCAGCTGTACGGAAAACATTCCTTGTTTTTCCAGCAGCAGCTGCACTGCTGACAATTAACCACAGCAGACAAAGAGATAAGCGAGAAAAACAAGCGTCTGGATGAATTATTATGTAATGGTGTGTGTTTTTGTCTGAGAGGGAAACAATAAAAGTAATACTGGGATACTGTTGTTTTTTCCATGCAAATGTGGAATGAACATAAAACAGGTGTGAAACTAGAGGTGAGAAAACACATGCACATAAATAGAGATAAAAAAAAAAAGAGTTCCATAATAACTAGGAATTGCTGTAGGCTCAGAAAAAAACAAGCAGGGAAAACTAAATCTATTCTCAGGTTTATGAGGGGGGGAAAAAAAAAGAGTGGCATTTCTGCAAAAGTAGGCTAGTAGGGTACGACAAAAACACCTAACTCAATGTGACACACACACACACACACACACACACACACACACACTCTTTCTCTGCGTTAAAGCATCGAAACACCCAGTGCACGTCTGGGAAATTTAGAATCAAATTTTAGCAATCAGGATGTAGTTCAGTCTCTCTCCTTACACACTCGTTCATTCATGTCAACACTTCCAAGCAAAATAAACCCGACACTCAGCCAAGAAAAGTGCTTAAAATGCAGATTCGATACAAACTGCGTGATGTTTTCAGTTTGAGGTAATGAAATAATTCAATTAAAGCAAAGCATAATTGCATTTATCCCCCTTTTGTGTTCATCCTACAGACTGCATTTACTCTGCATTCACACACACACACACACACACACACACACACACACACACACACACACACACACACACACCATCACTTTTAATGTCATAAATCTCACTAATCACATCTTTCGTTATTGTGAGTAGATTAAGCCTCCTGGCCTTATTCATACAATATATTAGTAATGCATAGAGAGCTAACACTGGAGAGAGATCAGCGGTGAGCCGGCATCATGTCAGGAGCGGAAAAACCACAGAGAAACTGTGCTTAAGTAAAAGAAATCTGTGTCAAAATCTTCAATAAAAGTAGAGCCACAGATTTAAAAATCTACTTGAAAGTCCAAAAGTATCTACAGTTAAACATACTCAAGTAAGTATGCTTAAAAATAAATACTTGTTACTGATGAAATGAGCTGTTCACATGTTCATCATGCCCGATCCTGCATGACTAGTTAGTTTGCTTAGCAGCGCAAACATAGAAATTGACATGAATTCTAAGGCACATTAGCAACAAAAACAAAACTTAACTAGCTAATTTAACAAACTAACGTAAAAAACTTAACCAGCTAGCTAAGTTAACAAGCTAATGTACAAAACATAACTTCCTAGCTTATTCAACTATTTTATTTACAAAATTTAACTAGCTAGCTAATTTAAAACCTGACTAGCTAGCTAATTTAACAAACTAATTCACAACATCTAACTAGCTAGCTAATTTAACAAACAAACATACAAAACTAAACAAAAGTAACCTAACATACTTCTTTCACTTTGATAATGGCATATTTTTCATTTTTAGGTGAGAAATTAATGAGGCTTCTTATCCTTACTACAGCAAAAACAACAACAACAACAACAACAACATCTTACTAAGAAATAATAGGGGAAAAATGGGGGAAAAAAAGAGAAACATCTTATAGTGCATGAGATTTGCAACAAGTACTTTAAAGGCCAAATTAAAAATGTAAGGAAAGTCTGTTTTTTCCCCTCTTGGAAATTTACTTGAGTAGAAGAACAAATTTTCCAAAATAATAGTTAAGTACAGTATAATTCCTCAAGCATCTTCACCCCGACTATAAAGCTTTTCAATCTCTGGGCTTCCTGTGAATCAATTCTAGTCATGATTCACTTCTCACTTTGAGTCATATGATATTTTTGTAAATTAGGAATTAGCAATGATTCAGCACTCAATAAACTAAAGAGCAATTTGATGTAGTGATTCAGTCTTCTTTAGCATCATTATAATGCCTTAAAAAAAAAGAAAAAGAAATCTCACTTTAATATTTCCCAGACGTTAGTCTTCATGTTTAGTTTAGCGATAAAGCTGCTTAAAACACGCACATCGTGTACAATCATTAATGTGTGTAAAAGGTGTTGTTTTTTTTAAAGTTTCTCATCACTGTTAATCTGATTAGTCTAGTAACCTCTTCCCTACTAACCGAGTGAACTCACACACACACACACACACACACACACACACACACACACACACACACACACACACTCACAGGCTTCCACACAGCCCCATGTTACACCCCCTGTGGTTTCTAATCTTGTTGTCGGCTGACTGTGTCCACTGAGAGTAATCCCACTAAACCCATAATGAGGGTCTTCGATATTATCCTCACTCATCAGTTAACTGACCTCTCTACCCAACACCCGCACACCATCCCCAGGATGGCTTTTGGTCAAATATTCCAGCCTGCTTCATTCATTGTCCTTGGGACTACCATTTCCATGTACACTGCTTTTATATTTATTCATCTGGTAGATCCTTTTATTCAAACAGACTTACGACTGAGCTTTGTGGTACTGGGATTCGAGCTCACGACTTGCTGATCACTCGTTCAGTATTTTTCCTCAATTTACCCCCCGTTTGGCCACATGCCAATTCCCACTCACCCTATCATACATCAGCTGCCAACAGGAGTTAATAAAGCAGCTAACACGTGCTTCCTCTGAGATACGTGAAGCCACGTGAAACCAGCCAACTGCATATTTTCAGCAGAAAGTGCTGTCTGCCCTCTTCTGCATACACGAGCTCGCAGACACCTTCGGCTCTGAACATTTTGCTGCCGCGCCACTTGGGAGACTGGGCAGCCATTTTTCTGGGTAACCTTTCGGTGCTACTCAGTTGTGTATTCTATCATCTACAAGTGTACTGCTTGAGCTGTTTGAAATGCAAGGAGAAAAATGATGAAAAAATAGAGAGAGGAAGAAAAAGGTCATGAGTGACTTGTGTATGGCTCAACAACAAGCTACCACGTCTTAAAGAATGATGCAGTTCAGCCTAGGGTCCCAATCCACCTTGGATTTCCACCTTGCCAAGAAAAAACACTTACAGATAATGAAAAAGATGAAAAAAATGAATTAATGAATTAAAGAAAGACAAACTACAAGGTTAAAAAAAAACACTGGTTGTGGTTGTAAGATATTCTGATTGGCTCGAAATTTTTTTCAATACATTTCTACCCAATAAATCCTTCATACAGATAATGTTAGTATTTGCTAAGTATTCTAAAAAAGGTAAAGTTTAACCAATGGAACAAGCAGCACAAAAAAAAGAGTGCAGGGTTTTATTTGTCTACAGTTCAGATCGACCCTTCGTCAGTAAACTTGACGTCTGAGGGACAACCGACATGTTAACTTAGGTAACGAGGAATTGAGTTGTGACTGGAATATTGGCCCTCGGTGCATTGGTCTGAGCAGAGCACTAAATATAAGATATTGAGTGTGTCTATAAAGAAGTGAGCAGTAATAACGTAGAAATGCTGAGCCCTCAACACACACAGTGCCTAAAGCAACAGCTATTGTTGTAGCCACCTGGATGTTTACAGACAAGTACACAGGCTTGACACAATAAACCATCAACATCGTCTCAGAATGTTACCTGTGGTAGCTCAGGAAGCCAGCAACAACACTACAGCACTACAGCACTACGCTAAACAACGAGAAAACAATACAGGAAGTGAAAACAATACATATAACACGATATGTTGAGATGTTTTGTGATGCGAAGTGGAGTTACTGTAGCCACCTGAGCAAGTCCTAAAGTTTTATTCCACAGCAATTTGCTATTTGAAGAATGACATTTTTTTAACACTTAATGTTGGCGAACATGTATGAAATAACTTGGTTCCTGTTCTCGTTTGCATTATAACAGTGATAAACACTTGTTCCTTCACGAACCTCTCTTTTTTTTCTCTCTCTCAAAGGTAATAAGACAAAAATCGCTGCTTGAGAGAAAGCTCTGAAGAATTTTCTAGGTCGGAAAATTTCGAGTTACGGTTTTAGCTCTAACTCAGCTGTGGGTTAGCTGTTAGTATAGAAAAAAATAACATATTAGAACATTAGACATTAATATAAAACTCTAAAGCTCTACCCTCCAGCCAAATTTCTGCCAGAGCTGCTGTTATAAGACCTTCTGCCTAATCAGATTTAAGAATTCAACAGTGCTGTGGAACGATACATAATCATACATTAGCACTACACTGCTAGCTTACCCAACATTTAACTAGCATGTGTGCTTACATTAGAAGTACCAGTGTAACCTGTCAGTGTAATCACACGTGTGTATGAGAGCTCTTCATATAAAGTGGGAACATAACCACAAACGATGGGCAGAATTTCTGTCATTGATCTGAAGGTCAAGATCGTAAACACAGCTTTTGCTTTTAGCTTTTAGCTGCCAGGTTGTCGACCGGTTTATTTTAATTTAGCATTATAGCTAATATGTGATTTGTGATGTTAATGTGTGGTCAGTTAATGTTACTGTAGGTTTGTTATTGCCTTCCACAAGTGCAGTGTTCATTAAATGTCTAATTGTTGTTGATGTTGTGTTTTTCGGTTCATTAGTTCTAACATAATGCTGTTCTTGTCTTTTGCTGCAACTCTTCAGTTCACTGTACATATCTACCGCATAAATACTGTCACGGACACACAGCTATACAGATATCCATAATACATGAATGGCACACACACACACATACACACACACACATATACTCACCGCGATGCGCAGTAGTGTTCCCTTCACCGATGCCCATCTGTCTTGCCTGCGGTCGATGATCAGGATGAAGCCAACTCCTGAAGCACTGAGGCTATGGAGCAGAGAGGCATGGTCACCATGGCAGCACATACATCCCTCTCATCTCGCAACACACACACACAATCACATTCTCACACACAAGCACACAGATGTACCTATGTATCTATCAGACGTACATACTGTGCACACCAGCTTCCAATGTTAAATCCCCAGCCCTTTTCTTACATAATATCAAAAATCTTTCATGACCTGCTTCACGTGTTCACCAATAACCTCAAAGTCACTTACAGATTGGAACCGTAGAGACACGGCGGAGAGATGCTTAGCTGGCTTCTACGTCCATCACCATGGAGAGCGGATGTTCACTCCTTTGCCAGCATCGTGCTGCTTCACCATGGTTACCAAAACGTCCGTCTTTAAGAAAACACTATCTCGGTGGCTTCTCAAAGCAAACTGATGAAGGTCAGCCTCATGAAAGTTTGTATTCCTGTCCTTATCCAGAGGGTTGATGGTAAAATCTCCAAGCGTTTTTTTTTTCTTCAGTGTGTGTGCGTGTATGCTTGTGTGTGTGTGTATGCTTCTCTGTATTTCTCCAAACCCTATGTTTACGGCTGCAGTAGCACTGTATTGAAGTACCAGCGATGAAGGCAGTGCAGAATGCTCCCCGCTCAATCCACCAGCCAATGTTGAAGGATCAGGTGCTCCCTCAGAGCCAATCAGGGCGCAGCATGGCTGTGACAGACAGCCCAGCCTGCAGGCTCACAAGGCTGAATTGCTAATGAGAGAGGGAGGGAGAGAGGGAGGGAGGGAGTTGTCTCAATGGTAAAAAGGTGGCAAGCAAGGAAGGAACCGCTGATGCCCTTATATTCCTGCCGCCATGATAGTAATACACACACACACACACACACACACACACAGGCTGTAGACACCTTGCTTTTCTAAAAGCTGAGCTTTTCTTCTTCCCTAGCTACCATTTCATTTGAGCCGGCCACAGTGCGTTCTCCATCTCCCCCCCTCGTCTCTTTGCCCCGGTGTTCCTCACACTCCACTGCCCTGCTAGAGGGGGAAAAGACTGGAAAAAAAGACTGTGGAAGGGGGAGATGCATTCTCTCATCAGTACGAGTAGCCATGCCCTCTGAAGGCACCGTATGGCACAGCCATCATGACTGATGATGCGCTTCCAGAGCAACAAGATTTCACTGATTAGGATTCATTAACCTCTAATCAAAACTGAAAGGGATGTGCAAGAGCAGAGGGCTCCAGCTCCAGACCTGGTGGCACAACATCCTGTTTTACTGTTCAAACAGCACTCTTTTTTTTTTTTTTACATATTCAAAAGGTAAAAAAAACTGCAGTCAGATGTTTTGGTTATCCCATGTTCTATTTTTAGTTACCCAACAGTGGCATGTTTGTTGGTGCCAGACAGGCTTGGCTGATCTCCTGGGATTCTCACACACAACAGTCTCTAGAGTTTACAGAGAATGATGCGAAAGACAGAAAACATCCAGTCAGTGGAAAGCATAAAGCATAAAGTCCGTGGTGATGAGACGTCAGAGGGGAATGACCGACCGGGTGTAGCTGACACTACGGAAACAGTAACTCCGATAACCACTCTTTGCAACCATGGTGAGCAGAAAAGCATCTCAAAACACATTAAACCTTAACGTAGATAGGCTACAACAGCAGATCAACAACTGAGATCAACAATCTGATGTTTGATGTGAGCATTAAACTGTATTTTCACAGCTCTTGACCTGTATCTGTATTATTTTACGCATTGCACTGCTGCCACATGATTGGCTGATTGGATAACTGCATGAACGAGCAGGTCTAGAGGTGTTCCTCATGAAGTGACCTTCATTTTATTTTTTAAAAAGTGCACTATATCCATGATTCCAGGTAAAAGATACATATTAAAGGTACAAAAGATAAGGGTACCACTCCACAACAATTACGCAGTATAGTGAGTAGAAAGTCATTTGGGATGTGGCCCTGCTGTGTTGGAATTGCTGAAGTCGGCAGATTTTTACCCAAGAAATTTTAAATCGATCTAAATATCAGTGACAAGAAAGCATCACCGTGTGAGTAAATAAAACCGAATCAAAGATTAATGACAATATCATCATGCTGACTTCTTTTACTTATATCTACTGTATATCTGATCACATTTGAATACTGTTACAATTCTATTAAATTAAATTAATTAAAACTCTATTACTTTTTTTTTTTTAAAGAATTAGCCAGCCCTGGACCCAGGTAATGAGATAATCATCAAGCCCTCCATAAGCTGGATCAGAGGCAAAAAGGCTTGAAAACTGAAGAGCACTGCAAATTTAACAAAGCTTCTTCAGAATAAATAAATCATTCCTATGAATTCAGAGTATCGGAGTAAATTGCAGGTGAAGCGTTGCTGTATTTTCCAAAGGTATCCACTTGTTTAGAGGACAAAGGCATTTACAAAAGCACCACCAAAATGAAATCCACATCGGCTTCCTATTTTAAGCCTGTTAAACCTCAGGCAATTAGAACCTCCCTCCTTCCATCTCTGTGTGTTTCACCTTCACACCCCCTTCTCCCTCCTTCTCCCTCTCTTCCTGCTTTCACTGGCCGCTATTCCCATGAGACAGCAGTGTGTGAGAGCCAGACGGGGTGGGGGGGTTGAGGTGGCGGGTGCTGGGGGAAGCATTCCTTAAGCAAAATTACTGGCTTGTACATTCAATTCAATTCAATTCAATATAGTGCATTTTTTACAAAGGTCATTGTCTCAAAGCAGCTTTACACAAACAAAAGTATAGTGAAGTGTGTGTGTGTGTGTGTGACGTCTCTGATGAGCAAGCAGGCGACGGTGGCAAGGAAAAACTCCCTGAGCTGGTGATAGGAAGAAACCTTGAGACATGAATGAGGATTTTTGTAATGAATATTAAATAAATTCACTCCGAGCAAATGCATAGAAAATCACCATGCATGATATTTCACCGCCATTACACCATCAGTACAGTGAAATATCCGATAATTACTAATGTTCATGGTAAGAACGTTCATCTTCACATTCTCTCACTGTCTAAGACCTAAATCTCATCATCACCTTCAGTTCGTAGTTGCGTGTTAATGATTCAGTCCTAACATGTAAAATATTTTTTACACCAAAAAGCAAACTATCAGTGACCTCTGCTGGCAAGAGCTGGGTCCAAGATTTCAAAAACATGAATTAATTATGCGCACTGTATTCAAACACAACACTGCACACACTAATGGTGAGAATTAGAATATACTTTATACAAATGTACACAAAGGAATCACTCAATTACCCACTTAACTCTGCCGTGTAAGTGCAGATACACAGTTCCTGCTGGAAAAGGTAATGAATTTGGTAGCACTTTATTTATAGGGAATTTATTAATAGGTAATTATGTGGTACGTAGCTATTAGATGGTATTGAACGGATAAGTACACTCACCCTGCATATTCATGAAGTCATCCAATCAGCCAATCAAGTGGTAGCAGTGCAATGAATAACATTATGCAGATACATGACAAGAGTTTCAGTAAATGCTCACATCAAACATCAGAATGTGGATAGTGCGAACAACAGAGAACATCCACTGAACAGCAATGAGAGAGGTCAATGGAGAACAGCCAACTGGTTCAAGTTGACAGTAACCCAAACAACCACTCTTTACAACTGTGGTGAGCAGAAAAGCATCTCAGCACGCACAACATGTCAATCCCTGAGAAAGATGGGCTACAACAGCAGAAGTTTCCTCACATCAAGTTTCCTCACCTGTCAGTCAAAAACAGGAAGGCTACAGTGGGCACAGACTCACCAAAACTGTAAAAAGACCAGGCAACATTACTACCCAAATTTTCTTCCTGTTTTATTTGCAACCACTAGTTACATCTTCTGTCTCCTGAAAGCCATTGATCTGGGATGTGAAGGCTAACACGTGTTTACTCCGTGTTGTCGTAGGACAGCTGAACATGCTTGGAGGAGAGCACGGCTCAGTTCTGTAAATGTGACCTAACAGAAGCAGGCGATTGGCCAATCATTGGCTTGTCAGTCAGCAGAGCGTAGAAGATCCCACCTCAAAAATGGCTCTCTTGGCTTCCTCTTCAGGGTTTGAGCCCACAAGCTTCTGATAACAGGTATAACCTTGGATTAGTATTTACCAAACTGGCTCACCTATGATGCGCCGCACACTTGGTTCTTAAACCAAGCAACCCTGAGCACCGAGTAGCTGGTGTGTTAGCATGTATGTATGAAACACTCAGGAACCCTTAGAAAAGTATATGATCACTAATGTCTAAGACACAGTTAAATGGGACTCATTCAGGAAGTGAATACACACCTGGGAACGCTGGTCAGGTACGTCAGCACGTTGTGGAACTCCTCCTCCTGCAGCTCTGCGAAGGTAGGGAACTCCGGGAAGATGATGATGGGGCTGCCGTTCTCTCCTCGACCACCTGGGAAAAACATCAGGAAAACAGGGAGCATTGTTAATTCCTTATAGGTTGCTTTACACTGTTAATTCCAGTGTAAATGGATAAAGTAAGACAAATGGCATCCTGCAGCAACCTGAAGCTAAACCAGCCACCAGGGGGCATGTGCACTTCTCCTATTCAGCCTCTGTACAGTAGATTGAAGGAGAAAAGCACAAAAGCAAATATGGAGGCTACTGAAGTGAACAGTCTCACAATCTCCACAACACAAAGCAAAACCTGATTATTCCAAGTCACTGTGTGGAGGAGAACACACAAGATCACACAC
Organism: Pangasius macronema; assembly: GCA_037577455.1. Lineage (NCBI taxonomy): Eukaryota > Metazoa > Chordata > Actinopteri > Siluriformes > Pangasiidae > Pangasius > Pangasius macronema. Next base: position 9,665,716 of record CM074970.1, read on the forward strand.
ACACCATAATGCGTGAGTGAGTGATGACTTTGGGGTCTCTCAGGCTTTGTTTTCATCATAGAGTAAAGCCCTCACTTAAGACAGTCACTTGGGATTATCACCAGCATCCATCATAATTACATGGGTGTTGAGTGGCCCAAAGATGGATTTGGGGAGTGTTTAGGGGGCAGTGGACTGAGACTGGACGTCAACGTTGAAGCTTCCTAATGTAAGATCCCAGAGAAGAGGTTTGAACAAGTTTTTTTTTTTCAGTTGTAGTGTGTTTAACTAATATATTCAATCACCAATCATTATTTTAAAGCATTGAGATCAATTACACCATATTCAAGCATTGCTGAACTCACTAGCTAGAGTAGATATACATCTAATCAGTAGCATAAGTAATACTAGCTAAGATGCTAGCTAGCCACATTGGTATTCCACAAGTAAGTATATGTAACACCAAATCAAATACTGTGTACGGACATTTAACATTTATTTCATTTCAAAACCATTCCACTTGCTATTCCCAACTAAACGTGCACACAAGTCACAAAGTCCTCCACACTGGCTCAAAATTTGGAAATTCATAGCGCTATTGGTTTGGAAACGAACAACCTTGTGGTCGTAGATATAATAACAAAAGTAATTCGGCCACAGTTTTCGATGGTTTGTAATCAATTAAAATGTAATCAATAAAGGAAGGTTTTGGGAATAGTTGAGTCAATCTGGCAACCCTGGTACAAATAGGAGTATAAATCCACACAATATGATATGATTTCAATTCATAAGTGAATTCGATATTTGACAATACCACTGAATCTGCTACGATGTGATTCAGTTCACTTTAATAGCCTACGATCGATATGTGACCAACTTTTGTTCACAGCCTGGGGAAGGCCTATCGCTGATGATGCAGAGAAACACTAGTTTAAAAGTATCAGCATTATGGGTAAATTGCCTTGCTAGCCCGTTTTATTATTTACACATCAGTTTAAAAATATACATTATATTTTTACACTCCAGTTGTGCTGTGTTGATAGTAACCCATTGATGATTGTTGCAATGATCGCTCATTGGGTTTTAAACTGATGCAGCGATCCAAATTGTTGGATCATTACACAAAGCTGAATTGCTTCCATGACCATTGACAGGTTCCATCCTGCATCTACTTTTAAAATAAACAAAACTGCTTTTTAAGAGGGTGTTTTAAAACCTATGAGAGCTTTCAACTTCCACACAGAAGCCAAACAAGCGCTAGCATACTGAAAGCATCCATTCCTATGACCATTTTTCTACATGAATGTTCAGAGCAATTAGTGTATACACGAAAATGCATGAATTTATTGCCAAGCAAATAACGTGTTTCTTTTATTTATTATTTTTTACTTAAATACATTTTACCTACAGCTACATGCTTACACATAGCCTGTTATTAGCCTGGGTTAAATGCAGAGTATGGGTCACTGTACTTGGCCACAAAGTCACTTCCACTTCCACTTATGTAGAATTCCATTTTTATTTTTATTATTATTATTATTTTTATTGATGTGACTTGTGTGTCGTCATTTCGTGGACTCCAATGGGAAGAACATTTACTTATACTGTAAGAAAATACTGCTGCATTGCTTTGACTGTCAAGCTCTCTCTCTCTCTCTCTCTCACACAGACACAGACACACACACACACACACACACACTCGCAAACTGAGGACCTTTTCTCGTCTCTCTGGTCCTTCTCATGTTTTAACACCAACCTCTGCCAAACTCACAATGCCCTTGGTGAAAATGGTGCTGCTGTCCTATTTATCATCAACAGTGCAGAACCAGAGCCACACAGCCCATCTGCTGGAAGTGTGTGTGTGCGCGTGTGTGTGTGTGTGTGTGTGTGTGTGTGTGTGTGTGTGTGTGCGTGTGTGTGCGTGTGTGTGTGTTGTGAGGGGCAAACACAAGGTCAAATCGGCCCTCTGTTCTGCCTCCACACATTTATACACAGATGGACTGGCACACACATTTCACCACTGAACAAACTGCTCCCTGTTACCAGAACGAGGATGAAGTAAACTTCAGTTACGAGATGAAACACAGATCAAAAGCTAAAAGAGAAGTGTGTCATATAAACACACCGTATGACTGGCAGTGGAAGTCTGTCATTTACTGTGGGTGGAGGAGCAAGGCAAGATCAGTGGTCAGTCTCTCTCTCTCTCTCTCTCTCTCTCTCACACTCACACACACACACACACACACACACACACACACACACAAAAGAAAAAGAACCCACACCGCAGAAACAATTATAAACAGAGTGCAGGCCACAGTGGCTACAGTTCACAGCAGCTAAATAGAGACACATCACTAACAGAGCACTGAACACAGATGATTTATCTGAAAGCAATAATGAATGGACAAACCACTGGAGAAAATATAGAAACCTTGAATTCCAAGATGGAAGCATACACAGTTTATGGACCGGTATGTTGGTTCTGAGTCTCCATACTTTCAATCTCATACCCAGCAGCGTTGCTGCGTACAGTGTCATGGAAACCCTGAATAATTCAGGAAGGCTGAACCTGAACCAGGGCCTAACTGGGACACATGTAGGTATCGAACGTAGAGTCGGTAGCTTTGTGTCTGTGATAGTGAACTGTGACTCCTCTGCTAAGGTCGTCTAGTGGCTTCCTGGACTATACACCTCAGGAAAAAATGGCAGCAGGTCCTTCTAAATACATGTTTGGAACGCGGGATTTCGCTTCTTCAATATTCTGGCTCCTTAGTGGTGGAAAGGGCTTCCTGTATCTGCAAAGGTCTACATATAATATCTACAATAACAATGCCTTGTTTTCCCTTCACTCACTTTGTGATTGGCTTGGATTCCTAAACAACCTTTTCTTTTCTTTTTTGTATCAACCACATGCTCACAAGCCAGACTTCTAGGTAGCACTAAAGAGTCTGTTGCTTTTCATCGCTAAACTTGACCAGGACTCGCCTTATTTCACAGGAAGTGGCCACTTGACAGACATTGCAAAATTTACTCTTCATTATCCGTTTCAAACAAAAGCCATGGTGCTGTTGTGCGTTGAACTGCTCATTGTGCTGATGAGTGGATGGAAAGACGTATACATGGAGGTGCGCACAGGCAATCAGACTACAACCACGCAACCATGATTCTGAAGCTTTTTGCAGATTTTTTGCAGATAAGTGTGGAAAAGATATCCGATGCTGTGGGCAGAGTGTCTGAGGCTGATGCTGAAACTGAAGTTACTGACTGGCCCACTCTAGCATTTGCGCAATCCAGCATTAAACTCAGGCTGTCAGGTTATAAACCTTTATGGACGTTGTATTGCTGTGCCTTCAAATGTTTGCACAGTTGCTAAACGACTACTGCTGAATGATTAAATATAAAAGGTTTCCAAGTGAAAAGAAGTCTGAGAGAATAAGAAATTGCTCACTGATCATTGTAGTATCCTTTTCTTTGGGTGTGGGAGGTAGGGGTGTGTAGAACAGGCAGTCACTATACGGTATTGCCACAATAATCAAAACTAGTTGCTTTTATTCACCAATTGAATATGTACTTCGCCATATCTTCTTCTTCTTCTTCTTCTTCTTCCAGATTTTCCCTTCAGGGGTCGCCACAGCGAATCATCACTCTCCACCTATCCCTATCTTCTGCATCCTCAACACTTGCA
>CM074970.1:9675576-9691280 GCA_037577455.1 Pangasius macronema
ATCAGCCTAGGCAACTGTTAGAAAAGTGGAAACACTGGCAGTCATACGAGTGTGTTGGGAAACCTAGATGCCAGACTGTTGTGTCCAACAAACGATCTTTCACATAAAAGCAATATAAAGCATGGAATTGTAGTTATTTACTGATGTGTTATTCATTCAGAATTTTACTGAATCTTTTTTCCCCCTCACATCACTGTCGAGCATTAAGATAAACATTTTATTGCTTTCACCTTGTTAATCGTTCGTTATAAACTTAACTAATCATTTTAAAACCTTGAGAATCAGGAATGAACAACAACAACAAAAAAACAAGTGACAAAAACAATAAACAATGCTTTTAAAAAATGACATGAAACATCATATGCCTTATTATGATCAAAGAATAGCTGTGACTTCCACCCTTACATAGGAATATCTGTTATGAAGTAAGGAACAAAACACAACAATGGGGGGTGGAGTGGTGTGATGAGACGTTACCATCACTAATTTTTTTACCCTATAACAGCAGGTCCCAAAGTGTTTTATTCCCCTTATACCACAGCAATATAAGGTAATAAGGTATAGCTAATAAGACAAAACTTATGTTACCAAGAAACCAAAGACTTCAGTCCTGAAGACTTCCTGTGTCAAAAAATGTAAAAGTTACAGTTTTATCTCTGACTTTTACAAATCACTGACACTGTAGACTCCTTCCTCCTCCTTCTTCTTCTTCTTCTTCTTCTTCTTCTTCTTCTTCCGGCTTTTCCCTTCAGGGGTCGCCACAGCGAATCATCACTNAGCTCCATGTCCAACATTCTCCTACCAATATAACTGTAGACTCCTTCCAAAAATGCTAAATAAACATCCCCTTAGAGAAAACTTCACATATCAGCAATCGCACTTTTTAAATCCATCTATGTGGAGCGTCTGCCATACAAGTCTCAGTATACCTTGTAACTTTAGAAACAACAATCTATAAGAATGAACCATTAATATAAACCTGCACCTGGAACTAGTGCCTGAGCCACTGTGCTAACGAAAATTAACCAACACCTTCTAACCAATCAGGAAATTCAACAGCGATGTAATGATAAGTTCTAAATGCAAGACAATGGTGATAAATGATGAACGTGGCTCCAGTTGTAGGCATGCACATACAAACACACCCAAAATGAGAAGGTCATTGGCTGGGATATTAACAGCTAGGCCAAATGCCTTAAATTCCACATGCTCCATCCATGCCCATGATTCCTTAACAATATAATCATACAATTACTTATAAGAAGATTTGATTTCTGTTTTGCGCAAGCAGTCTAGAATTTAATGTCATGCACTGTTGAGATGTCAGGTGAAAGGCATTGTGACTACAGTAGTGTGGCATGGCCTGACATCAGTCTCTATGGCTACTGAGACATAAGACACAACATTATACAAATAGAAGAAGAGTTAGGGCTTTGATATGTCAAAAGGTACGATTCAATACAGTGGCGCTTGGACAGAAGATGGGCGTGTGCTGGAGTGATTTCCATGGGTACACTGCGAGAGCACTGATGAAAGTCCAACAAGGCAGGTATCTGTTCTAAATGTACTGTTTCGTTTTTCTTATTTGGCAACAAGAGTCTCAAGGACAATGCGATTCTTGTATTTCCTCCAGTATGCCATTTCAACTTAATTCCATTTTGTTACAGTTGTGTAAATCACAACTTACATTACACACACACACTTGTATATTATACAAGTTATCATATGTCTTATTGAGGAGGTTGACTGGTCACTTGAATTAAATTAAAGTCACCGTATAAATAATGTCATCTTGAACCTAATAAGAATTTTTAATTAAAAAAACAAATGTGTTGTGTGAATGAGAATGAAAAAATGGCCAAAGTATTATTATACACACTCAAATAATGCCCAATATTTGACTAGCCTGGTTATGCTCACCTAAAATACCAATGAATAAACAAAAGATTATCATAGAACGCCATCATTATCTAAACCAAGAAAGCAAACATTGATACATATAGTACATTACTATACTGGAGCTCAAATCAGGCTCACCTCCTTGCCCATGTACTAAACAGCTAAATCATTTATACTGAATATATGAATACATTTAAAAGCAGGAATGTGTCCGTGTGTGGCAGGCTGAACATGAAATAAAGTCTTCATGCTCCAGCAGTTGCTTGCTATGTTGGCCACGCCATGGGAGACACTCGCTGAATGCTAATTAATTTGTCCCAATGATGTGAAGACAGAACATCACAGGCATCCAACCACAGAGTAAGACAGTTATACACACAAATAAAGTAGCAAACAAATAAAACCTAATAAAGCTTTCTGGTTTGATTTGAAGTCATGATACCAACAGCATATTGAACAGAGAGAGGCAAACTCATGACACACTTGTTGATTAAAGTTTTGAGAACAGCGTTGCTAGGCAACTGGGCAATATGGATGCTGATCATAAGCTAGCTACTGACTGAGACTACGGATTTGGCTAGCTAGTGTTACTGATTTGGCTAATTCGTCTTAGCTAGTCTTCCTCAGAGGTGCTGAGAGATTCTTGAGAAAATACTCCACACGACTAAAATAACTCCGCAACTTGCACGCAACATGGAATACAAACTGAAATTTCATAGTTTTGGCCATCGAGAAATGATTTATCGTAAATCACACTATGAAATCTTTAATGAAATGTGAACACAATCTAATATTCCCAGAGCAAGCTCCATCTTCTGTATTGATCCAAGTTCAATTCATTACAATCAGACTCTGAAAAAAGCTACAGATTACTAAGCACATCCACTGCTAAGCTAAATCATGCAAATTCCACCTGATGGGCCTCTGTTTCCCGGAACTGGCTCATTCTGCAACCATGGAGACCTCATGTCGCTTGGGCAGAGCCAAGGCTGTAGTCATGGCAACGTCTGAGAAGACTGACAGCTTGGCTCTGGAGCGTAAGCCTCATTGGCCCGACAATGCCAACACAAAGTGGCCAAATCCGATGCCAATGCTGAACTGAACACATGGTCAGAGGAGAAAGAGGAGCTAACACATGCTATTAACGTCAACTGACCTAACTGTATTAAACACAGCGAGAGAGAGAGAGAGAGAGAGAGAGAGAGAGAGAGACTGCTGTGGAGGGTGTTGACTTTAGAGCAAAGAGTAAATTTGAAAGTAAACAACTAGAGTGTGTAAACAGAAATTTGGAAATCTGTACAGAGTGATAAAACGCGAGGACGATGTCAAGGCCAATCCGACCTCCAAACTACGATAACACAATTTCAAGTTTGCAGTGCAATTCTAATGTAAACAGAAATCATTATTATACAAAAAAGGTGCAAATGAACAGTTCTTGTAGAAGACTTTTCGCAAATATTATTAATAATCTTGCGTGAAAAGAGAGTTTATTGGGATAATTCACACTGGCCAAAGAAACACAACACAAATTCCAATATAATAAATATTATGAACAATATGAAGAGGGTGAACCCCTCCTCACACACACACACACACACACACACCTATCTCTAACCTTTAAAGGGACAAGATATTCTTAAGACGTCCTTTCACTTGTTTGACTAAGACAACAACCCAACTGCATCATAAATCATTTAAAAATTACAAAATAAAAAAGTTATTTACATGTCAAAATTGGGGAAAAACACACCAAGGGATTCATCCAAACTAATACAAATTGGAAAGCCAAGAAGTTATGAACTCCTACATTCACACTGATGTACACCAACCTTTAACCTTTAACCTTTAACCCTTTAACAGGACACCCTTCCATCTGACCATTAGTGGACTATCTTAAATCTTAAATCATCTTAAATAAAACTTTTTTCTATTATGAATTTAAAACCTAGCCAAGAGTGCATATACTGACTAGCAACAGCCAGTAAATTCCAATTCACAACATATACATAATACAAGACAAGGACGTGATAATAGTGATAATGTGTTACTTTTAAAAAATGCAATATGAATTTAATCTATAATAAACAAGTTATGAACAAGTCAACACCTACATTCTAACCAACAGATTGTAATAATACATTAGGATATAGTTAGTTAGTTATGCAGCTAGATTTAAACTTGTATCAATGTGTGCAAGGTGTATTAAAGGAATCCTGTGGCAGTCCTCGTCTCCTACCTGTGGTCACTTTGAGATGGAGCCACAGGCGCGTGATGTCCTGGCAGAGCAGGGACACTCGGTTAAGCGCCATCCTGCCTGCGGTGCACACTCTGTGGCTCACTCCCTACTCAGGTGGCCCTCTCTGTGGAACTCTGGTCAGCCGGCATACACAACACACCAGTGAAGACAGACGATCCGTCTGTATGCTTCACTCAACCCCATGACTCACACACACACACACACACACACACACACACTCACACACACACTCACACACACATGTGGCTGGACCAACTCCGGGTTCAAGTTACACCACCCGCTCCCTACACACACACACACACACACACACACACACACACACACACACAGGTAGAGGGAAGAATGCCTGAAGGAGCCTGTGAAAGCAGCCAAACACAGTGTGTATCTGTGCTAAGCTCTTAATGAATATTAACCTTCCGTCTCTCTCTCTCTCTTTCACACACACACACACACACACACACACACACACGCACACGCACACACCAGTTACACGCAGTAATTGTCACATGGATAGATTTCAAAAAGGGAAGGAGAGACAGAGAGAGACACAGAGAAAGAGAGAAGAGGCGGAGCAAGAGGCCAGATCCTGCTCTATGTCAGTCTCCTCCCTCCAGCCGGGTTAATAATAAGCAGCCAATAAACACGCGGCGCAGGTTTGAAGGGGGCGGGACAAAGACGCCCTCTACAGGATAGAGGCAGTGCTGTCAAACAGCATCAGAGCTTGGATGGATTGATGGACAAAGTGGCAATGATATCATTTCTAAATGTTGACATACACAGAGATGGCGTCGTTCTCACACTTTGGTTAAGTGTTACATTTAACAGTCATAATTTTAGGATACATTTAGGTTGCTAAGCAACTTGAAAAACGAAACATATTAAACAGACACGTTCTCGTATTTCTACGTATTACGTCCTTTATTACTATTTTGACAATCACTGATATCTTTCTTTTTTCAGTTTATTTAGGCCACTTGGAAATAGAACACTTAACAATAGTAAATTAGATATTAGTTTTACTAAATAACTTCGAACAAAAATATAAATTAGCTGTTAATTTCAGTAATCAGTTAGCCAGTTAATTACTTAGCTAGTAACAGCATATTAGTTATAATAGTAACAGTAGTGATGTTCTCCCCTGCCATGTGAGGACCCCATCAAGCGAACACGCTATCTAGGTGCAATGGCAACTTATTTACTACAAAGTTTATTAAAAAACATTTCTCAATGCATAGTAACAACAAACTAGCTATGTATAGCTAGTCCAGTGATAAGCCCTCAGTGTAACACCAGGCAGCTAGCTAATTTATTATCGAATTTAATGTCATAATTTGTTATCGAGCTATTTATGTTCCGTTACTCCAACGACCACTCTCCTGGCTATCATGTCTCTTTTTATGTCACCATTAGCTAGCTATGTATAAGGGCAAATTCACCATGCCTTTAATGACAGAACATTGCCATGACTATAAGGGAATACAAGGGAATTTTCACTTCTTCAGCAACTTCTTCGCTTCTTCAATGACGTCTATGTAAAACCCCTTGGCTAATGGAAAATCATATCATCAGTGACATACGTCAGCCTGCTTCTTTTCAGAAATAACTGGATATTTAAGTGCTTCAGTAGTTTCATATATACAGGTTGACTTATTTCTATTTATAGAAAAACAATTGAAAATTTGAAGGATCGGGCTGCTAATGATGTCAGCATGGAGTGCATCACCAGCTCGTGAGCACAGATTGGTGGTGATCAGGGGAGGGATGTGGGCACACAGAGAGCTCCAGGGGGCCATTCAATTGCCTCCAACACACAAACACGCACAACACATGCACACACTCTTGTGTTCTTTCTTGCTCTCGCTCTCTCTCTCTCTCTCTCACACACACACACACACATACACAAAAAAGTCATAAAGAGAGGCTTTTTAAACAGAGGCGTCCTTAGAACTACAGGGAAAACCCCGAGTGTTCCCCACAACCACTGAATGGCCATGCAGCAGTGTATTCATAAAGCCTGGGAAAGACACACACACACACACACACACACACACACACACACACNGGAGGGTGGTTAGTCAGATTATGCTATAATGATTTAAAGCCTTTGATACTCATAACCCTCAGAGTGAAAAAGACTAAATAAATTTCTTGGCTCTAAATATCCAGCTCTAATCCTCTGCCATAAACACTCAGTATCGTCTTCCGGGGTGACTTTTCTGCTGTGGCTATTCTTAGACAGTTACTTTTAATCTCAAGCAAATACACACAGATAGCGCTGATATTCTGCACGGAGCCCCAAGCTTCCTACATACCTATATATACACATGGGTTTCATGACCTGAAGCTTGTCTACGATACTCTGACTTTAAATTTTGCATGCTTGTACATGTAAAAAAAGAACCATGTAAATAGCTGCTTCCTCAAAATGAAATAATGCTACTTAAATGTTTAATTCAGTTTGAGTCGCAGCTCAGGGACTTTGGGCTTGGATGCGAGGGTGTGATGATGAAGACTCTAGGCTTCAGAACTACTTACTTGAGCCTCAACTTGGGTTTCATAGCAAGTTTACGTACAGCTCTGCCTTCCTCGAGGGTGTTAGCGACAGTTGTGCTGTCTACCTGTACATTACAACCCAATGCTCTGTTGCCAATCACCGACTTCCACCTCTTCATAATTTTGCGCATTGTCACTTGAAAGATTAGGTCTGATCTCACTGCCCTTGTTAAAATAATCCCAAGGCTTCATTTCTCACGTTAAAAATTTTGCGAAAATGGCGCATGTAGAAGCCTAAAACCTACTAATGTGTATTATTCTGTGGTAATTCTCCCATGCTGAGGTGTTTATTTGAAACTGTTTACGTCTAGTCTACATTTAGGCCTACCTCTCCCCACCCCCTCCACTCACTCAGAGTGTGTTTCATGAGGCGTGGTACATTTCATATATACTACACAGTCTCTTTATAAAGTATAATGCTTTCCCACCTCAACACATTTATAAAAAGAACTGTTAATAAATTTATATTTTTCAATCAAGAACCTCTTAGTATTGGCTTGTGGTATCTACCAACAACAATCAAACCAAAACAGGCATGTATTAATATCAATACGCTGTAAAAGTAGCTGCTGTACTGTATAATGTATGGTTATTCATATCCATTTTTGTAACATACTCTATCATATCTGCAGCAGTGGCTCATGATTTTGGTGGGGTAGGACAACATTAATAATGACATAGCCTTTAATTTTCCAATAACAGCACATCCTGAAGTGTTTTATTCCTCTTATACCACATAGATTTGCCAATGATTACAACGATTCATTAAAAAAACCCAATATGGCCCATTTTTATCAGGTTATAGTTACATTTCTTGGTGTGGAACGTCCACAAAACAGTCAGTTTCTGTTGTCAATTATGTTATAGCAGCATGTCCACAGTAACCGTAGATGTAGGGTAGAAGCTTGGAGAACTTGAAGCACCTGCTAGTTTGTTGCTGTCTTCGAGAGAGATGAAAGTGAGTGATACACTTCAACACAGCAATATTCTTGACCATGAGTTGAAAGGTCACATACAGCAGTAATCCGAGTAATACGAGCCACTGGTCATAATTTAAACAGAAAGGACGTCCCCTGCCCTTCTCCAGACTCAGTCTTATACCACACCCAAACTACCCCGTAGCACTACACACAGTCACAGACACATGACACCAAGGATGAGTTAAGAGAAGCTAAAAGAAGACACACACAATGGTCCTTCCTCTCCTATATCAATAAAGTTATCCATGTGTGTGTCAGGTCCTCTAGGGCACTGTATGAATTACATCTGATCTATGTGTTATCGGTGGGAAACAAAGTCATCGGGAAAGCAGAGAGTGGTGAGAGCACTAAAGGGAAAGTCCACCTGTTCATTCCTTATTGTCAGTAACGTATGTAAGGTGTGTGTTTCAGTGAAACTAAAATGTTCATAATGCTTGGTTTTACTTCCAAACCCTGACTAGAATACATTTAAGTATAAACCAGTTCATCAATTATTGAAAGAAGCAGTGTGTAAATATTTGATTAAAATCCCCATTATACTGGTGTGTATTGTTTCGGCGTATTGGTGGCTGAAACAAAAACGTGGACTAGCTGGGACAGTATGCTTGGATTGGCAACCACTTCAATTTCCCTTTATTTATAAAGTATGTTTGATGATTTGGTGACTGAATACTTGTATATATGGGACTCTATTGTGTTGCTCAATTCTGTTTAACAAAAAAGCCAAATTCCAACAGAACCCAATTTCAATTTGTAGAATTAACATAATAATATCTAATATGCTGAATAAATTCAATGTTGTACAATGATGATGATCGTTAAAAATAAGGAACACTTCTACTGAACCCACACTTTCACTTTGAGCTTGAATAAAATGGCAAAGCTGTTTTCAAGTTGGTGAAGAAAACATGCCTTAACACACAATGGTTCAGTGCTTAAATATCTGTATTAGCCAATAGGCTGAGCGCTAAAGTTAGCACTAGTACACATTCCTTCATTGCTAATAATGAATGAAAGCTGAAAAGGACCCAATTACAACACATCATAAAGTATTTCCTTTAAAAAGTCAAAGTAACTTTCTTCTTCTTGCGAAACAGCTTGTTCAAGACCTTTCTTCTGAAGAAAAATGAAATGAAACCGAAGAGAAATTGATCAAAACAGGAAAGAACGAATGTCAGACTACATAACTAAGGGAGATTGAACTAAGTTCAATCTTTTATACATGGTTTACACTCAAAAACATTCAGGAAATGATGTTTCCCAGTGTTCAGAGTATAAAGGAAGTGGGGCAGTTCTTCAGTTACATTAATGTACGATAAAAATATTCGACTATGTAAAGCAAATTCAAAAATTTAAAAGCATGAAGTTGAGTCAAACAAATTTTGGACAAAACTGTTCTTATGTTGTTTCCTCCAACTTTCCAAGCTAGAAAGTTTCCAACTTTCTTAAAAGATGAAATAAACAGATTTAGAGCTCAATTTTACAGTTAGGTTTTACTGAAGAATTCATTTACACATCTTACAAATCTATAGTTCGCATATAACAATCAAAAAACCCCAAAATACAATTATTTGTAGTAATCATCTTAAGAGATCTGGTTGAAAAATGCTGCAGTATTGCTCTAAGCCTGTATTTCTGAAAACACTGCAGTGCAGGCATTTCGAGTTTGACAGCAGGCTTTGATAAACAGAAGCTCTACAACATAGAGGGGATTGTATCTACACTGGAAGAGTTCATTTTGAAATTTACAGCACATCAAAACTCCAGCACTTAACATAGACACCACCTAAAGTCTCAATTTAAATAAAGAAATATTACACATTAAACAGCACCAAAACAGATTGAAAGTCTTCAGGAGCTGCTTTGTATAAGCCTTGGTTTTGTTTTTTTGGTGAGATTTGGAGAAAAGTCTTAAAAATAAATTTTCAAGCAATAAACAACATCCCACAAGTTCAACAGTATAAAAGCAAACTAAAGCAGTACGAGCTGTAGCAGTAAAACAGGGTCCTGTCATTGCTACTTACCATTCATAACTCAAAAACTGGTGCGCAAGATGATTAGCTGTTGAACGTCCTACTCGAGGAGAAATTAAGCCATTAAGTCAAATCTAAAAAAGTTATTTCTAAAGGAATTCTCTAAAAGAAATAGCCAAAAAAGCTGTAAGCGAGCAAGGAGATAGTGACAGCGAAGGCGATTCCTGCTCAGCGACAGCAAAGTGAGGAAAACTGTAAACAAAGGCGTTTCTTTATTTGAAAGACTAAGTCCTATGTTTTGCCTGGAGTCATTTTTATATATTTGATTCTGGGATCTTTTGGTACTTTTGACACTAATGTAGTCCCAAACGAGACAGGCCGATTTTTATATGGCTGCAATAAGACAAAAATGGACCATTGGACCTTGTGATGGTGCAGGCTCTATAGATTACACTAGCTACAGTGTAAAAAGACAAGATTAGTATGCAAATCTATGATTCTAGCAAAAATGAGCTCAAAAGTTCAGCAAAAGACAATAAAGACACAGGACAGTAGACACCACATGAGAGTCCACATTAACTATACTGAGAAGGTGCTGAATCAGAGTCATCTTGTCAGCTTGATCAAATTGCTGTGGTATAAGAAGAATAAAACAGTCCAGGCCATGCTGTGACAGTAAAATATCATCTTCAGGGTCGTAAAGGATCATACCTTCACTGATTAATTTCCTATAACCCCATCATATTTTATTCCCTACTTAACATCATAAGACACCAAAGAAGTCACATTATAGAGGACAAACATGTGGTTTTGTCACTCTGCAAAAGAGGAAACGGTCATCCATAATCAGCCTTTTCCTGTTTGAAGATTTGGCTTGCCCCGCTAAAGGCCTGCTGTTTATTTCTGATCTCAGCTCAGTTCCCCATATAACCCATTCCCTAGAAGCAGGGACATTTCAAAACAAGCAATGTCATCTAACACACATAAGCTTCTGTGGTACCACGAGATCATGTACCTCACACTGGGTTAGAAAGATCCATTGGCATTTCCGAGAAGTAGAAAAGTACAATGCTGGATAAATTAAGGAGTTTCCAAACAGATAATAAGGAGTTTCTAAACAGATGACTGGTTGAATATTTAAAAGCAGACTGGTATCCTAACAGATCTTTATCAGTCCTGCCATCCAGGATGACCTGAGTATTGTTAAGTACCAGGCTTAGAGGAATACAAACAAATTCAAACAATGAATGAACACTAATTGGAGCTGGTTTGCATTGCAAATGTGGACATAACTGGTTTTGCTATTCACTTATTCTTTAGCCATTATTATTATTACTGAGTTATGTTCTCCTTTTACAAGAAAATGAAAATAAATTTTAGGTTGTTTCCTCTACAGCACAACAAAGTGAAACTTAAAAGCACAATTTGGAAGCATATGACTGAACCAGAGTGCTGATGGGGCAATACTGAAAACATTGAAAACAAAGCTGAGATATTTCTCAACTTTCGTAATTCTGGGACGTTTCCATTTGGTGTTTCCACTCTACCCTGTAAAATAACCCATAAAGTGAAAGCATGGAAGGCATCATGGGGTCTGTGTTCAAATTTCAAGTGGACAAATCCAATTTAACTTTGGACTGTAGTTGCATTTGGTCACATTGGTTTACCAGGGTAAAGCTGTTCCTGAAGATGAACGCATGAATTAAGTGCAGCGTCCAGTCATGGCTCTGAAAGTATTAAGCCCTGACATGCTTTCATGTTGGTGTTTCATCCACGTTGTTGTCGTTGCAAATCTCTCACATCAGGAAGCACCATCAAATGGACCTTTACTGATATTTGAACTGGACCAACTGAACAGCATTGATCTGAATCAAATTCAAAAGCATTCATCTTTCTGCAAGTCGAAACCTGTTGATGCCATAGCCATCCGTGGCCAGGAGTCCAAGCAAGCAAAACTGGCCGTGCTCTCTGGGTCTCTGGGTGGGAGGGACTCTCTTAGTCTTTCTCACCTGTCAGTCAAAGTGACACTACATAATAAAGAGCACTTGTGAACTCGTGTATGAGGAAGAGGGTAGATAGCACTTTCCTCCAAGTGTGTTACGATGCCCTGTGATGCAGCATGAGCAACATTTCTTGTTCGTGTATCTTGGAGGAATCCTTCACCACACCAGACTGGTAGCTGTCATATGATAGTGGAATGCTGGCTGGCGGGTGACCAAATTGGGAGAAAAAATGGGGGTTGGAAACCATATACAAACCAAGCTATACACAGGTTTTGTTTTAAGTTCGATTTGACTTCAATATGGCCCCAGGTGTCTGTTATGTTCACTGCATTTAAATACTCTGGAATTTACTAACAAAGATCAAAACTCATGAAAGACTGAATCGCACAGAATTCAGATGTACTTATATGCTAACTAGGCCTCTGAATGAACACACTGTTTTATTTGCTTTAGCAAGCAAACCACAAAGGGCGAATAAACAGGAAGTGGGGCTTCAGTCGAGTCTGGAGGGGAAAACGGACCTGGCCACCTGTGTGTCGACCCCTACAGTCCCAGGAAAACTACGAGACACACCACAACAGGACACTGTCTAGCACAGACATGACAACATGTCATCAGTTTAAAAAAAAAAAAAAAGCTATAACAGTAAAAACAATAAAAAGTGCTATAACAACAACAAATCTCCTGGGCTGGTTATTAAGAGCAGATTTTTTCATTTTCATTTTTTATAATTAGGCCAAATTCTTATTGTGTGTTTAAGACAGTTTGATAATAAAGAAAAGAAACAGTCAAGAGCTACATGCTGTGCAGCTTTGACTTCATTCATTGACTTCATTTGTTTACTTAAAGGAGTGTCCAAATGCAGTCTGTCTCCGTCTCCTGTTCTCTCCATGCATCCACGATTGCTTATCTCTCAATCACCACAAACTCTTCCTCTTGCCACAGACACACACACACACACACACACACACAGGCATGGAAATACCAGCCGGCTATTAACAAAATTTTGTCCCATAGCCATCGACCAATCCTACTGCACTGGTGATTGCTATCATCAGCCATTACATCTTCTACACCCACTTTATCACCCTGGTCTGGCATCTCATCTCCCTCTAGCAGTTCCAAGCTCTTTGTCCTAATTTTTTTTTATTTCTCTATTTGGTTGTTTATTTATATTTCATATTTAATTCTATTTAACCCAGTGTACTTATTTATTACTCAATTATTTATTCTATACTTGTGTATCTCCTTTGTACTTATATTTTCATATCATCTTTTATTTTATTCTTGTGCAATCGATTACATTGCTTGTGAATATTCCATTACTCTTAAACCATTCATGCAAATGATGTTCGAACATGTTGTGGGACTCGAGACATTCACGAGAGATATATATAAAAAAGGGAAATTTACTTTGATGATTTCCAAAGAACAGATGACTGAATTAATAAGCAGTCCATACAGGGAATACAGTAATGCAAAGCAAACGAAACTGCTAATGCAAACAGAGTGCTGCTGTTTGTACAAGATCAGGATGTCTGATGTCATTAGGGTAATTGCCTAATCTAAGATCACTATCTTAACCTCAAACTACAGCTGTTATAAGTCTTAAAGCTAAATGTAATACTTTTTCAACTTCAAACCACTTTCAATCATTTTGATTTAGTACTAAATGTCCAAGATCTTCAAAATACCTCGCATGTAAAGAGCCACTCGAAGTGTCAGTGGGAGCCAAACCCTGTGCGGGGACGTAGTAAATACATAATGTATTTTATAAAAGTTTTTACACTTCAGTTACAATGAAGATTAGTCAGTATATTAATCATTGCTGCCTAAAATTACATTTTAGGAGCATAGAGAAAAACTTTAACATTGAATTCTCTGTATAAACAGAGCCAATATAATTGCTTAATTAACTCAAATGTTCCTGATATTTGTATATACCAAAAAAAAGAAAAAAAAAATCAACATCCAGACAAAATATAATTAGCATTGGACCAGCATGTCCCAGCAGCGCTGTGATTAAGAAGTCAAATTTGCCAGCGTAAATTGTTGATAAATGCAAAACTCTTGAGAAAAACTGACCTGTGGATGAAAGAACTTCATGAATCCTCGTGACTCTATCCAATTAAATGGACATTTATATTTTGGGTTGCTAATGTATTAATGTATTTCTTTATGTACCATATACACTAGGTAATCCTATTTGTACACTACAGTTTTTATTTTTATTTAACTCTTTACTATTTAATTTTTCAATGTGAAAAAAAAAAGTCAGGGCAAAGAAAGCCATGGCAAGAGCGAACAGCAGCTGTATGATAAGTGTCCAATAAAAAGCCTGCTCTCCAACTGCTGTATCATTTACACAAGTCACACAATAAAGCAGGAATGTTTATCGATTGGCTCTGGTTTGCGAATCTCCTGTAGAACCATTTACTCCATCTTTATAATGCAACAGGGAACTAATGTTATTACCAGATATAATTTTTGGTTAACAAAATAAAGATTAAGCCATGAGTACATGAATTCAAAGGACTGATTTAGCACACACTATGTAGAGAAGGCTTGAGATGCAGTGGATGAGAGATCTGAGTAAACCAGTACACTTACGACATTGGTGACTTATATGTTTTCCACCCCAGTGTTTCGACCGTGCCTGTGTACTATCGGTAGCCTCTTCCGAGGGAGAGACAGACAGTAAGCGAGAAAGAAGCATATATAAGAACATTTCCTATTCATATGACACGGTCGTTTAGAACATCCATTAAAAAAAATAAAAAAAATCTCTCAAACCCACCTGATCCTGACTGCATCTCCATCCAAATGTTAGAATTATACAAAAACTCTCTACTGAAATCACAATCACAGATCTTTCAGACTGGCAGCTGAGTCTGCGTGATCCTTTGGGTCCAACTCCAGATCCTGAACTGAACCTTCTGCTTTATGAAAACATGCTGAACAGATATAAAAAGGGGAAACGACCAACCAAATCAGGATAAAACAACATGATCTCAGACATCCAGCTCCACCCAGTACATCTGACCACAACACTTGAGTAACGCAACATCGGGCAAAAATAGAGGATGGGAAATAGCAGCTGCCTGAGCGGACGAATTTCTTCTTCTTTCTTACGACTACGATGATCAATATAGTCTAATTTATTTTATATCTTTGTGTATTTGGACACATTGCAAATAGCTACAAATTCAAGAGTATATTCACACCTTCGGAGTAATTTCTTTTTCATTACTACATAGCCGTTATGTCGTATGAAACAGGTAGACGCTCGGGAATGGTGTGAAAAACAAAAAACATCCAGAAACATGAAATCCGCTGATGAGAGAGATCAGAGGAGGACGGCCAAACTGGTTCAAGCTGACAGAAGTCTACGGTACCTCAAACAACATCGCAACCACAACTGGTGAGCAGAAAAGTATCTCTGAACGCACAACGTGTCGCACGATGAGGCAGATGGACTACAACAGCCGAAGACCACATCACTTCCCAGTCCTGTCAGCCAGGAACAAGAATTTGTGGCTACATTTGGTCAGAAATTCAACAATGTTGGACAGTTGAAGATGGGAAAACTGCCCAGATTCAGTAAGTGTCCAGTCAGTGTATGTTGGAACGACTTGAACCAATAAAAGTGAAACGTTATCAACACTGCTACGTTAACACAAACCGACAGACGACCCTTCATTTTCAATGTGCGTGACTCAGAGCCGTGATTTCAGCGACTGCGGCAAGCGACAATGCAACCGTGTTACAAGCGACACTTGAATTGAGATTTCCTCGATTCTATGCAAATTAGGTGACGTGATAAAGTAACGGGCTCAAATGGTTCTTCGGACCAATAATACAGCGTGCTCCGATGTTTCTTCAGTTCCACACTTACAACTTTAGTTCCTACCTGCAATTAGCTACCGTTTACTGTTTCTTCTTCTTCTTCTTCTTCTTCTTTCGGCTTTTCCCTTCAGGGGTCGCCACAGCGAATTATCACTCTCCACCTATCCCTATCTTCTGCATCCTCAACACTTGC
>CM074970.1:9700308-9712006 GCA_037577455.1 Pangasius macronema
GACATCCGACCTCTGTTCGGAGCACTTCAGCCCGAAGCCAAGTCAATGCAGCCTACACTACTCCCTGTCAAGCTACTTCCAGTACAGCAGAACCTCACTCAGCTTCTCCACTGAGAAAGAAGCCAGAATGAGGCATCTTCACACTCCGGTTTGTTGAGACATACTCGCAGTTCTCACACTCACACTCACTCTCACGCTCGCACTCTTTCTCTCTCGCTCTCTCCGTGCTTGCGGAGAGGAGAGGACCTGAGGAGAGGAAGAAAGGGACGGCTGATTCGCCAGAACATTTCAGCACAAATCCCCATCTGCTTGGATAATTATACGGACAGGGGCAGCCAAGTAGGCAGCATACGCACACAAGCACACGTAGTGCTAAACTGAAGTGTTTCTCGTGCGCCACTTAGGGGACAAACAACCAGACTTTATACACAAGGGTGGGAGAAGGAAGTGTGTACGGGACAAGAGTCAGATTCCTCTACTGTTAGAGTAGTGACTCCGCATCCTGTTGGCACTTTGAGCTCTCATGACGGTCTTTCCTTATCACACAATGCATTCAGTAACTAAAAGCATGGGTCAGATAATATTTAAAGCAGGATGTAATCAAACGCAAGACGAAAATGTCTCTCGACGTCAGATCAGCACATGCAGGTGACCTCAATATCTGTGCCAAAGAGAGACAGATAAGCCAGCTTAAAGCAGTGTGCACCTGTAAAGCCTTTAGTCCACCCAACTCCCGACGCCACAACGTTAACCTCAGTCTGATTTTACTCGACTCCGTATGCTGCTAATCTGGCAACCAGAAAATTTCCATCTTAACATTTTAAACTGGATCATACTGTATATAGCTCTTACTATATAAGCTTCAGTGTACAATATTCATAGCTATATAGCTACATGAATCCTGACACCTGCTTCACATCAACTAGGGACACACACTGAACAAGATTTATGTGTATTAGATAAATAAAAGTACCCTGTATTAACTTGGGTAGATGCTAGCTACCATGTATTAGCCTTGTTATTGTTCCTAGCTAGCAGAACACTTGCTTGTTTTCCTTTCTAGCTTCCAAGATGTCCTCACATAAGATATGGCTTCAAGTTAAGTCCGCTTTATCCTGTACTATTTTCAGCCTGATTCTGTTGTCGCACATATAAATAATAATAATAAAAATGAGTACATTACACAAAAATTATATTGGGTTGGAATACAAAACTAGCACCACTCCTACTGAGTGTTTCAGAACAACATCCCATTAACCATTTCTCCCATCAGTATCTAATGATGTTAATGAGTGATGGAAACCATTAGGTTTTTTCCCCAGCACAGACCAGTTTCAGAAACAGTCATTATAATAATATCAAGGCTGTGTGTGTACAAATAGGATGTGTGAGAGCTCCCAACATATGAGCTGAGAAGAGCCTAAATGTTGGCTGGACAGGCAGTGACACAGTGTGGCCTGACACCAAATGTAAAATCAGTCCACGGCCAGTTTCCTTATTGTGCTGTTTTAATTCTCCTTAGAGATGCTGTACTGGTGACTCATGTTCTGCTGTGGTAAATTCTCTCACATAGATACTGTAAAGATTTAAACTTCCCCAAAACAGTTTTCCTTTCTTCAGTGAATAATTTCACCACGATACTTTAGAGTTGTATCCAAAAACTGCTGTCGTATCAAAGATGGTCCTGTGCTCAGGTGTCCCTTTAGGGCTTGGTTCTTCTCAAGGTTCCTCATGAAGTCTCGGGGAGTTTTTCCTTGCCGTTAATTCTAAATCTGAATCTGCGTCGAGATTTAAGCAAATCTGCTTTGTGTCTAGGTCTCTCGGCTATTAAAAGCACTATACATAAAAAATGAATTCAATGAGTCTATAATCTTTATCAAAAGTGCCTCAGTTATATTAAATCATTTCTTCTAACTACATACACTCATGTATGTACATATAGATCTGTACATTAGTACATCCAAGACATCAGATACAGAGACGTATGGAATACTTAATTTGCAGAGTCTCTAACACACACATCACCATAAATCATTCATTAATTAGCATGGAGCAATTCCATCTTCAGTCTTAAGCTCTCATCCCTCACTTGTTCAGAAAGATAATGGGAAAAGTACAGAGCACAAAGACAGAGAGACTGAGATGGAGAATCTTGGCAGACTGTGGATACGGCACCCCCGAGCACATCATTCTTTTTCTCTCAAATCCTATAAACCAGCGGAACTGAGTTTCTCACCCTCCTTACACACACACAAACACACACACACACACCTTTTCCTCACATTCCCATACAACCAAGAGGGGGCAAAAAACAACCATCCCCTTTATAACTCTGTTACCGCAGCAACATGCATCCAAGCAACGGTTGGAGGTGTTAATGGAGTAAGTAGCATAATGGAGTGAAACTACAATAATACAACAATGTACAGTAGTATTGCGATGTCAAGATAGTGCCAGCTCAAGAGAGGTTCCTGTCCAAATAATGGAGCATTCATCTACTGTTCATATCCACATACACTGAAATGAGCCGCTTCCACGTCCTCAGAAAGCTAAACTAGAACTGAGGAAGCCACTGCCAATTTTTTCAGCTGCGTTTATTTATAACATGACAGCACCCACTGTGAAACTTCTACATCCCCAACCTCTCTGCGTTTTAAAACAATTTCCCAAAAAAGTATTCATGGGTAGTATTTGAATTTAGGTACAAGCCCACTTAAAATATGTTCCATGCACATTTGAGGCACAACTCACATGCATAGTTTCTACCAACTGATCTCAAAGCTTCCTTACAGGAGCAGTTTAGCTATTTATGCAAATGTTCCCTAACCCTGAAGGCAGTGGATCAGTTAAGACATGTTTGTTTTCAGAAATACTGCTATTCTATCTGTATGATGTATTTAGCTTGAATCCACACAAGCACGTGTAGGAGAGAATATGATGATATAAGTATGGCAATCTAATGTTACCATCATGCATCAGTGCACTGCATGCAGTTGTGCATTTGAGATGCTTTTCTGCTTACCATGGAGGTCAAGAGTGCTCATTTGGGTTACTGTAGCCTTCTAGTCAGCTCGAACCAGTCTGGCCGTTCACCTCCAACCTCTATCATCAACAAGGTGTTGTTCATCTGCAGAAAACTGGATGGTTTTTTTGTTGTTTTGTGCACTGTTGTGTGTAAACTCTAGAGACTTTTGTGCATGGAAAGCTCTGACTATTAGCATTTTCTGAAATACTCAAAATACTTAGTGCCCATCTGAGATCACAGGGTTTTCTCATTCTGATGCTTGGGAAAGCTCTTGACCAGTATCTCCATGATTTTATTCATTGAGCTGCTGTCGCATTATTGGCTAACTGGAGCGTGTGTACAGGTGTTCCTAAAAAAAAAACTGGTTGCTGAGTGCATGTATACACTTCCACCTTCAAAAACTTTGGACCACAGTGTGCATTTGTACAATGCTAGGTTTACTAGCTGGCTCTAATAGACTTGTAGCTTCAGTACAAAACCAACAAAGCACATTTTTGGACACTGAACATTCCCTGATGTCTTTGGTTAATTGACTACATTCCTGGGACATCGTGAGAAATTGCATAAATTTGAATTTAAGGGAATACCAGCTTTACTCTGTTGTACTTTTTTTTTTAATGTAGCAATGTAGCAATACTGGTGAAGTGGAAAATAACGTGGGAAAAACCCACACTGGAGCACAAGCTTGCAGCACAGTGTAACGTGGAGCCATGCAAATAATATCCTCCTGCCCCACTTCCCCATATGTGCCACATTGTGCTGTCTTGTGAGTGTGTGTGTTGGGAGCGTGACTGTGGTTGTGGTACATTGTTACCTCTGTGGTGACTCTGTGAAATAAACTCACATGGCTCATGGGGATGTCAGGCTGCTGAGTGAGACGCTTATAGACAACGCTTGGACAAACAAGGACACGGGTGTTAGCATAATATACATCATCATGCTACACGGTCCAAAATCCAAAAAAAAACAGGCGTGTGTGTGTATTCATTTCACCTTGATAGCATTTATTAACATCTGACTGTGGAAATTAAGCACTGTATTATAAGAGAGAGCTGTAGCGTTTCCCAAAACTAAGCTAAATGGAAGAGGAAGTTGTAAGTACCTAAATTTTGATTCATAATTACATATGACAAGATAAATGACAAGACAAATCCCTAAGTCAGAAATCATAACTGCAGTATGGTGTTTCCCCTCATGAAATGTTCCAATCATAGTCACATATGAATCACATATGAATCATTTATGAATCTGATTATGGGTGTTCTCCGCATGTTTCAGTTCCTCTCACTTTTCTAGCATAATGCAAAATTAGAAAGAAATTTGTAAATGTCTAAATCGGTCTGAGGCTGTAAACTAGGATTATTATGCTGCGTTCTAGGTGAAGTTGCAGCTTGTAGTTCCTTGCATATAAGCAGTAAAAGCCACAGAAAAACGCCCCCTCAACTTGAAATTTCAACTCCTCAACTTGGGGTAGTCTTCTACCAGTTCCTTCTCCATATATGGAGTGTCAAATCAACATGGCAGCACACACTGTGAACAGTGTAAAGTGCCCCTAAATGAGTTTATAGCAATAACTCTGACTTTAGCTGGTTAGCTTGTTGCTAATGCTACTCGCTATTGTCCGCTGTTGTTGCTGTACTGCCATTTCAGTCCAAAATGTGACTACTGTTTGAAGTTCACTATAGTGGAACAGTACCAGTAGCCACTCAGGCCTGCCATGAGTATAGCCCTTGCAGTTGGAGATTTACAAATCTGGGGTCTCATTTATCAACCGTATGTATGCATGGTTTTGCATTTCCAAATGCAGTGGCAGAAAGGACAACAATGAGGGATTTTCACACAATCGCAGGTTTTCCAAAATATAACCAGGGCAAATGTGGCCATAAAATCGCACTTTACAGGGATGCTGCTTACCATATATGGCAATTTGCGGGCGTTTCTTTATATAAATGTGTGTGGCTGTGGACAAGCAAAGCAATTCAGAACGTGTAGGATTTATCAGCATCCTCATGATAAGTACCAGGTTCTAGTGTGCAACAGCTGCATTTATATTCACTTACAAGGGAAGAACTCCATAGCTTAAAGCACACAACTACAACTAGAGGGTTTTAACAGAAACTCCGCATTATTATAACTACTGATTACTGAGGTCAGTTGGAAGGCTACAGGGAGCTGAAGGGGGGCGGAGCTAAAATAAAACTACGGACTGTTGCGACTACAGACTCCAAACTATGGACATCATTCTGTGAACTTCATATTTGTTAGCATAACTAGCAGTTGTATTCTAAAGTGTGTAACTGACAGCTACGAAACATTAACAGATGCAGATTTATGAATCTGAACCTGAGTAGTGATTCACAAGGAGTCATAAAATCTTCGACATGAATATACGTCCATAAGTTCAGACCCTTCATACAGTAAATCCATCAAAGCTGGCTGATGTTGTGACAATCTGATAGCATCACACGACATACACACGATGATGAAACCTGTAATGGCCGGTCTCCCCCTGCACTTTTCACGTTAACTGGAATGGAAAAGTCGTAGGCTGGGATGATGGATTTGCGAGAAGCCTGTGTGTCTCTGCAGCATGAAGAGGAGAGATATTACAAACAGGTTCGAGAGGAACATAATCAGATTTCTGCGAATCTGTCTTAGGCTGGTGCTTAAAATATGATTTTGTAGCTCTAACTTAATTGCGAAAGCCACCAGGTGTACACATTTTCCTCTGAGAAATCTGCAGCAAGACACAATGCACAGATACAGACGAGAGGATACAACAAAAACTGCAGACACACAACACATTTCGAGCAAGCAAAAATCTTTCCAACAAGAAGAGCGTGACCTTCGAGCAGCATATTTTTGGAAATGGCTGCCCCAGTGTGTTAAATGTAACTGAAGGTTTAAACACACGCTGACATGATGACCCACTTATTCCAGTGACTGAGCATTTAGAGAGGCTGCAGTTGTCCTGTGGCATGTTTCTAGAGAGCACCTTAAAGCCGTATGTGGGGAACTTGGACGTGAAAAAGAGAGCAAGAGAGAACAGGCTGTGAGGGTGTACTATGTGTGTGCGGCTGTGTGTCGGTGTATACCTGGAAGTGTGAATGTGAAAAATGAGAAATGGAGCAGATGAGGTGCTAAAATGTGCACAACAACATACAACTGTAAATCTTATATCTGGCAAATTGTTAGAGTGAGAAGGAGAAAATCAGCCAGAAAGGTAATCATTCATATTCTACAGGAATATGCTTTAAAAGATTATCATTTTATTTTTTTTAACTTACCTTAAAGCCAATCAGCGATCATGTTTCCTGCACACTGTTTTTTTTTCTTTGTTTCTTTGCACTGAATTAACAAGCAATGGAAGTCTGTCTCACCTAAAATTGTTTCTATAAATGTCTGCCTAAAAGTGCATGCAATTATATATATATATATATATATATATTGAAATGGACAGAAGTTAGCTGTGTAGCTGACTACTGTAAGATTTTTTTTCCTTACAAAGATTTGGTACTCCAAACTGGGACGTCCCCAACTTCAGAATAGAAAAATTCCATTTCAGTGGCCTTCAAACTGGTAATTTGAAACATCTGACCTTTTCGAGAGATTTGACTTCACAGGATGCCAAAGTCCTTTTGCTTCTTGGTTTGTTTAAATATGTGAAGTGTGAAACCAAACCAAACCAAACAATGGCTTAGTAGCGCAAACTAGGAGTGGGTGAGGTGACCAAAATATCATATCCCGATAGTTGAAGACATTTGATGATAGGTTTGTAAACAAACTGCTGAAATCAAATTGTGAATCAAACATCACAACAACAAAAAGAAATCATTTCGCACTAAAAGGAGGAGAAAATGTTTGAATGTCTAATCAGCTGCTTTCAAGCACAATTTGTATTTGGTATAAAAAATACTGACGATATCCACGGTATCTCAGAAAACTCTATTGTGACGTATCACGATATCGGTATTCTATCGTCATTTTTCTACCGGCCCGAGCACAAAAGTATTAAGATCACTCTGATTCAGAGTCTGCAAATGGACTAATAAGTGTGAAAGCCTCTCAGCGTACATAATGCAAAGACAATGTGTGTGAGAGTTATACGTAGATGAAACCATTTTTGCAAGGCTTGCACACTCAGCAGTTTCAGCTTAGCTCCAGTGCTGCAGGTAGCGGTATTAAAATTCGATGTCAAATTCCACAACTACAGGAAAAAAATTGTTTGCTGAAAAGTGGCATAAACTGCATAAACCGCATAAACTCATTTGTCTTGTAAATACCAATCGCAGGCTCGACTGAGTAGCACCATCACCTGTGGAGTTCACCTAGCTGCCATGTGGATGAACAATGGCGAGCGATGTCTCCACACAACATCTATTGGTTTGTGGAAGCCAGCCAAACATCATCTCCACATGAGATACACTCAGAGTTGACATTAGTGCCGTGGTCTCATTATAAATCCAAAAATCTGTGTATGATGTGCTTTAAGAGTGCAAACTAATTGCGGACTAAACGGTTGAGTGTTATGTGCAATTGCATGAAGATGAATGAAAAGAGTGATGCATAGTTATAGAAAGTATCATTTTCTTCTTGGGTGTTGGTGAGTATTGTGTGAAAGATCTCAGCAATAGTGTCAACTAATGATGCTAGGCTCTCTCTGAAAGGAAATGTGGAAATATCTATATAAAGATTTATAAAAGATTTCAAGTGAGATAGATTACCTACACTTACGCGGCTTACAGTATAGTCTAAGATCTAGTACAAAAAGAAAGAAGTATGGACTCCCATGTGGGTTGTATTCGCTCCATCATTGGGAGGTCGCGAGTTGAAATCCCGACAATACCCCAGCCATCTGTGGTCAGGAATCCTAAAGAGCAAAATTCGGCGTGCTCTCTAGGTGGGATACACTCTCTCCCCGTCAGTCAGAGTGACACTAGCCAATCATGGCCATCTGTAAGCTCAGGTATGTGGAAGAGGGTAGACAGCGCTTTCTTCCGAGAGTGTTACTCTGCCCTGTAACACAGTGTGGGCAGCAGTTCAAAAAGATGTGGCTGGCTGGATTCACGTGTCTCGGAGGAAGCACGTTAGCCTCCCTGGTTGGTAGCAGTCATATGATAGGGGAAAGCTAGCTAGCTTTTTTAGTGCTGTGTTTTCAACTGAATACGAGAAAGCTTTAATGTGTTGTTTCTCCACATGGTCATATACAGAAGCTGTGCAAGTAACTGAACTGGAAGTAATTTTAAACATGAATACGATATTATACCATGCAAATAGTTGCAATTGCATACACACAACACACACACACACACACACACACACCCCCATGCATAAACACATCCAATGGAAGCAACCTTGAGCCAGAACAAACATTTGCTTTATAATCATACTGATTTTCAAATGTAATCCAGCACACCCCTGATCACACACTCCCTCAGACACACACATACACAAACATGCAAACACATACACACACATACACACACACACTCTGCAGCTCCTCCTACCAATGCTGTGTGCGACAGCTTCAAGCCTCCTCAAGAGCTCCTGCAGAGCCATTTCGCTCATCTTCACACACAGGATCATGGCGAGATGGAAGAGGAGAGAGAGAGAGAGACCTTAAGGAGGATGCTGATTCTGCTGGTAAGAGAATGTGCAGAGGAGGAGAGGAGAAGAGCTGAGTGAAGGACACAGAGGAGGGAGGGAGGGAGAGAGAGAGAGAGAAAGAGAGAGAGAGAGGGAGAGACGGAGAGAGGCAGGGATGAGGAGGCAGAAACACACACCTCTGCAAAGTCACCGTGCACACATAGTGGTTCTCACACACACACACACACACACAC
Organism: Pangasius macronema; assembly: GCA_037577455.1. NCBI lineage: Eukaryota > Metazoa > Chordata > Actinopteri > Siluriformes > Pangasiidae > Pangasius > Pangasius macronema. The sequence goes on from CM074970.1 coordinate 9,709,174, forward strand.
ACACACACACACACACACCCACCCACACAGCGTCTGATTAGGCTTATACTGTAGAGCCAATTGCACATAATGCAGAGATAGACATACTTTTCTATTTCAATATTTATGGGGTATTTATTTGCGTAGGACGGAAGAGTAACAAATCATTTTTGCATTTCGTTGTTATTCTCATTGCCAGGTGACCCGTAGCATAGCGGAGTACCTGTGCTCAATTTGGTCATCTTGAGAGTGCCAAATGGGCAAATGGGCGGAGCTAGTGCAAAAAATAGTGCAGAACGTGGATTGGTCAAACGCAATCACCACAGAATTCCAGATCATCAGCACACTAAGGCTAGCTTATTAATAGCATGTCAGAATAATACAGGAGTTGTTACTTCATATAGTGGCACAGTGATTAGAAAGACGTTCAGGTTGGGGTGTAGTATAGCTGAGTTCCTCCAGAAAGCACAGCAATACTCAGTACAAGTGCAGTGACTGTCTGCCAAGGGTTCTTTCTCTTCTCTGTCCTTTTTAAAAATCATTTAACCTGTGTATATTATTATACAAAATACAAAATGTTCAAGATTTCCCTTATAAGATATTTTCTATATTTTTATATTCAGTAATCTCACACTAGTGATTGAAGGAATTTACAGCGTCCACTTGATATGTGGTGTATAAAAATCTAACAATTTGTTAAATTTCTCTTCAGATATCACCTCACATACTAAACCAATTCAAATGACACATCTTATTCGGTAAAATATGAATCCTGTCAAAGTATTTGTTGTTTGGCAGACAAAAATCAAACAACAAATTAAGATCTTAAATGTTTTTCATAGTGAAGAGTACAGTAGTGTAACTATAGCAACCTGGAGCAGAGGACTATCTGAAATACTACTTAGTAGGCTAGTATACAGATTATGGCAGACTTCAGGCGTTTCTCCTCGATAAAGCCAGACAACCAGAACTCCAGTAACTTTTAGAGTCATACTAATTGTGATTATGTTTACGATAATAGAAAATAAGTGCATAAAAATCACCAAATGTAACCTGCTTCATTGCTACTTACTCAGGTGAACGCAGCACGCGGACACAATTGTTAGGTTTTGGCGCCACCATGTGGTCAAACAGCATAACAACAAAAGCCTTCACCAAAAAAAAATAGTAATAACTTGCAGTAGTAATTTGCACATGTTTAAATAGCTGTTAAACTTTACGTGTAACTTTTTTTTGTTGTACTAATTTGGAGGAACTCTGTGTGGGCTGCATGTGGAAAGGGACCGACCTGACTGACACTGGCTAGCTAATTAAAATACGGACAGCGTCACGTGGTTCATTAGGTCATTAGGTCATCCTTAGTGTTGGCCATGACGGTCGTCTCTAAAGGTAGTAAATAAAAGATAGACAGACTAGTGCAGACACATTATACTTATCTTTAAACACGCTTACTTCCTTGTTAATGCATCAGAGGCGTAGCGGTGGGTGGCGTTGGGTTTCGGGTTTGAACCCCTGACAAGCTCCAAATGTTTATTTGAGACAGTTAACATGGCACACACAGCGCAGCTGATTATATATGTCTCAAATTACATTGGTTTGCGCAATTCTTGCGCTTTAATGATGTTCATGAAGTAGTTTGTTTAGACACATTTTATTGGCTGGTCCTGGGATTTTCTGCTCAATTAGAAAGCTTGATTGCAAAGGATTGACCAATCAGAATCATGAACCCCCCTCTACCTCATCATTTTCAGTGGATCTGTCATATATTATTATTATTATTATTACAGTCTTGGTGCAGTAGAAATTACTGTGGGCATGCAGAAATACGCAGCAGAAATTATATTTCATATTTAAGGATGAAGGAGTTCTGATTGCTGATGTAAACAAATCAAAAGCGGCGAAATTCGATTCACTTAAAGAATCGTTTAAAAGAGTCGATTCATTAAAAGGGTTTTTCAGTATCTCAGCCACGCCTTCTAGAGTTTTGTGACGTCATTAGAACGCGCTTCTGACCTCCATTTTATTTTTAATTCAGATATCAGGCTGAGCATTTAAATGTGTACAGTGATGTTCTGCCTGTTTATTATCATCAGCACAAAATGCCTGCTACTATAATGTATTAGTCACAATAATCTTCCAGGCATTTTATTTTGACCTAATATAATAAAATAGGCATTTTATTCTGAAATAATATTGATTAAAAAACAACAACAACCTATTAAGCAGACTAGTAGTGTAGCAATTATTGAACTTTGGTGTCATTTGACTACAGTTATCATTTGAAGGTTTGTAATTATCCTAACACATAGAGACCTTAAAATGATAACTGGTATATGCTTATATAAGACGTTATGCTTATAAAAACAATCGCATATAGACTGATTTGCTGTGTAACTAATAACTAGCTGTTGCACCCTTACAGCCGAGTTCATATCTAAAGGCCAAGCACCAGCCAAGCAATGCTGATGTAGGTACTGCCTTCTTCTAACCACGGTAGCTATTGCTTTAGATTGATCTCAGGTTTGATACATTTTTACACTGAGGTCTAGTGGAACATATGCAACTTTCGGCCTATGTAGCTACATTATAGTACCACTTTGCTTGCTGGCATGATGAAGATGTAATGGTAATATAATGCTAGTGCTAGTCCATTGTTTTCTAGCCCTGATCCTGGCTTGTCCCTTAATCGTCCCAGAACCTACAACTGTAGTGTTTTGCTTCTCTACCAAATCCATTTTAAATTCATTTTTCCAATTGGTCATGTCTAATCTAAATTCAGGAACGAGTACATTAGAGGGACAGCTCATGTTGGACGTTTGGGGGACAAAGTTAGGGAGGCCAGATTAAGATGGTT
>CM074970.1:9720366-9725366 GCA_037577455.1 Pangasius macronema
GAGAGAGAGAGAGAGAGAGAGAGAGAGAGAGAGAGAGAGAGAGAGAGACTGGCCTCGAATGTGATGTAGTACTGCATCTGGTGGATGAAATGGACCATCTCTGAGGCCAAGATGTGACACTGATGCAGCACTCCAGACAGCTCTGTGAAAACACACACACACACACACACACACACACACACACACACACACACACACACACACAGGTTATAGTAGGAGGTTATTGTGCAGACACACACAGTTTAAAAAAAATATTTTCTGGGAAAATGTAAATCTTCTGGATTCTTGAACTCTGTGTATCCCTGCGCTCCAATGCTCACCCGGCATGCTCTTCAGCAGCTTGGCATTGCACATCTGGCTCTTCCAGATGTCAGTCAGGATATACTCCATCCGCTTGGCTCTCCACAGGAAGTTGAACACCCGCAAGTAGTGGCTCATACACTCGCGAGTGAACACCTGGCACGCGGGGCGCGCGTAAACACACGGCGGCACGCACCGAGCCCGATATAGAGCCGTCGGTTTCCGTCGGCAACAGAAAAATAAACATGTGAGTAAGCAGCTGTTCCACACACAGCAGACTGTTTATTCTCCACTACGGTGATGATGATGAAAACAAAAGACACAATAACATTCCTGAAGTACAGCTCACAACATCTTTTCAAGCAGTCAGAGGAAACGGAGCTGGTTACCGTGGCGATAGGGCCATCGACGTGATAGTCCAGGCTGAAAACATCCCAACCCGTGTCACCCGGAGACACCTGAGACAGGAAATAAAGCAGCAGAGGATCGTGATGAACAACAGGAGCAGGCATTCATCCTGAAACACACGACCACACCCGTCTACACACGAGAGGTGGAGGAGGTGGAGGGAGGAAAGGAAGGAAGAAAAGAAATGAAACGGAGACAAAGACTGGAAAGAGGAAGAGGAAGGGAGGGAAATAAAAAAAGGAAGGGAGGGAAGGAAGGGAAGGGAGGGAAATAAAAAAGGAAGGAAAGGAAGGAAGGGAAGGAGGATAGAAGGAGGAAAAGGAAGGGGGAAGGGAGGAAAGGAAAAGAGAGAAGGAAGGAGAAAATGAAGGAAATGAGCGAAGGAAGAGAGGGAGAAGAAAAAAGAAAGTAAGGACAGGAAAGAAAGTAAGAGAAGGAGGATAAGGAAGGAGAAGAAGGAGGAAAAAGGAAGGGAGGAAAGAGAGGAGAGAAGGAAAAGAGGGAGAAGAAAAAGGAAAGAAAGGAAGGAAAGGAAGGGAGGGATAGAGAGGGAAAGGAACAAAAGGAAGGTAATGATGGGAGAAAAGGAAAGAAAAAAGAAAGGGAATGAGGGGAGGAAGGGAGAAAGGAAAGGAAGAAAAGGAAGGAAACAGACGGAAGGAAATGAAGGTAGAAAATTAAGCAGGAAGGGAGGGAAGAAAGAAAGGAAATAGAAGAGAATTAAAGACTAAAGCCTTTTTTGAAAAGAATAAAAAGTCACTGAATTTAAAAAAATGTAAAGGAAACAAACAAAGAAAGGAAGGATGGAAGGAAGAAAGAAAGAGGGAAGGAAGGAAAGCAGTAAACCAGACGGACAAACAAAAAAACTAACAAAAAAAATTAACAAAAGACATAAATAAATGGGGGGAAAAGAATTAAAACACAGAAGAAAAACGAATATCAGAAAGACAGAGAAAAAAGAAAAAGAATGAGATATAATAAATAAATCAACGGCAAAAACAGAAAAGGAAATGAAAAGTGCGCACACACGCACGCACGCACGCACGCACACACACACACACACACAGATAAAGAACTGAATGTAGAATAAAGAGTGGCGCGTGTTTGCTCGGGACAGAGACACATGCGGATCAGCAGCAGTGCAGTTTGACCTCCAGCAGCCGGACGTCCAGTCTCTTCAGGATGTCAGGACTGTCGAACTGCGCGTTGGTGGCTCGCACCGCCGTCTCCAGGATTCCCGTCAGGTTGTGCTGGTACAGCGTGGTGGCGGCGCGGGCCAGCTCCGGCCTGACACACAACACACCGCGCGTTAGCTCACAACCGGCCGGCTTTACACGTCTGCATGCTTTTCTTTTCTTTTCAGTAATGCTTTTCTTCTCGCTAAATCAGAAGTGCTCTTAGTGCAGGAGCATTAGAGCTCAGAGCCAGATGCACGTTATCTAAAGCGAAATGACACATCCTACTGCGCGGAGCTTTATCCAGGTACAGCGCAGACTGTAAGACGCGCAGACTGTAAGACGCGCAGCCAACGCAAAAAAGGAGATATTTTAAAGCAAAAACAGAGTGAAATTTAATGTTTTACAATTTCGAGGAAAAACAGAGAGCTTACATAATAAGGGAGAAAAGAGTGTGTGTGCTGTGCATGTGGTGTGTGTGTGGTGTACGTGTGAAGTATGCATGTGTGTGTGTGTGTGTGTGTGTGTGATGTATGCGTGTGTGGTGGACGTGTGATGTGTGTGTATGTGCAGTGTGCGTGTGATGTGTTTTGTGTGTGTGTGCAGTGTATGTTTGCAGTGTGCGTGTGATGTGTGTGTGTGTGCATGTGATGTGTGTGTAGTGTGCATGTGATGTGTGTGTATGTGCAGTGTGCATGTGATGTGTGTGTGTGTGTGTGTGTGTGTGTGTGTGTGTCTGTGTGTGTGTGTGATGTGTGTGTGATGTGTGTGTGTGTATGTGCTCACTTGAGCAGGTCCATCAGATGTCTGATGAAGTCTCCCTGGCCCAGCAGCAGGTATCTCCTCATGGCCTGCAGGTGCTCGAGCAGCTGGTAGTTCTTATTCAGCACGTCCAGCAGGTACTTACTGGTCTCGAAGTAGGCGGCGTCGATCTTACCCTGGAACGCCCCCTCCAGATCCGTGAACAGCTCGGCCGCTGAGAGGAGGAAAAACAGAGAAGCGTTAGTGTGTGTTATTCAGTTTGCAGTGTAACAGGGAAGTTGCTTGAATGTGTAGACGACTCTGTTTATGTGGAAACTGTAGAACAGCTCAGTGAGCCTTCAGCTGGAAAACTCCAGCTCCAGCAGCTGCGACAATAACCTACAACAATAACCCACAACGCTACCCCACAACAATAACCCACAACGCTACCCCACAACAATAACCTACAACGATAACCTACAACAATAACCTACAACGATAACCTACAACAATAACCTACAACGATAACCTACAACCCACAACAATAACCCACAACAATAACCTACAACCCACAACAATAACCCACAACAATAACCTACAACAATAACCTACAACAATAACCTACAACCCACAACAATAACCCACAACAATAACCTACAACAATAACCTACAACCCACAACAATAACCCACAACGATAACCTACAACGATACCCCACAACAATAACCTACAACGATAACCCACAACAATAACCTACAACGATAACCCACAACAATAACCTACAACGATAACCCACAACGAGAACCCACAACGAGAACCCACAACGAGAACCCACAACGAGAACCCACAACGATAACCTACAACAATAACCCACAACGATAACCCACAACATTTGACCTACAACGATAACCTACAACAATAATTTTTAACAAAACCTTATTAAAATAATTTTCTTTCATACAAGACAGAGAGAGAGAGAGAGAGAGAGAGAGAGAGAGAGAGAGAGAGAAAGAAACAGAGAGAAACAGAGAGAAACAGAGAGAAACAGAGAGAGGGATAAAGAAAGAGCAGTGGCGAGCACATGGAGAGAAAGCTCTGGGAACACACACAAGGTCACGGGTGAAGGCATTAAGTGCATGAACTCATCTGCGCTAAATTGAGCCGGCGTCGATACACACGCTAAACACGACCGATCCGAAAGTCCACTCTCCTCCTCCGGATCAATCCCTCTCTCCCCATTTCCATCCATCGCTAACCCCAGCTCCCCCTCGCTCATCTCATTAGCTCTCCGTTAACTCCACAGTCGTCCAGCTGCAGCGCTTTAACAAGGACAGATGCTCCTATTCTCAGAGACATTAGCGTGCGCTTTTACCGTCTTTGGGTGAGTCGGCAGATTTGGAGGCAGGCAGGATTTTGCCGGGCGGCGTCCTGTCGTGGCACACCTGATGCAGGAAGTTAATGGATTTGCCGATGAGCAGGACCTGGTGTGACATTGGAGAGGAAATCAGGAATGGAGTGGAGTTAAGTGTAGGAGAGAGACGGTACAGTGTGTAGGAGAGAATGAGAAATAACGCTGAGAGACACTACACATGACTAACATCAGCTCCAATCTCAGCTCCACCAACAAGACCCTTAACCTCTCCGCTCCAGAGGTGCTGGAGCACGGCTGACCCTTGACCTCTGACCCCAACTCCTAACAAGCTACGATACACAAAGCAAAGACTTTCAGTGCACTGTACCCACATATCTGACATCTCTTTCCTTCTTTCTTTCTTCCTTTACTGGTCTTTCTTTCTTTCTTTCTTTACCAGTCTTTCTTTCTTTCTTTACCAGTCTTTCTTTACCAGTCTTTCTTTCTTTCTTTACCAGTCTTTCTTTACCAGTCTTTCTTTCTGTCTTTACCAGTCTTTCTTTACCAGTCTGTCTTTCTTTCTTTCTTTACCAGTCTGTCTTTACCAGTCTGTCTTTCTTTCTTTCTTTACCAGTCTGTCTTTACCAGTCTGTCTTTCTTTCTTTCTTTCTTTACCAGTCTGTCTGTCTGTCTGTCTGTCTGTCTTTCTGTCTTTCTTTCTGTCTTTCTTTCTTTCTTTCTTTACCAGTCTGTGTTTCTTCCTTCCTTCCTTCCCAGTCATTCTTTTTCTTTCTTTCTTTCTTTCTTGGTCTGTCTTTCCCTCTTTCTTTCTATTACTTAACCTATTTGTTCATTTCTAAAGACCAGCACATCATACTCTCTTCTCGGTGTATAGTTAGGGTTATTAGGCTACAGTGCTGAGATATTAGATGCTTCAATACTTATAGTCACTCATGATGATGGAGTCATGTGAAAAGCGGACATACAGAGTGTGTAAAAAATGTGTGTGTGTGTGTGTGTGTTTGT
>CM074970.1:9727866-9732188 GCA_037577455.1 Pangasius macronema
TCATGCTCTAACAATCGTAAGCGTCAGACTTTAACAAAACTCTGTGGATAAAATAAACACGCTGCACTTTTCAAGAGCTGCACGAGAGGGAAACGGGTCAGAACACGGACGAGGAAATGTAGTGACGTGCATTCGGACCTCATGGTACGTGTCCTCGAGCTCTCCGTCGTAGATCCAGCGGTACAGGAAGTTGAGGATGGGGTGCGACACCAGGCCGAGGATGTGCTGGACTAGCGCTCTCATATGAGGGTCTCCGGTCTTACCGTAGGCGTGCACGGCGGAGGCGAGCTCGCCTCCCTTACGGCCTGACGCAGAGAAGGACGCGATATACATTAAGGCTTCTTTTTTTCGGGTCCAGAAGAATTAGTTCATTATGCTAATATGCTAAAACAAGGCAAAGTTAGCATGATTGCATCTGAACAGCTTGCATCTGAAATTAGCGACATTAGCATGCTGTAGCACTCGGCATGGAGGGTTCGGAGCTGACCTTGGCAGTAGTCGACAAGTGCGGCGAGGGTCTTGAGGCGAATTTTAGGGTCATACGTCCACACGAGGAGTCTTCTCAGAGTGAGGGTGCTCTCCAATCCAACATTTACTCCCTGGTCATCCTCTAACTGCAGCTACACACACACACACACACACACACACACACACACACAAAGTGTCAATATGCTGCAATGTCATTTGTCTGTTTACGTGTGTTTGTTCTTGCTAGTTCGTTTACCTGTGAATGCAGTACTGACAGCAGCCTGTAATACTCCTTCAGCTCCTGGTGTAAAGATGCACAGAAACTCTGCAACAACAACAAAAACAAATAGAAGAGTTCAAGTTTTTTTTTTCCATCAGTGAGTAAAAATCCAGCTAACTCCAGCCTGCTAACTCTTACTGCATATGAAAGTGGCAAAGACGTAATTTAGCTACAAAGGAGAGAGAGATTGGCTTCGATAGAGATAACTAGCTAACAGCTTGTATGCTTGAGGAAGGATGGAAGGAAGGAGAAAATAGGAATAAAAGGCAAAAGGAAGATAGAAAGACAGAAACAAACACAGAGAAAAATCAGAAACAGACAGAAAAATCAGGGGGAAAGAAAACACAGACAGACAAACACACACAAACAGACGAAAAAAACTGAAACAGACAGAAACAAACACAGACCAACAAACAACAGGAACAGACAAACAGAAAATCACAGACAAGCATCAGAAAACAGAAAGAGGAAAAACAAACAGAACCAAAAAACAGACACAAACAATCACAGACAAAAAAAAAACCAGAAACAGACAGAAACAAACACAAACCAACAATCACAATATTCAGTTTTGAGGTTTTGCTACCAAAATGCTTTAGAATTTAGAAATGTATTTAGAAAAAGACTTAAGCATATACTTATGAAAAGGAAGGAAAATAAAATAATCGGTACAGAAATCAATTTTAACGTTAAATACAGATAATGTCCTTTAATATTTTATTATTAAGGGATTCTCATAAAAATGGAACATTTTCAATACTTGCATTTTAAAAACTTAAATTCAAACCCAATTTTTTCACTGAAATGCAAACTTTTTAAGTAGGAGCTCTACTTCTAACAATGTTATACTTAAAGGATTTTCATCCAAGTATTAAAATTATGGTTATATTTACAATTATGTCACTTTGTCCAAATACCTTTGAGCCCCTGAAAATGGAAGTAGTTTGCTGAAAATGGCTGTAATTCCTAAATGGTAAATGCCACTTTTTTGTGGAACCTCTTAAACTAAAGCTGAAAGTCTACACTTCCACTATCCATTGTGTTGGTGTATAAAGGCAAAATCACAAAAACTCCATCACTGTCCAAATACTTCCGGACCTGACTGTACGTATCATAATATTTAGCTTTTGCTAACAAAGTTCCAATAAAACTGTCCTGATGTAGTATGAAAAGCTTTAACCTTAGACATTTCTTATCTAAGATTTATTTAACAAGGAAAAGGAAAGGAAAATATGGTGTGGTGAGGAATAACCGTTCTTCCAGTACTGTGACATCATCCATACCTGCCCGACCAAACCGAAGGCTCGATCCAAACTTCGAGAGTCTGTGTACTTCCGGACTTTGTTATGAAGCCAGCCGAGCTCCGCTAGCCGGCTACTCGTGTCTCGCAAAGACTTACACATTGGAACCTGGAGAAAGAAAGACAAACGTAATGTATTCTATACACACACTGTCTTTTACTTCAGCCCAGTTCAGCTCACCTGCAGCCGATTCTCTTAAAGCAACTATCAATGGCTACTCTGAGTTGACTTAAGAGTTGTTCTGCATGAAAATCTACAGCATTACTGAGGATTTGACGTGAAGTATTGACATGATATTTAATGTGAGAGTACTTTTGATACATAAGTACAAATAATATCAGAAACTTAAAAAGTTCTACTCAAGTAGTTTTCTTGTGTGTTCCTAACTTTTACAGAAGTCTTTTCCCTATAAACATTTGTCTGACTTAAGGCACAAGGCAGGGGACACCCTGGACGGGGTGCCAATCCAGGGCACAATCACACACACTCACACACCCATTCACACACGATGGACAATTTGGAAATGCCAACTAGCCTACAAAGTCTGTGAGCTGGGGGAGAAAAACCCCAAAGCACGGGGTGAACATGCAAACTCCATGCACACAGGGCGGAGGCGGGAACTGAACCCCCAACCCTGGAGGTGCGAGGCAAACGTGCTCTATATATACACACACACTGCTCAAAAAAGATTAAAGAAACACTTTTTAATCAGAGTATAGCATCAAGTCAATTAAACTGCTTTGGTGTTAATGAAATTAACAGCAGGTGCACTAGATGGGCAACAATGAGACGACCCCCAAAACAGGAATGGTTTTACAGGTGGAGGCCACTGACATTTTTTCCCTACTCATCTTTTCTGACTGTTTTTCACTAGTTTTGCATTTGGCCATGGTCAGTGTCACTACTGGTAACACGAGGCGATACCTGGACCCTACAGAGGTTGCACAGGCAGTTCAACTCCTCCAGGATGGCACATCAATACGTGCCATTGCCAGAAGGTTTGCTGTGTATCCCAGCACAGTCTCAAGGGTATGGAGGAGATTCCAGGAGACAGGCAGTTACTCAAGGAGAGTTGGACAGGGCCGTAGAAGGTTGTTAACCCATCAGCAGGACCAGTATCTGCTCCTTTTTGCAAGGAGGAACAGGATAAGCACTGCCAGAGCCCTACAAAATGATCTCCAGCAGGCCCCTGATGTGAATGTCTCTGACCAAACAATCAGGAACAGACTGCTTACTGCCCGGCACCTTGGAGCTCAATTGACATTTGCCATTAAACACCAGAACTGGCAGCTCACCACTGGCGCCCTGTGCTTTTCACAGATGAGAGCAGGTTCACCCTGAGCATGTGACAGACGTGAAAGGGTCTGGAGAACCCGTGGAGAACGTTATGCTGCCTGTAACATCGTTCAGCATGACTGGTTTGGTGGTGGGTCAGTGATGGTCTGGGGAGNGAGGCATATCCATGGAGGGACGCACAGACCTCTACAGGCTAGACAATGGCACTCTGACTGCCATTAGGTATCGGGATGAAATCCTTGGATCCACTGTCAGACCCTACGCTGCGCGAGTATGCAAACAGTTCCTGGAGGACGAAGGAATTGATACCATTGGATGGCCCACACACTCATCTGACCTAAATCTAATAGAACACCTCTGGGACATTATGTTTTGGTCCATCCAACACTGCCAGATTGCACCTCAGACTGTCCAGGAGCCGACTTTGTCAGGCATACAAGCACGAGGGGGCCATACAAACTACTGACATGGTAAAACTCAACGACGTTACTTTAAAGTCGTTTTACCTGATCGGACGACGTACATTTTTCCACTTTGATTTTCGGGGTGTCTTTGAATTCAGCCCTCTGTACGATGATAATTTTCATTTACATCAATGAAACATTTACATCATTCCCCACTGGGATCTGATGTGTTTTCAAAGTGTTCCTTTATTTTTTTTTTTTTAGCAGTGTGTGTGTATATATATATATATATAGATTAATGCTTTTCACTGTATTTTCTCTTCAGCACTTACAAATGTTTTAATTCATAAAAAATACCACATGAATGAACACCATACGATGATGCAGTAACTATAATTACAGTTCCAGAAACAGTAATTCACATGGGCTCCACCTGCCACAACACATGCAAGTGCAGTAACCTGACTGTGTCACCACGTCTCTGTCCTCTGTCCTTAGCTATAGATTGTATCCGCACACATATAGCACGTAAGAGACTCAATTTTCTTTTGCCCTTTATCACAATATTGATCA
>CM074970.1:9736672-9757077 GCA_037577455.1 Pangasius macronema
TACAAAACTTTACACTACCAAACACTGTTAGGCAAAACATGATACCACTAAACATTGTTCTACAAAACTTTACACTAATAAACACTGTTAGGCAAAACATGATACCACTAAACATTGTTCTACAAAACTTTACACTAATAAACACTGTTAGGCAAAACAATATACCACCAAACACTGTTCTACAACACCACAAAATGCTGTTCAAACACTGTTAGCGAAACACCACCAGTATTCTACAAAGCTCTACACCACCTAACCCTATTCAGCAAAACTTTACACTACCAAACACTATATAACAAAACCATACACCATCAAATGCTGTTCAACAAAAATTTACGCCATCAAATTTCGCCCAAACACTGAAAAACTTACACCACAAAATCTCACATCAAACACTGTTCAGTAAAACTTTACACCATACCATCTGACACTGACAAAACTATACAGCATCAAATGCTGTTTACACCATATAAAAACTTTACATTGTCTTGGTTTATTTTAGCAGGGCAAAGCTGTCAGCTTTGGAAGACCTGATGTTTATTGGCTCAGTGGAACCAGGCACCAGTGGAAGCCCCTTTAAAAATTAATTCCTTTCACATGAACGAGATGAAGGCCCTCCAGCTTGGGTTGACCTTGACCATGGATCTGCGATCGAGTTTCTATTGTATATGGATGACTGGTAGAGCAGGTAAACTAATATTTCAGTTTTTTTAAAAGCTTGATCCAAGGTTACGAAAGGCCAGGAGTGTCTCAGCCAATCCGAGTACAGCTTGGCAGCTATTGCAGGAAAACTCCAGAGAACAGTCTCAGCTGCTTTGGAGTTCTTAATTTAACACATTTATAACAAACAGTTTCATATGTTAAGCATTGAAAAACTAAATATGGCTACGATATTACTATACTACAGGTTGAGAATCCATAATTAACAAACGAAACATCTGAGAGACGGTTTGAGCTGTGAAAAATGCAGAAAGAAAGGATGGTCTGTATTTTTCCATGAAACTAAATATCCTCAAGATATGCTATATACACACCTGCCTCAAAGTGTATAGCAAAGTGGCATTGCAGAGCTAAAAACACAATATATCATAGATGTAACATATAACATAATATATACATTATATATGTAAACACAAGTATGTATATACTCTGCTATTTTTAAACTATATGTACAAAGGTACATATGGATTAGGGCCAGTTAGAGCCAATTGTCCAGATTTTCCCGGTCCATCGGCTACATTAGGGATTTGAAACTGTGCTATAAATTTTGGCTAAGCTATAGCTATGAACCAGTGGCAAGGCGAAATCACCCGAACACAACAACATTCACAGACCGATAATAATGAATTCACCTTCGAATCGATTTTGTAGCAGTTCTCTGGCGTGCACATCTTAATGAATTTTCCGTCAATTCCCTGGAAGACGTAAAGGATGTCTCGCACCAGGGCGGCCTCACTGATTTCAGCTGAGAGTGAAAGATTTACAGATGGAGTGAAAGAAAGAAAGAGAGGTAGAGAGAGAAAGAGAGAGAGAGAGACAAATCAAGCCGCAAAGGTCACACTCATATATCTATCCAAAGCAGACAGGGAAAGTGTCCAGGGGCTGACTGAACTGAAGGCAGCACTGTTCTTCTGAGAAAGATAGACATTATCACCTTATATAACATTTAAAAAACCCTAGCTAAGAACTGATTGTGCCTTGAAACCGAGTGCTACGGCCTACACTAATGCTAGCTTAAGGTTCACCTGCTTGGAAAGAACTTTCCTTTTTAACATGCAAAGAAAACAACTTGACCTTTCCTTAGTGTTTAGGGCATAGTACTTAGCTAATCAATCCGACGCCATTCTACATTCCACCTCGGATGAATACTAGAGGTTGTGTTTCACGGATCTATCCACAATGATGATTACCACATATACACTGTTCATTATACACACCCAGGAAGGAACGAACTCTTTATATCAGTGTGATACTACATGCAGGAATATCTTTTTGAAAGTGGAAATTGTAGAACGTAATGCTATTTAAAGTTGCTTGATAGAACATGATAAAACAAACTTGTTTACAGCATCATCTCAGCACAAGTGTATTACGCGGCTGAGAAAACCTATTTGGGAAATTGCGTTAAGGGCTGGAGTGCTTGTCCGTGTTTGGATGGGACTCCTGTCAGTCATTTTATAGACACTCCACCAACGCCCCTTCACTCCGCCCCATTTCATTTTGGTTGAAATCGGAAAGCGCCCAGCGCAGCCAGATACTTCTACAGTGAGCAAAAAACCATGCTGTGCTACGAAAAAAGGTAAAAACAATAAACTCAGCAAAACAAGAATAAACTCTGGCAGTACTTTGTAAAGATGGAGAAAGGTATTACTGGTGAAAGAGATGAAGCTGGACACCGAATTTGCGACGTTGCTCCTGGACAGTTCCTGGATGTCCAGCGTTACAAAACAAATCAAGTAAATACTTTATCACTTAGAGAGCCAGGCAATGCTTTTGATGAACCACCGTTATAGAATGCAATGCTAGACAAACTGAGCTGAATTTCGCATGTTTATAGTATTATAACTTGGCTTTTGAAAAGCTGAATCAGCCAGCCCGCACGTGGTAGCCACGGGAGCCTGAGATCTTCCATAATGCTGTACAACAAATGTTTTATCATCTATATCTAAATAATGAAGTAAGGCAATGCCCTTAATAAATAAATAACCATCCTCACTTGAATGCTTGAATATGATGTCATGCTGAAGTCAGTCCTTCTATTGCTCTCGCTAACTCTATCTGAACTCTGCTAGATTGTGGGCGGAGCTTTGTCAGGGCTGGGGGCGGGCTCAAAGAGTGAAAATATCATTCCAATGTTGTTGAACTTCACCTACACAAAATCTACAAATCTAATGTTGACAAAATTTAGACTAATATAGCCTAATGCCCCTTTAAATACAAAGATGTGTCAATCAATATAGATTTTAAATTCCCAAATTACTACCTAAGCTAAACTAATCATAACCAAAAATCAGTAATACCATCCACATCACCAAGACCTGCGCATGCACACTCGCTTTCACCACATCTTAATCGGGTTGCCATGGTGACCAGACTCACCACTGGTGTCGCCGTCCCGTCTCTGTCTGTGAGGGGGTCTGGGGGCAGGACTGGAGGTGGGGCCAGGGGCGGGGCCTGTTGTGGGTCGGGAGTTCAGTGGCACGGTCCCAGTGATTGGGAGCGCCCAGAGACGAGGGCCACGTACAGGATCGGCTACAGCTTGGGGGCTAAAACACACACACACACACACACACACACACACACACACACACACACCAGCATACTAATGATTTATGATGCAAATGAGAAGGATTACTCATTTTTAAAAAAAACAGGCAATTACACAGTGCTGATTGTGCACAAGTACACGTTTATATAAAATCTATTAGTCAGAGGGACGTCTGAATCTGACTAATCAAATAACCGTCTCACAGAAGCTGTGTTTAATTCTGCAGACTTTGGGCGGCGTCCAACCGAAGGGTCTGACGCAGAACATAGCACAGATTTTTTAACCTTTATTATTATTATTATTATATTAATACCTTTAATTCCCTTTAATTGCTGCAAAACATCATCGCCATATTACGTATAACAGCCGAAAAATCCTATAGGAACTGTCCTGTCAGGATAATAAACAGTATTTCTGCATTATTACAGTCTTGAATGAACAATCTGTGTTGTTGAATCTGTTTTAAATTAATTACATGTACAAACAGAGGCTCTCTGCTACGTGCACACAAACTCGTAAAGCTAGCGAATGCAAGTTTTGGGAATCTCGCCCCCTCTGGTAGATAAATGCCACTGCAGGCAAACTGTGGAAGAACATTTTATAATGTGGGTTGTTCAACAATGGGACTAATCTGAAGGCTGTGCGCGGAAAGTAATACATATACAACGCCGATTCAGGGCTGCGTCCCAAACCGCGTCATGAGAGCCGTTTAGCTCACTAGCTCTAGCATTGTGATTCGTGATCCGTGAACCATAGTCGCAATTGCCTGGTCTGGTGATCAGAACAGACCACAAAGTCTACGGAGTGGGGTTATAAAGTGTCTGCGGCTCTCCATGAGTCTATGAGGCTGGTTGTTTTTGCTGTTATTACTATTAAGCTATTATTATTAAAGCTATTGTTTTCATTTTTAACCAAACATTTCTATGCACTGCAGCTTTAAGGTTGGACAAACTGAGGAAAAACGGCTTCCACTGTTGCCATAGTGATGCCTTAATAAAGAAGTGTAAAAGTCCAGAACCCTGTTTTTAGGCCCCAAAGTCTCAGCACCAGGCAATAAATCTTCATGCTTTTAGTTCAATAACAAAGGAGACCAAATTGAAGTGCTTGTGGGTTACTGGGTCCATTACAGCTACTGCATTTTTAAGAAAAATCCTAATTAAGGAAAGATTCCCGAAAACACTATCTATAGCAGCGTCTTGTTTTTATTAGCGGTGCACATAAACACACATCTCCACACTCTAG
This sequence comes from Pangasius macronema, assembly GCA_037577455.1. Classification (NCBI taxonomy): domain Eukaryota; kingdom Metazoa; phylum Chordata; class Actinopteri; order Siluriformes; family Pangasiidae; genus Pangasius; species Pangasius macronema. The sequence goes on from CM074970.1 coordinate 9,741,183, forward strand.
TAATGTACTATAATCCCATTAGCAAATCTAATGGGAATCAGCTAATTACCTTTTAATGGTCCTTTTCCAACAATGAAGCACGACGGTGAAATCGCAACACCACAGAAATACTTAACGGGCAACAAATTTCGCGTTCGAAGGATTCGGCGATCAATTAAAACCCAGGCCTGGAGAACACGTGGCCCTGCTTGTATCTCCAAATATCTAAAGTGCTCGCGGCTGATGGTGGAGATGTGAATAATTCAGAGCTCACAGTGCAATTACAGGCAGAGCCACAAATAAGCATTACATAAACGACAAACAAGTGGAGATGCAGGAAATATGGTCCAGAAGAAGAAAAGTCAAAAGGGCCATGTTTACAGCTCGGACCAAATGCAAACAAAAAAAAAACAAATGTACTGGGTCCAAAATGGCAACTGGTCAATTAATAGACTCCAGGACTGAATATGAGGATTCCTGCACTATAACCTCGGTAGACGCATTAATAGGGACCTGGGGAGGAATTTTAGTTTACGTTTGAAATGACAATCCAGTATTATACTGTTCCTAACATGAACACCATGTGACACTCGTTTGAATCCTGTCTTCTGTCCCGTACCCATGAAATGAAGTGGGTTTTGAAACCGTAAATAGCAGACTCACCCGGTAAGCAGGCACTGAGGGGCGGGGCCAGGGCCGGGGGCGGGGCCGTTCAGTGAGTACATGCCCAGGCTGCTGATGCCACTGGTGCCCATGCTGGAGGCGTTGTGGGCAGCCAGTGCTGAGCGCTCGGGGTAACTGAGAGACAGGCTCTGTGGCCGGTTGTAGTAGAAAGGTGTGGAGTGGGCATCGCGTGGCAAAGCCTGGGCAAACAGCGACCCATAGCTGCCCACCTAGCAGAAGGAGAAAGCAGTTTACCTCATGTTGGTACTGTTCCATCGTATATACCTGCAACACACTGAGCTCACTCACTGCATTACATCCACGCATGCATGCGAAAAGAATAGTCACCATTTTCCCTGATAACTTCTCACAGCTCCTGAAGAGTTAAATAATTAGCCAGTGAGCTGGATGAGCTGGTCGGAAACTTTAAACTCGATAGGGCGCAAGAGTCTCCGGGACTGAAGCCGATATATATTTGGGACACTGCTATACAGTACATCTGGCAGCTTAGAGAATCCTGAACGTTTGCTGTTTTATCTAAAAGCCCAGTTATTAAAGCTGCAGTATGTAACAATTTATACAAATTAGAAACATTCATTACATATCTAACTGACCAGTTATTAAAGTGGCAGTATGTAACTTTATTTATACAAATTAGAAACATCCGATACATATCTAACTGACCAGTTATTAAAGCGGCAGTATGTAACTTTATTTATACAAATTAGAAACATTCGATACATATCTAACTGACCAGTTATTAAAGCGGCAGTATGTAACTTTATTTACACAAATTAGAAACATTCGATACATATCTAACTGACCAGTTATTAAAGCGGCAGTATGTAACTTTATTTATACAAATTAGAAACATTCGATACATATCTAACTGACCAGTTATTAAAGTGGCAGTATGTATTTTTTTTTTAAATTAGAAATGTTATTTTATCTAACCGACCAGTTATTTAAGCAGCAAAATGCAACTTTTTTTTAATATTAGGAACAACTTCTATTATCCAATTGCCCAGCTATTAAAGCTGTAGTATGTAATCTTTTGTTACGAATTAGACACATTGCTTATTTTACCTAACTGACCAGTTATTAAAGTTGCAGTATACAACTTTTTTTTTGTTAACATTGCTTAACTCTTACACCTCATACTCTGAGACTCATGTTATCCATAATAAAGGTTTTTTTTTTGCTAACAATTAATGACGTAAGATCATATATTTCTACCAGAGACGTCTCCAAATCCCTACACGCTCAGAACTTACACACTGCTGCTTTAAACTTGCCCCAGTCTTACAGCTAGATCACTAAACTGCTGCAGATTAAGATTACTCCTGCTTGTGCGGTCACAGCTTATGAGTTATTGCACATGTACCCTGGTGGACGGTTTCCTGGGGTCCTCACAGAGGCTGAGGAGGAGGTATAAGATGGACCATCTGTGTTTCAGCACCCCCTGATCACGACAAACAAAAACAGATCCAAATCCATGAAGTACTGAACGAACAAACTGCATTTCAACAGTCTTTAGGACTGGAGTGATGGAGAATGAAGCACTGACCTGGGTCTGGAGTTTTCTGTGGAGCTCTGAAAAAAGAGCTGCGTCCGCCTCTCGCCTCTGCTTTAACACTTTAAACAACACACACACACACACACACACACCAGAGTCAAAAATGCCATACACACACTACTACACTAACTCATCTGTGTGCTATTCTAACACACTTTAATACTGTAGGAAGTGGTTTTAAATATAAACACAATGCTCAGAGTGGATTAAAGTGATCTGCAGCGCTGCCTCGGGATTTGACAATCCTCACAACTCACATTCTTTTTTTATCTTTTCGGACACCAGGAACTCGTCGCGCTCGATGGTGGGGGCGTAATTACTCCCGATGACCCGTACGGCGTACTGAAACTGATGCGCGACATCAGCTGCGGAGAGAACAGAAGTGAATTCATGGCTTAATAGAGTGACCTCGGGATGAGTGCACACAAACGGCCGTCGGTAAGGGGCGAGCAGAGAGATGACGCCGCGTATCATGAGACGTAGACGTAGGTAATGTACTCTATATTGCATCTCATGGAAGGACATGATGCTGAATTAAGCTCTTTATAGAGACTATATTTATCCAGAAGCTCTTGATGAAGTTGGCTTGACCTCGTGCTCAGGGCAGGAGGGTCGGATTACCATCAAGAACGGAAGATCCTGCAGTAATTGCACTTCATTACTGGACTATTTTGGAAGATTTGGAGTTTACTCAAGTATTATTGAAACATAATAGCTTGTGTTCTTACGCAAATAGCCTAAATGTCCCAAATGGAGGGAAGGAAAAAATTACTTATTTACTTTCTAGATTTTCTACAGATTTATTCCATTCTTCTAGATTTTTTTTTAGATTTATTTTCCTTACACTCGAATACTTGAGTACATGTAAATGTAGATAATTTTTGACTTTCATTCAACTAGATTTTTGGCTCCATACTTCTACTATTAACCATAATTAATTATTATGGCCTCCACACTCATACACCATTAATTCTTTTATTCATTTAAGGCTTTTTTTTTTTTTTTTTTTTTTTTAGAAATATAATACATGTAAATCACCTCCAATCCACTCCAGTGCTATATACACCATTATCCTGGTTATTTTTAATCATTAACCCTCTACTGCATGAATTATTTATTTATTTTTTATGGATTTTTATTACTTGAATTAGTTCAAGAAATAAAAATAGATTTCAAAATTAAAACAAAAAAAATTAGGTGGGTAGTTTGTAAATTGTTGCCGTATGGCAACAAGGTGCAGTAAAGGGTTAAGTGTTTCCACCAGTCCACAAAAAAAGGTTTCATTTAGTAAAAAAAAAAACTGTCTACAACATTAGATCTCAACTGAACGGTCGCTTTATGGGTTAAAACCTTTATTTTCAATCATTTCAGACACCAAAAAGTGGTTAGAAAAGTATTTGCAAGTATCTTTCAGTGGTCATGTTTAGTCCCATTTTTACTCTGAGGTCCTTTGATTCCTGTTGAGTAAAAAACACTGAAAATCTGGATACACTTCATCATTTAGGCATGAAAGTGTCAACCGCATTTCTCCATCATTTGTCCACCACAAGCCAGAAAAGCTTTTAGAGAGGAAGTCTCATCATCTACACTTAAGTGCTGACTTAAATAAGATGCATGGCAATGTGTTCAGATTGAAACCTTTTATAATGTTCATAAACCATATTAATAGTAGGACTATACTGGGCTGTGTTTGAGATTTGAGAAGTAAGCTGAGGAGAGACAGTATCATGCTGAGGATTCGAGCCCGTATGCCTGAACCTACAGGGTGTCCCACTCCCAAAAGTCTCCATACATACGGGGAATTAACACTTTTTAGCAAGATGTCTTCCAAATTTTTTTTCACACCTAGTTTCTATTATATATTGGGGGCAGTCGTGGTCTAATGGTCTGAGAGTCGGACTTGTAGCCCGAAGGTGAACCTGAAGGTGGTGGGTTCGAGTCTCGGGTCCAGCAGGGATTGTAGGTGGGGGAGTGAATGACCAGNCACTTGGATGGGTTAAATGCAGAGCACAAATTCTGAGTATGGGTCACCACACTTGGCCACCAAGTCACTTCACTTCATATGTATTTTTTTCAGATAGCCTTTAAGAATGCCTTTGACAATAGAAGAACGTATTGAAGTCATCATCGTGGCTGGAAGCTGTCGCAAGGTTGCAATGGACTTTAACAGGAAACATGGCAAGCATTTCACACCACACTGCTGCCAAATTCAGAGAGATTGGATCAACCGTGTTGCGGATCAACCGAGAAGTGAACGTTCACGAACATCCACTGATGAAGGCATAACCGACGTGGTGCTGGCGTATATATATACTCCCGTACGTATGGAGACAGCTGGGACACCCTGCAGATCAGCTTGTACAGTAATGCCATGGACATCACACGGCCAGTGTTGACTAAAACACTACAGACTTACTCAACTCTTCCTTATCGGTAGTCAATTTAGGGCTGTGTTTAGGAAAACACAAGATGGAAAATCACCTCGAAATCATTTGAGATCATTACTGTAATTTTACACAAGTCACTATCCTGATTTCTGCTTGTACAACACAGTAATGTCTCTGAGTAAGATATTTTTGGGGCTTGGGGCTATCGTTACTAACTTTCTATACAAAATCCCCATTTTAAAACACATTTCTACCATACTCCAATCAACTCCTTAGTTTTTTTTTTTTTACATTTATATTGTCATTTTTATTGCATGATGCAACAATCTTAAACTGTTTTTTTCCCCCAAATATACTGCTATTGCTAGATTTTGTCAAAAATATATTTTCATAAATTTTTTTAAATCATGAATTTGGATTATTTTTGTTTATAAAGACATTGGAAGGTTTTTTTTTTCTTTTCAGGTTTAATATTTTATACATTCTTATTCATTTTATTCCTTCACATGGCCAATCCATTGATTTATTAATCCAAGTGGTTTTTAGCAAAAATATTCACATGAGACACAGTTTGAGATTCATATGAGATGCAGTTGTATGTAATAAACAAGTAATAAAATAATTTGGATATGTGTTTTTAAAAAAATAATGCATGCATGAAAGGGTTAAGCTTTGACAACATAAGCATCAGCTAGCCAGTTCTTCACCAAACAAGCTACTACACACACTACTACTAAAGACTCTCAGCATTATTATGATTATTAAGTAATAATGTGTGATTGTAGATAAAGCCCCTTAATGTTAATGTTAACGTCTGATCATCTGCTCAGCACTGAATGAAGCGATCAGGCTAGTTAGCTTTAGCCCAGCTGACGTTTCAGCCTCTTGCTGCTTTAGCGGTGTTACCTTCACTCTTCCCCGTGATCCTGCAGCAAAGACTCTGCAAAAGCACGTTGGGCGATTTCTGATCCAAAGCCGCCATTGTGCAGATATTTCCCTCCTGTTGGTGCAAAAGAAAAAAGCAGTCTTGTCTCTATCACTAGGCACTCCTCCATCGGCTCGCCATTTTAACGGAACCCGCCGAACGCGCGCACAGTTGGAAATGTAGCGGAAAAACACATCGGGTACGGACTGAAAATATGTCCGACCGGAAGACAAGACTCACCAAAGGGTTCCGGTTCTATCGTTCCTGACTTGTCATCTGAACTTACTAGGATTCTTTTCAGAGTAAATAGGGTAAAGTGCAGTTTTTCAGTCATGTAGTAGTAACAATAAACTACCGAAAGCACCATCAAATTGTGTATAGAACAAAAAAATTACATTCGCAAAACAAATAGTAACATAATAGTTAGTTCATACATTCTTATATTTTAAATTTGGACAAAAATACCCAACACTGCTGAAATAGTGCCACAATTTTAATTCAGCATGAGCTAAAAATCTAGCATAAAGATGTAATATGAATATTTTCTATACACCTCCACTTTTCAGGGGAAAATAGGTAATGTAGCTCAAAAAAGTCACTAGATGACGTCATAGCACCTCATTTGCATATTCACTGAATTATTTGCATATCAAAACGTGTTAGAGGAAGAAGGAAGATTTTTCTGAAGAACAAAACAGAATAGAATTGAACTTTATCAGAATAGAAAATAATAATGTTTGGTCATAGGCACCAAACGAGATCGAGAGCGCAGGCAGAATGAAGCAGCGGTAGTAAATAGTTGTGAAATACACATGAAGGAAACAGTAACAGATGGAATAGGTATTAACAATTATTATTACATGTAAATATAGCCAAGAATAAGGAATAAAGAAGTGCACGTGTGGGACAAGCAATGGCAATAACAAGCTACTGTGATGTGAACCTAAGAGCTGTATTGCGCACAGGACAGAAGCTAATGTCTGTCAAAATGTCCAGAATTTAAATCTAGAGACAAAGTTGAGAACTTCGCACCACTGCTCTCTTAGAGTTTTGATGTCAGACTTGGGGTGGCAATGTTACCCCATGAGGCCACTGCCCTGTGGAAGCTGCCCAGAGGATTCCTTTGGTCCAATTAGCTACGGTTCATCGTTTTATAGATATCAGCCATCCATTAGGACACAAGGTTTCACTGTTGCTGCCTGGGATAGAAAATGAGCATTCTGTCTACAGTGATCATTTCCAGTCACATCCTGATTTAAACATCAGACCTTCCAAGGACATTTAAACTTAACACCTCTGGCCTGCACTCACAAAAAGATTTGTCATGGCCAAATGAGCTGTATAACCCTATTAATATTGTGCTCTACAGACAGTCACCTTATCAGGCTGAGTCTGGGTTGCCAGGTCTTATTGATAAATTCATGCACAATCATGCCAGAGACACATAGGACAAAATAGGACACTATGACTAGCATTGCAGAACACAATGTAAAAAGTTACATCATATGATAAGAAATAGCAAAAAAGCACGGTTTTTGTAAATAGTGCTTTCCAGTAAGAAATAGTTTCAACCCTGGGTGATCCGATCCAAGTAACATTTGTAGTATGAACGCAAAAGCAACAAAGCATGATCTAACAGACTGCGTCATTTTCCTGACTGGAAAATACATAATCATTGCGAGACTGTTTGGAAATCAGGCTGAACGGTCGAGTTCTCCATCACTAAGCCAATGGACGAAGGCGACGCTATAATAAGCTTTTCATAGCTTCTTTTATTGTCTCAACTCTCATTCATTTCTAAGTTTTGTTAGCAGAAAGCACAATTAAAATGTCTTAAACAGCCCATACAGGTATAAGGTTTTGGGGATATTTCTGCTTGAAAACAAATGCACCCAGCAGACTGATGTAATACATGTGCTTGATGCCCTTCGTCCAGCAAAAATGTTGTACGGAATCCGATCACAAAATGTTCATTGGAGACGCATTTAAAATGCCAGCTGTAAAAGGCTATGCTATGCCCTGTCCGCTTGTGATCAGATCACTGATCATGTTAATACCAGGTGTGAGCAGTGTCTTTTATAGGTGGACATGCCATGTTGATCTGGCCAGACTGGTTTGAGCAGACAGGAAGTCCACTTTAAACCAAATAACCACTCTTTACAAACATGCTGAGCAGAAAAGCATCTCAGAAGAAGGTGCCTAAACTCTTAAAGAATATTAGTTCAAAAGTAACTCAGATCCAGCCATCCATTTTACGTACCTTATCCTACACAGGGTCGTGGGGGGTCTGGAGCCGATCCCGGGGATCTCAGGGCACAAGGCGGGGGACACCTCGGAGGGGGTGCCAACCCATTGCAGGGCACAATCACACACCCACTCACACACTACAGACAGACAATTTGGACATGACGATCAACCTACAGCGCATGTATTTGGACTGAGAGAGGAAACCAGAGTGCCTGGAGGAAACCCCCAAAGCACAGGGAGAACATGCGAACTCCCCCAGTAACCCAGAAATGTGGGTTATTCACAAACCTGGCATTATTATCATATTATCACATACAGAGTATGATCATAAAAATAGTACAGCCATGATAAGAAGACCAGCTTGTAGGAACACAATGTGTAGATAGAAATAATTCAATTTGCCAATAGAAATGTAAGCCAGAAATGAGGGTCTTTTGGCAAACATGGCAACACAGGAGGGGCGCCTGATCAGGCTGAGCGGTGTTTAAAATTAATGCGGGAGGGTGGGTGTGACAGGCAGTGCGCATGCGCGTCAGGGCTCGTGACGTATTTGCGAAAGAGGAGAGGAGAGTAGAGCAGGAGCGGCAGCGGCAGCACGCACACACACATATATACACATACACACACACACACTGCACAAGAGGACAGCGAGACAAGACAAGACAAGACAAGACAAGACTACAGCAAAACCGCTCCGGGGCAACAGTTTGGAGAAGGAGAAGTAACACCAGCGTTAAAGAGCAGAGCCGAAAAAAAACCGACGCTTTACTTTAACGACTTGATGAAAAACGCGCCGCACTGAAAAGTATGCAAAGGCTCGAGCGCGTCGCGAGCGCAGCGGAACCTGGAGAGAAATAAATCTTCAATCTTCAGGATCGTGTCTCGCGTTCATTTCGGTGAGGAAGCAGGAAGAGCAGCTGGACAGTCATGGATCAGAGAGTGGGTAGAAAAATCAGCTAGCGTTCTCCCACCCTGAAGACAAGAGCAGAGAAGATACAGAGCACCTGAGACGAGATCATGGATTTCAGTACGATCCGGAACCTCATCACCCGATGGGTGAGTACCTCACACACACACACACACACACTGAAAGTGGTGCATGGCATTAGTACATCCTGCCAACTTGTTGGTCTGAGTCTTGGTCTGTTGTATATAAGCTGCAGGATGTAGGAGATGTGTTGCCATCAGCCATGATGTGTGTCTACACATGTAGATGTTTATTAGCAGTGCATCAGCATCTACACTGAGTAGGAAATGGAAAATAAGAGACATCTAAGCATCTTTAGGTCATGAGGTTGCATTTGCAAAAAAAAGAAAAAAACCCCAAAGGAACACGTGATGGAGATCTTCATTGGATATCAGAGTAGGTTAAAATCCCAGGAAAAACAAACAAACAAACCAGTAACAGGAGCCCGAGCCTCTCCTCTCCTCTCCTCACCTGCAAGTTCAAACAGCTCCATGAAAACACACCTGTTTCACAAGTACGCTACAGGTGGGCCGCCCCAGCCCTGACACAACACAACGGCTGCTTCCTGTGAAATAGGAAGTGAGAGTGATGATTACTGCAGGGTTGTTCCATTTGACTTTTTTTTTTCCATTTTTTCTTCGAATAGAGCTCTGTTTAAGAGCCGATACCTGACACCCGATACTGAAACTGTGACCTGGTGCCATGTTTATAAGGAACAGAAGAAGCATGATGAGGAAATATAATATAATAACATAAATTTGTGAGTTGTGTGTGTTAGCGGAACATCTTCAAGGCTTAAAATGGGTCAAATCCACTCGAATACAAAAAAAAATAAATACAGAGATGTGGTGCGTCTTGTGGAGGTGTTACGATACACGGGTCTTGACTGCTGGCAGAAAAACAAGAGCCTTAAAATATTGAAATATAAAGTCAAAAATTTTAATATCTGCTTAATATAATAAGCAAAAATGTCGTATTGGCACCACAGTCTTCTGTGATGGAAGATAACTTATAAGCAACAAAAGTGTGTGTGTGTGTGTATGTGTATACATATATATATATATATTACATTACACAGTCAGGTCCAGAAGTATTTGGACAGTTTTAGCGATTCTGCCTTTATACACCACCACAATGGATTTGAAATAAACCAATCAAGATGTGATCGAATTGTAGACTTCCATGTAAGTTCCACAAAAATATGGCATCTACCATTTTTAGGAATTACAGCCATTTTCAGCAAAGTACCTCCATTATCAGGGGCTCAAAGATATTTGGACAAAGTGACATAACTGTAAATATAAGCATCATTTTATGAATTTGGATGAAAATCATTCGCAGTCAATGACCGCCTGAAGTCTGGAGCTCATGATGGACATCACCAGATTCTGAGTTTCCTCCCTGGAGATGTTCTGCCAGGCTTCACTGCAGCCACCTTCAGCTGCTGCTAGTTTGTGGGTCTTGACTGTTTTATTTCAAATCCATTGTGGTGGTGTATAAAAGGCAAAATCACAAAAACTCTGTCATTGTCCAAATACTTCCGGACCTGACTATATGTATGTGTCTGTGAACATATAAACTGATATATTTACACTCCGGTCTGTGGTTCCTGTGTATTGTGACTCTTATAATTGGCTGTTTTTCATTTTAACAGTAGAGGGTCATCTCTGTTAGGTTGCTGTACGGCCCTGACCCTGAGTTATACACTATTACCGAATTAGGCCATGTGTTTAAGCCAATTAACAGCCAAGAGTCTAGTCCCAATCTGTGCCAATATTCCCTATTCCCTTTGACCAGCGAAGTGTGTTCAGGATATTCTTCCCCTTGCTAGGGCTTATCGCTGGGCTTCGTTCGCCACTAACCTGTTGTAGTATGTTGTGGGATTTTATTTCAGCCATAATGTGAGTAGAAGATGCAAAAGTCCCAGACAAGTGGATAGGGTGTGGCTTTGGACATGCATTTCGTTAAAGCTGTGAAAGCCTCATGCTATCAGGCTAAAGAGTGCGCCAGGGAAAATGCGCTATTTAATAGAGTAATGTGGCTAAATTCCAACCGAGTCTTATCGCGTGTGTGATTGAAGAGCTGGGTGCGAGTTTGCGGGTGATTCTGTGGGTTAAAATAAATGAGGCTTTCAAATCCCGAGGCTGGATTAGGCTCTGCGTTGGTGTGATTATGAGGTAGATTTAGTTCGGCATGTTATCTTTTTGTAGCTGTACACTGTTTTTTGGATTAATTCATAAGTGCAGCTTTTTTGTTTGGGTTTACATGTAGATCTTTTATTATATAGTTTCTGGGTGCAGTAAGCATTATAAGCATCTGCTATTGACATTGTGCTAAAGTACATTTTAATACACTTTTCCGGAAAGCATGGTGGATATCAGCACTCCGCACACTGGACCTTTCCTCATTTTCTGTTTTTTAATAGACATTCTCAATCCACGTACACTGACTGACCACTTTATTAGTAACACCCGTAAACTTGCGCATATATGCATTTATCCAATCAGCCAGTCAGAACATTGCCTGGTCATTTTTCCAGTTTTCAGCTGCTCCGTTTCGGTGATCCTGTGCTTACTCGAGCCTACACCAATCCCTGTTCTTGGAGTCGAACCCGATGCTGCTGTTCTGCCACCTTAACTCTGATGTGTGGTGCATTTTGAGATGCTTTTCTTCTCACCGCAGTTGTAAAGAGTGTTTCCTAACACGGCGTAATTACCTAACACTCTAACATCATGTATCCGGTCCTATCTAACGCACTGAAGAACACAAATACAGGCAAATAACTTGGGGCATTAAATCTTAGAGCCCTTATCTTTCCAGGCTCTGATTTTTCAGCAACACGGCTACCTCTGAGTTTCAGAAACTTTTTTGTAATTCCTCCTCATACACAGACGAATGCCGTGTTGTGCCTTCAGCGATGTGATTTTGTTGATAGTGGTGGTATTGGTGGTGGTGACGGTAGTTGTTTAAAAGTGATCCAGCACGCTTATTTATCTCTGACACCTCCGAAGGCCAACATTTACGCACTGTTGACGGCTGTCTTTGTGATCAAACAGACATGATAACAGATGCTGTAAATTTCGCTGGGGGCCACCAGACAGCGGTCATAATGATCGCTGACAGGGCGCTGATGAGCCAGGAAGACATGTCGGGAGGACCAGTGGGTTAGACACACACACACACACCAAACGCACCGAACACATGGGTCATGTGTTTCTGCATGTTGGGTATGTGGTGAAATGTGGATGCTAGGTCGTGTGTGAGGGTTTGGGCAGGCTGGAACATGAGCTGGAAAGCTGGTTTCTTGTGTATTGTTTGAGATGAATGAAACCAGTTTGACCTACGAGACTTCTTTTTGGGGGGATGTGTGTGGGGGGGTCAGATGTTTCAGGAAACAAGAATATTAATACAACCATTCTGAAGAATTGTCATGGAACAGGGACAAGAGGAAAGTTCACTGAAAGAGGGAACTTGTGGTTTGAATGTTCACTGAAATGATTTCTTCTTCTAATCGTCCACTGATTTGTTCAGAAATGACTCATAAACACGTCGACAAACCGCAGTTTCAAATCCTCTACATGACTACTAATAGTTTTTTTATTCAGTCACACTTCCTCATATTAACCTGTAGTGTCATTTAATGGCTTGTATTTATATAACAATAAGTACTGTACATGACCCATTCCATGGGTGAGGACAATATCGATATTACGACAAATGATGTCACTGTTCATTTTTAACATCACATGTTAAATATCTCAGTACTTTCATAAACCTCCATGGAGTGAGCACCCCAAGAAACGGAGTCGTTTCTGAAACGTGTCGTTTCTTCGTGTTGATTCGTGCCATGAAATAGTAATAATGTGTCAGTTGTTACTGTAGAAATGATTAGCTTAGAACACATTACAATAATAAGTTCATTAATATAGAAAATGAATCATCAGAATCGAGAAATCATTCGCATTGTTGTGTAATATGGAAACTCAAACACTTAAAATCCCAGACTGAAAGGAACAGATAATGTTATGCTCTGAGAAATAATCACAAAAAAGGTGAATGGTTTTATCTGTGAGTTTATATGCTGGGCCACACTGATCGGCTCCGCGTAGCTAGTAGCTAAATGGACCAAAATAAGTTTCTGTCCTGGATGTTTTATTTTCCCTGCATTTCCACATTGAATAAATAAAGGTACCGTTAAACTCAGGGTTTTGCAGTTGTTTAAAAAATGTGGCACGTCTTGCTATTTAATACATGACACACATGGTGTGTTTTCAGATCTTTAATTATGAAATTAAGTGATATTTTATCACATTTCCCCATTACTGCTAACACTTCATCCTGGCTGTTTGTGTACATCATTAACACATTATTATGGTACATCATAAAATTATTATTATTATTATCGTATACTGTATTATTACTACTTTTGAAGCAGGAACATGTTGATAGTGAAGTGACGTGACTTGTGGCCAAGTAATGGTGACCCATACTCAGGCATACTACTGTGTGTGTACTTGCATTTAACCCATCCAAGTGCACACACACACCCGTGAACACACACCCGGAGCAGTGGGCAGCCATTTTAGCTGCGGNGAACCCACCACCTTCAGGTTCACCTTCGGGTTACAAGTCCGACTCTCAGACCATTAGGCCACGACTGCCCCCACGACGAAGCTTTTCTTAATGCTGCAGAAAAATCGGAGCTGTTCTGGAGCACCTTGAGTCAAGAATATTTGCGCCAGACAGACCGGTGTAGGTGTGATGGGTGTGTCAGGCTAAATATTCCACTTCTACAGGCTGTACTGATAGACTCAGTGCAAAAAACGACTGAGTTAAGTTTGGGCCCAGTGACTTTGCGATGTTATGTAGTGAATTATGTAACAGTTAGTTCTGGTCCACTAATCTGATTGGTTGAGCAGAGTTCCAGGAGTGCTTATATTTCTATAACCGCACTGGGACGTTTCAGTGTGTGTATCACTCTGTGTTCGCCACTTCCCTCTAAAATTCCACTTCCTAGTTCAAGTGTTAGTGACATCATCAGTGGCCAAAGCAAATTATAGATTTCAGGGATATAACTTTTGACTTAAAATATGAAAGCTCAACAGATGAAGATGAAAAGGAAGAATGGACGCCAATTTTAATGGAAGCACCTTTAATGGGAAGATAAAAATCAATGTGAGCTAGCTAACAGTTAGCCGAAGTGCTATAAAGTGGAGCTATTTCCCTCTAGCGGAGCCAAAATAAACAGACCGTTTGGCCATATTGTGTCCGAAATGTCACTTACTCGATATTACTTTCTTGTTTATAGAGCTGTTGTGTAAAAGCAATATCATGCTGTATATTATACTGAATATCTGCACGCTTGTTATTACCTAGCACGGAATCACAGCCATGCTGACGTTCAGTATAACCGCACTCTTGCTCATCTGATTAGTTGTAGATTTTATTTTCCAATTCTGTGGCATTTATGATTTGAATATTTTAAGAGAAGACTGGTTTTGCCTGATTTTCAAAGGTTGTATTTGAGTTTTCCCGTGTAGAACATCTTAGAAGTGTTGTGTCTTTTCATCTCTAGAATGGTGCAAAAGTTTTGGCACATTAAAGAAATTTTGGCAAGCAAAGATCTCTGAAATGAAAGAATTAAAACGTTTCTAAGTAAACGAAAGAGCTGTCTGTTCACCACTGGACAGTTTTATAAGAAAATGGACTCGTTGGTTATTCTAAGCATTAGATAGATGGATGGATGGATGGATGGATGGATGGATGGATGGATAGATGGATCACTTTGTTCATCCCAGAAGGAAATTAATCTATTACAGCAGCACAAACAGTTAAAAGTATAAAACATTATAAATGAAACAAAATAAGAATATATATGTATATACTATATATAATATATACACTTGCTTCTATTTCTGTAACTACAGCCCAGCACTTTTGTAACGATGTGGCTATATGATGAGTTAGTAATCAGTATCTGATTACATTAGTAAATATGTTATTTACACTGTGTTATTTACAGTAATGTACAAAAATTAACAAGCATTAATGGTGTAGTTCGTTCAGATTTTCTCATCAGGGTCATTTCCCAAACACTACTAATCAGCGAAATTCTCTCCACTGAGGTCGGTAAGTCATTGGTCAGTAAATGACCTTTCAGTTGACTTGAGTAACTGATCAGTAATTTCGTTATGGCTCCAGAGTTCAGTTTGTGTTTCTCAGTTGTGGGATTAAGTTGAAGAGAAGAAGAGGGGATGTGTGTATGCGTGTGAAAAGCCTCTCTCCACACTGCTGCTCTTTTATCTGAAGTGTGGTAATGGAGACTGGCATAGCGAGAGGATGAGTGCGAGTGAGACAGGAGTGGACGATAAGAGAGGACGTGAAGAGACCTCCGTGATATCCAGGCTAGAAAATCCAGGCTGATTTCCAAAAAGAAAAAAAAAATCTCCCACTGTCTTGTCTCTTTAGGGGCTGAAATGATTCAATGCATTGTGAGAACAAATCGTTTTTCCCAAAAGTTTCCCGTCTACAGTGAAACGTGAAAACGACAGGAAAGAGCATCCCAGTTATGCAGTCAAACATGAAATTAAAATGGCTGCAGAGTCACAGCACGTTGGAATTGTGGACATCACATCCTATCTTACATCAGCCATATCAAAAGGTTACGTTTTCGCTGACCAAAGAATGACCTTTCTTGCGAACGGAAAAACAAACGGATCAAAAAAGACGTGTTTACAAATTTACCTGTTAGTGTAGACTAGCAGCAGGTGCTACTGAGGCTGAAGATAAACATGGCGGCTCAAATGTCAAGTCTGGAGAAGCCTCCTAGACGCTGCTGTAGACAAAGCATCGTCCGTCCACAGCGGGCTGCTTATTAAACGCTAAGAAGGACTCTGCTGATGGACATGAGCTTCCATGCTGTTCCAGAATCAACAATTTTTAATGTTTAATAGGATTCATAAATGTATTATTTTCATATTTAGTCACTTTTTACACTTTATGTCCATTGTTTACAATGTAGTCTAGAAGGCACTGAAGTTTTTTTCCCCTCAGCATTGCTGAATTAGCCAAAACATGAACAATGTCCTGAATCACACAATGAATTTTTGTACATTTGTGGCAAACACACAGTTGTGTTCCCTGTTTTTATT
>CM074970.1:9757202-9768230 GCA_037577455.1 Pangasius macronema
GTATCAGTGTAAATTCACTTCCTCAGTCTTCATATTAGGCGTGGAACAGTATGAAAAATTCATGTCACACACATCATGAGACAGTGACACACAAGCTAGATAGCACTGTAGCACTAAAGCAGGTACACAATCATTTGGGAAGCATCCCATTTACCTTTTCATCATCTGTGAGCTGAAAGGGTTACAGCGTTCTTCATACAATTTCCATAACTCTGAAACTAATAGATAGTGCAGATAGTTAGTGGTCACATGACTTGGTAACGCTGTAAAAAGGAAGTAAATTATTATTTCTTCCCCTGACTGAATGTCTTGTTACTGATCGTTGACTGTATTTTTGTAAACCTACTCAGTTATAGGAACCGACTCGTACAATGTTTCGATCACAAAGTATGCCGTGATGTGCAAAAGATTGTACACCCCAAGGACAAAACCACTGCGTCGTGTTTCTTTACACAGAACTAACATAAGCAAATAGTGTATAATAGCAGCAAAAAAATCAAAAGGATGTTAGATGTCAGTTAAAAAGTTTGCACGCCCCTTTGAGAATGTGATATAATATAAATGCTCTGTAATTACTTGCAAGCCCATTCTTGACCTTTAATAACCTCTTTCATGTTCAATACGCAGCTTTTGGGTAGTAATATTCAGCCATCTGAAGCCTCTGACCTCATATTCTTCATAACACGCCTTTTATAACTCCTAGATGTCTCATACTGGGTTTAATAAGTTAGGTCTCGAGACCGAGAGAGTCATGGCTAATTTTCAGATGATTTTATTTGTTGGTTATTGTCTCATGAATTCCGTTTTCCGTTGCTCTGTTATAAAAGATGGAGCCCCGAACACCGTGGCTGCCATCGTGTGTGCCAGGAAGTGGACGCAGCTCCAGCTAGTGTGTGTACGTTGGAGTGTTTCAACCCCTGAACTCACTCTCTCTCAGAAACATGTCTGTATTTGTCTGTCTCTGTTAGAACCTTTTGGATTAGGTAACACTTCACAACTGCACTAACCTTTTGATTTGAATGGTCTGAAATCTCGAATGGCCATGGACTGAGATAGCGGAAATAAATTGTTCAAAATAGCCGTCAAGCTTTTCCACTTTGTGTAGCTGACAGCCTTGACTCCTTTTTGTCGAATAGCGGAAGTCGTTAAAGCCGGGACACATAGTATGTCTCTCAGCACTTATTTCATAACACTAAAGATATTTTTAATTGGAATCTGCGGTGATTTTTTAAAGGGTTATGCCCTTTAAAGGTAATTGTAAGTGTTCCTACACCCTGTAATATATAGTTGCAAAGACAGATTAAAAATTGTAGAATAATAGTAGAATAATTATCACGAAGATATAATTTTTTTTTCATTTCAGCCTTCGATTTACATCTTCTGGCCTAGAAACTACCCAAAACAGGCATGCTCAGAGCTCACTGGGTTTATATAGGTTTAAAAGGGAGAGTGAGGTTGGTTAGATGATTATATTGTAAGCCATGATAATAAAAAACCATTTGTAGTACTCTCTTATTACGTTATAGTCAGGTGAGGATGATCGAGTCCGGTAGAATTAAGTAAATTATTTGCATTCAACAACATAAACATGCCCAAGTATAAACCATTCAGTAGCGAATGTTGTCCTATTACATACACTTCTTCTAAATGCATTATAATTAATGCATAAGGACTCTTCTTCTAATCCTGGTGTGCACACAGATCTGTGAAGCTGTGATGTAAGCAGTGAATTTGATGTGTGTGCGTGTGTGTGTGTGCGCGTGTGTGAGAGAGTAAGAAGGATCATGCTGATTTAATGAGGCGGAAGGTAAGCCATCAGCCGCGGCACCGAAGCCCGATAATATGCTCTGGTTATACGGCACCTCGCTCATAACACTGTAGTCTCAGGGTGCTGAAGAGGGCAGAACCCTTTAATGGCTCTCTCAGAGATGATACATGACCCATACACACACACACACACACACACACACACACACACACACACACACACACACACGCGCACACTTTTGCCAAAGATCCATTGTCACAAAGGTGAAATGAAGTCTGGATGAATAAAAATGATGAGTGTGTACATATGATCAGCGTCCACTTTATTAGGAACACCTGTACACCTACTGAGCATCCAGTCAGCCAGTCATGTGGCAGCGGCGCAATGCGTAAAATCAAGCAGGTCAGTAGCTTCAGTTAATTCCACATCACACACCAGAATGCAGAAAAACATCCAGTCAGCAGCAGTAGGTAGAAATGCCTTCAAATAATAATCTCGTCAGGGCTGACCAAACTCCAACTTTTATTGGTGAGACATGTCGGCACCACTCGTCTTTTCGTCCTCAGAATGCACGACATGCCAAACCTTGAGGTGGATCGACTACAACAGCAGAAGACCACATATTTTTCCATATGTTTCCAATTCTCTCAGCCAAGAATAGGAATCTGATGCTACAGTAGGCACAGGCTGACCAAAACTGGATAGCTGAAGACTGGCAAAACATTGTCTGGTCTGATGAATCTCGATTCCTGCTGCGACATGCAGATGGTACGAGTCAACAGCATGAATCCTTGGACCTAACCTGCCTTGTGTCACAGTTCAGGCTGGTGGGGGTAGAATGGTGTGGGGAATGTGCAGCCTATAACATGTATGTAATACCGCCATGTCAACATGGAACCTACGCTATGAAGAGTTGAGGCAGATCAGGATGTATTAGTATGGTGCTCCTGATGAGGTGGCTGGTGAGTGTGTATATATATATGTGTGTGTGTGTGTGTGTAAGTGAGTGAAAGAAATGTGATTGTGCAAGTGAAATACGACGGATTCCTGTATAAAATTGGGGGTCATAATGTTTCACACGTTAAGGTGTCAGGTCTGCAGGTGGAGTGCCCGTTTATAACACAGCCGTTACAGTTCCAATTATCCCCCTGAGATCAGACGCAACTCCACCATAAACAGAGCCGGAGGAAAGGGCAGAGGAGAAACCACTGCTTTATGACCGCGTCATGCTGTGTGTGTAGCTTTTGTACCATGTGGTTTCCATTTACTACACTATAATGCTGATGGTATGATACATTTTAGAGCACGATTCTGCCGAATTCTCCATTCTGATTGGTCAGAAGGTGTTGATTCGTTTTCCACAGCAGCAGCTCTGATAGTAGATCCGATTCCAAGCTAATATTTTAAAGCTTTTCTTTAGGTGTTTATTTAACATTTATGGAAGGAGTCACCAGTGTTGCTCGACACCACCCCAGCATTGATTATTTTCCTATAACGTCACACACTGTTGTGTTTTATTCTTTACTCAATGTACAATCATCATCACTGTTAAACAACATAGCATTGTTTAACCTTAATGTGATGGTTTGTCAATGGTGGGCAATTTTAGTGTGTGTGTGTGTGTGTGTGAGTGTGTGTGAGTGTGTGTGTGTGTTCGTTCTTGCTCATGAACTGTAGACTGTGTTTTATATTGTGCATTCACTTAGAAAGCACAGCTGGCTGAGTCTGTCCACCTCTCATCCTTCTGCGTCAGTCTCAACACTGTTGATGTCACAACAAGCTGTCAATCAAATCTGTAGCCTTCAGGGATTGGCTAAACTGAGTGTCACCCCCCCTCCCCTCTCCTCCCCCAGTGGCTCAGGATTACAGGAAGAATAAGCCAACTGCGCTTTTCAGTAAATGATGTTGTGTTGCTCAGGCTGTGTCTCAGGGTAGCAGGGGTGGGTAGTGGCTCCAAAACAAAGCAATATTTCAGTTTGATGGAAAATCTTTGATTTTCTTTTTAAAGCCTCCAGTAGGTCATGTGACCAAATAATCAGGACCCATTTTGAATGGTTCTACGTGATACAGTTGAAGCTGTGAGACTTTTCCTGATAGGCTGGGAAGGTGAAAGCTGTCATGCTCGGGGCGTGTTCTGAAGATGTAGTGGCAGAGAAAGTGAACGTTGGAGTGTGAAAAAGAGGTTTAATGAAGGACGAGTGGAACAGCAGCGTTCTCACACACTCAGGTGGAGGGGGAGAGAGAGAGAGAGAGAGAGAGAGAGAGAGAGAGAGAGAAAACACTGCATCCTCTTTAACAACTTTAATACTCTACTAGGCCATTAAGATTCACTCTCTTCCATCTCTCCTCTGTTCTCTATCTACCCCCTTTAATCTCTGTTTTCCTCTCCTCTATCTTTTTTATCCATCAACTCTTCTCTTCTCTCCGTTTTTGTCTCTCTTCTTACCTTCTCATCTCATCTTGTCCCATCTCTCCTCTCTTCATCTATCCTCTTTTTATCTCTCTTCTCATCATGTCATGTCTCCTCTCCTCTTCTCTCTTTATCCCCCCCCTCTCTCTCTCTCTCTCTCTCTCTAACACTCTCTCCTGTCCTCTCTTCTCTTTTTATCTGTCCTCTCTTCTCATCATGTCATGTCTCCTCTCCTCTTCTCTCTTTATTCCTCTCTCTCTCTCTCTTTTTTTCTCTCCTGTCCTCTCTTTTTTTTAATCTGTCCTCTCTTCTCATCTAGTCTCCTCTCCTCACTTCTCCCCTTTCCTTCCTTTGCCTGTCCTCCATTTATTTGTGATCTCATCTCATCTCCCATATCCCTCTTTACTTATCCTCTTATCTCTCTTTTTTTTAATCCCCTTTTTGTCTCCCCTTGTTTCCTTTTCTATCCTCTCATTCTTCTTTCTTCTCATCTCCTTCATTTATCTTCATTATAAGAGCAGAGTAGCGCAGAGGGGAAGAAAAGAGAGAAATAGATAGAAACAGACGTAGATAGAAAAACGGGGGAGGGCATCTTCTTGTCTTTTATCTCCTTTCATCTCTCCTCCTTTTCTCTCTTTATCCATCCTCTTTTCATTAGCCTCGCCTTGTCTCTCCTCCTCTCCGTCACTTCTCTTCTCGTCTCCTGATGTGCAACAGTGCGTGTGCACTGAAGCCTGGATAACCAATCAGATCACTGCCTGCAAGATTCTGAAGCTTGTGACAGAGAAGTGTACAGAAAGTAGAAGCTGCAGATTGGGCTGTGGGCGGAGCTTCAGAGGCTGAGACTCTGTAGGGTGTAGTGGCATGAATGGAAATCTGCTGTTACTGAAATCCTCATTTAAGTACAGAAGCAGCATACACACTCAGGGCCGTAAGTATTTGGACAGTGACACAGTTTTCATCATGTTGCCTCTCTACACCTCCACAGCGGATTTCAAATGAAGCAATCATCATGTTTTTGAAGTTTTTAGACTTTCAGCTTTAATTCTTTTAAATAATAAAACAAAAAATATTGCATTATCAGTTTAGTTTAGAATTCCTTCCATTTTCCATTTTATTTCAAAAATAATTGGACAAACTAACATAATCATAAATATTAGGGTTATTTTCAATACTTGGGATGCAAATCATATGCTGTCAAAAATCAAACCGACCAAAATCTGAAAACTGTATCACTGTCTAAATACTTATGGACCTGAGTGTATATCAAAATCTATAAAATAAGCATGCATACTAATTTTTTAAGTATGCATACTACTTTTTAAAGTATGCACCCTTGGTTTTTAAGTATGCACACTACTTTTTAAAGTATGCACCCTTGTTTTTTAAGTATGCACACTACTTTTTAAAGTATGCACCCTTGTTTTTTTTAAGTATGCATACTTAGAAAATTGGTATGCATGCTTATTTTATAGATTTTTATATACACTCAGGTCCATAAGTATTTAGACAGTGACACAATTTTCAGATTTTGGTTTGTTGAAGTATGCATACTAGTTTTTTAAGTATGCACACTACTTTTTAAAGTATGCACACTTGTTTTTTAAGTATGCATACTCATACTTAAAAAGTTAGTATGCATACTTTAAAAAACCGAGTATGCATACTTAAAAAACTAGTATGCATATTTAAAATGAGTGTGCCCAAAGTAAGTGTGCAAACAAAATCCAGCATTTTCAGACTTGGCACGAGTACGTGACTCGGTCCACACTCAGGACTGGTACTGCCCTCGCTTTGGGGAGGGGCTTATATTCGCACGTTTGCGTTGACATGGACTTTGTTCAGAACTGTGGCTCAGTTGTGGCTCCGTACATCACATTTGTGCATGCATGTTTGCAGAATGGTAGTTTCTAGGTTCATTTGTTTGCAACACTCAAGTGGTGAAGGACAACCACAAAACCTACGGTTTATACGGTTTTATGGTCGTTTGTACCTAGGTCAAAGTATCTTCGTTTGGAAATAGGTACGTGGCTGTTGTGATTTTTGCGATGCTCCCTGTTGCACTCACTCACGCAGCAATTACAGTGTCAATAAGACATTTCATCCCTTTAACACCCCTTTCTTCATCATCATCAGGAAACTTGAAACAGGAAGTAACATGAAAAGTTGAAACGTTCACGTTTACTAGGCATCAGGCACCGAGAGCAGAAAGATTCCACATCTGATGTGAACCCCATCACGTTTTGGTGGAAGCGAACCCCAGACCATGGTTTTCAAGAAGACCACGACCTGATCTCTGGACTGCTCCCTGGCTTCAAAACATCTTTCACACTTCGCCAAACAGCAGTGTTCTGATACCCAGCAGTAAGACTGGAATATACGTTTATACAAGTATTCATCAGGGAGACAAAGTAAAACGCTACAGGTACAGAGAGCCTAATTAAATGGAATACTAAATCAGTCCTAAGAGCTAAGAGTGTCCTTTTCCCAAGTAGTGATCATCTACATGTACGTGTTTTAGTTCTGTTGGCTGTAAAAGAGGAAAAGGCGGCTTTGTGCACTGAACATATAAACCAGATAGAAGTGCTGAATAAGGGTGAGTGGATCTGTTTCTGGAGATCTGCCTCTCTAATACCCAATTTAACACTTCATACTAATGATCAGATGCTCAAAAGATACTGATTAGCCGGATCGCTAAGGTATAAGTGCACTTTCTGAATCAACTCCGATGATTTTAAACGATTGAAAGCAATAAAATCGAGTGTCCTGACAACTGTTTTCAATTAAATTCATTCCGAAAGGAATTTTTATCTTGTTTTATTCTACAGTAGAGCGAGAGGATAGGTGGGCATTAGAAATAAGAGATAGAGAAGAATAGAATAGATCAGAAAGTAAAGTATGCTCCTCTCTTTTCTTCATTTTTGTGTATTTTTATTCCACTCATCCTGTCCCTTCTTCTCTTTTGTTCATTTTTATCTGTATATAATCCATAAACTATTGATTATGATTTATTCACGACGTTGCTGACATGCAGTGTCTCTAAACGACAGAGTGAAACAGTAGGGTGTTCAATATGGCCAAAGAAAAAAGAGACATTTTCACAGTACGCAGCATGTGTCAGGATATTTTGGTTTGCTCACAGAGCGCCTAAAAAATCTTATTAAAAAATCTCATGATAAACTATGGTTTGTGATTATGTTAAGTGCGTATACACTGAAGCGTGGCTAACCAATCAGATTACTGCCTGCAAGATTCTGAAGCTTGTGACAGAGAAGTGTACAATAAGTATAAGATGCTGTGTGGGCTGTGGGCGGAGCATCAAGGTATGATGGCATGAATTGAAATCCACTACTGAGTACAGAAACAGGAGTGTAAAATATCTTAAAGTATGCATGCCAATATAAGTATTATGCATACTATGTATACTAAGTATGCAGAAATGTAGTGTGCATACTTAAAAATGTAATGTGCATGCTTAAAAAAGTAGTGTGCATACTTAAGAAAAAGTAGTATGCATACTTAAAAAAGCAGTGTGCATACTTAAAAATGTAATGTGCATACTTAAAAAGTAGTGTGCATACTTAAATGTAATGTGCATACTTAAAAAAGTAGTGTGCATACTTAAAAAAGTAGTGTGCATACTTAAAAATGCAATGTGCATACTTAAAAATGTAGTGTGCATACTTAAAAATGAAGTGTGCATATTTAAAAAAGTAGTATGAATTTTTAAAAATGTAGTGTGCATACTCAAAGTAGTGTGCATACTTAAAAAAGTAGTGTGCATACTTAAAAAAGCAGTGTGCATACTTAAAAATGTAATGTGCATACTTAAAAAAGTAGTGTGCATACTTAAAAAAGTAGTGTGCATACTTAAAAATGCAATGTGAATACTTAAAAATGAAGTGTGCATATTTAAAAAAGTAGTATGAATTTTTAAAAATTTAGTGTGCATACTTAAAAATGTAGTGTGCATACTTAAAAATGTAGTGTGCATACTCAAAAATGTAGTGTGCATACTTAAAAATGTAGTGTGCATACTTAAAAATGTAGTGTGCATACTTAAAAAAGTAGTGTGCATTAAATCCAGAATGCTTCTATCTTAGTAGGGATTTGATACACTCCAGTAATACTTTTGTTTGTTGATCTACATTTATTTGGTCATCATGGAAACAAAATGATGCAATGAAAGCCGTAGCATTTATGAATACGGTGATATGGGAGAGGACGTCAAACGATGCTTTTTTTTTCTTTTTCCGCTAAAGTCAGGACAAACGGGAATAAATTTGCATGGTGGAAAAAAGCAATTCAGTGATGAAGGAAAGACACCAGACTTGAAAGATGCACGTTTGCGTCTCGGAGTGTAGTGGTTACTTCTGCTTCATGACTACTGTATGTACGTGAACTTTGACCTAGTCTAGGTGTTGTGAGCCAGCAGAACCCAAGTGGGCGGGACTGCGCTGTATTGGTCAGTAAAAATAAACAGCGTAGCTACTTATTATGAAGTGGAGAAGCTCACACTGCCTCACTGTTCTCTTTCTGTTTTCTGAGAAGATTGTCTGCATTGTTTACTGATATGTGCTAGGATTCTTGTGGTGAATTAGCTTTTTTCTGCCTGTTAGCATCTTCTTGTTAGCACTGTTGTTTTCCCTGCTGTGACATGTTGCATCAGAACTGCACTGAATATATAAAGCAGATAACTAGTGTCCACTGATGAAGAGGTTGTGAGCAGGCCTGTTTCTGCAGTGGACGAAAAGATTGTAGATTAAGATTAGAAGTCTACGAAATCTCTACGATTAATCGACCTAAAGTTTAACAGGTAGAACTGCAACAGGCAAAAATTGCACTAAAAAAAAAAAAAACAGAATATGATGAGATGTCTTCAAGCGATAAAACTGTAAACCATTGAAAGTCAGCTCCTGACTGCTTTCCTGACATTATATCCTTTCAATTCATTTCATTCTCAAACTGGCTTTAAAAAGGATTTTCCTTCTTTGGAGGGGAAAAAAAACCAAAACAACCCACACAGATCATTTGAAAGCTCATGTGACTGTAGACAGCCAGAAGGTAGATGGAATTAGAGGCTGGTCATGCTTCTTCACACAGAAGCATACTTTCAGATCGTGGGAACTTTAAGCTGGCTCAACCAGACATCACTTTACAAAAGGTCTCGCGAGGCTCACCACACCAGCTCGACAGGAAACCCTGGAACATACAGTCAGCGCTAACTGACAGACTCCATACGAGTGCCGCAAATACCGAGAGGAGGATTTATCTGATTTTTTGGGGGGGGCAGATCAGACCACAGCTTGGAGTTTATGGGTGTAAGAGAGAAGAGAGAGAAGATCTACAGATATGAAGCCGGGTGTAATGAAGACGACACGCTGCAACAGGTTGACTTGTTTTCATTTTCGGGATTTTGGGATGTATGTTTGTGTGTCTCTGAGTGTTTTTAGCTTCCTTGAAACGTGTGTATAATTGCGTGCCAGGCTAGATCGCTTAATGAGGAGTTTGAGGAATTATTTTAATATCTTGTAACTTATTTTTACAACTATATATCCAGCTATATTTTTAATAACAATTTGTGCACACTGAGCTTCGAGCGTTTTTTTTCAAAAAAATGATGGGAATGAAAGTAATTAATAAAGACTTCACAATATCCTTACACCAAACTTTACCCTTACAACAGAACTCCGTTACGTGACACCCACATCTGATCAAATCCTTTTACTACACTGGAGTTTGGAACATATGGCTTTATAAATAATTTTGATGGTAGTGTGTGTGTGTGTGTGTGTGTGTGTACCACCAGGAGCAAGGGGTGAAAAGCTGCCTCTCATCTGTTTCACTTAAAGTGGATACACTAAAAAATTTTCCATACACACTTTCTTATTACATAGAAAGAAAGAAAGTATGCATTTAAACTGTCTACATTTGAACTAAACCTGAAGAGTGCCAGCTTTATTCCCCCCAAATGCCACGTGGTTATCGTATATACACACACCCGGATTTCTACCTTACAACAGATTTGTTGAAGGTCTATTTTGAAAGTGTATTTTTGGTATTGCCCCGCCCCCTCTCAGCATGCTCGCAGATATTGTCATTAAATAAATACTGCGTTGTCACATCAGGTAATACAGGAGCACTACTGTCAGGCCATGCGGCTCATAACTGATTAGCATCTTTCTTAATGTGAGACCATAATTAAAGTTCGTAAGTCTCTGTTGTTTAAATATTTTTGTTTGAAGTTTGTGCAGTGATATCTTATGCGATTTCACGTAATTTCAAGTTATTTAAACAAAAACATAAAACTTCATAATTACATACAGGAAGAGGTTGAAAGGACGTGAAATCCCAGTTGTAATAGCAATACCGATTTAGATTTAAAATAAATACGTGAATAAGTAATCAATAACAGGAAAAATACCAAGCGATAAACTGGCAACAAGACAAAAAAACAGATTTGTACGTTTCTGTTCTGTTTTTTGCGCTCGTTACCTGAAGCTCATAATCGAGTAACTGGAGGACTAGTGGTCCTAACCACGGCTCGATTCCCAGTCAGGGAGCCGACCCCAGGCACTGGGGCTGCGTGCAACAGTGCGCTCTCAGTGCCAGGCCCAAGCCCGGGTTAAATTGGGGAGGGTTGCGTCAAGAAGGGCGTCCGGCGTAAAACCTGTGCTAAATCAAATACACGGAGCAGTGAACCGCTGTGGCGACCCCTAGCAGGAGCAGCTGAATGAGGAACAACAACCTGAAGCTCATAATGGGGGCAGGTCTGGCCTAATGGTCTGAGAGTTGGACTTGTAACCCGAAGGTGAACCTGAAGGTGGTGGGTTCGAGTCTCGGGTCCGGC
>CM074970.1:9768330-9782051 GCA_037577455.1 Pangasius macronema
TCACTTCACTTCACTTCACTTCAAGAATAATCATTCAAATACCTTCAGCTAAACAAATACAACCCTCGTTTTTGTGTTAACCAAAAAACGCCAAAAAAGACATGGCTGATGAGCGACATGTTTAACAAGCAAATAGGTGCCTGCTTGTCATGATTGGTTGGGTGTTGGTGGTCCACATCAGTGTTTTTTTTCTGCCGTTTAAAGTGACAGTGAGCCTGGGATGCCACAGAAACCAGAATTTCTTCTCTAAGGAGATGCTTTATTAATGTGAGGAGAAAAAAAAGTCGATATTAACAAAATGTCCTGACTTCAGACTTACAGCCTGCACCTTTAATGGATGGCGATTTGTCTAAATCAAAGACGATTTTAAGCAAAGCTAGACTTCACTGATTCAAGGGGATCTGTCTTGAGGAAGTGAGATGCGGACAGATCCAAGGAACATGGTGTTTATCCTCCACCTTCCTGTTTACGTTCCTGCTTAGCCTCAGTGACCATGAAAAAGAGCCCTAATTGTTTAAATTTAGAGCAGCGAATGATTTTTCTCCTCTCTCATGCGCAGCCTTTCCTGACTAAGCTTTTTCTGGTGCAACCTTGACACTGTCCTAATTATTAGTTTTATTTTTAGAATGGAGAAAGATCTGTGTTTGTCCCTGCTGCTTTTGTAAAAGAAGGCTCATCTTGACGGCTCTATTTAGAGAGCAAACACGACAAACTAATCAGTCCTTGTCTTAAATGTGGTTGCTATAGCGAAACTATATTTAGAATGTGTTTGAATGAGTGATGGTGGAGCACAACTGTACCTGAATCTGTGAAGCTGGTTTTTCTAGTTGATTCCTAACATAACCTCTTGCAGTTCCAGTTTGATGCTTATAGGTGTGTGTGTGTGTGTGTGTGTGTGTGTGTGTGTGTGTGTGTGTGTGTCGGAAAATGTTCGGTTGTTCAGTTATGAAGCATCTATAACACCTGACGTAGTGCAGTTGGCCAAAGTCAGGGGGAATCTTGAGAGAACAAGAAACCGTTGTACGTAAAAGTGCAAATGATCTTTACATTTACTGTGATCTCTGTATTCATAATGCATTATGAATGCAGTTATAACCAGTTATATAGCATCCATGAGACATTACTGCAACCAACATAAGCCTGTATATATATTGCTTAGAAGTAGTTATGGTTCGATGTATAACACTCGTGTTCATATGAATATTGCTGACACTGGTGTTATAATGCGCCGTAACACATTATAACTTGTGGTACAGATATTATCCCAGTGCTTATGTTGTAGTGAACAGTAATAGTGTCCACAATGTTCTTATGAACAAAATTATAATGCTTTATATATGTTGACATAATGTCATGTGCCTGTGTTTTTATAAAATGTTATAAATCTAGCCATAGCTACCTATAAACAATTACACACACTTATATTAAGCACTAAGTAGTTATGACCCCTTCATAAAGCTTAATAAGCATGAGCATATGACTTTGTAATGTCAGGATGTATATTTGTTAATTTTGTAATGCATTATAACACAGCTTTACTATATGTACCACAGGTTATAATGCAGAGCCTGTGTTATGCACGTAATACTGTACAAAAGCTACAAGAATACTTGTCCACAATATTAAAATATAAGACTGTGCTTCCGTACATTAGTTGCTTTATAAAGTTTTATTTAACCAAAACTATACTTGCTTATGTTATGTTATACTTGCTTATGTTATGCTTTAGTATCTGTTATAGTGCATTATAACGTGTCTTCAGTGTTCTTATGAACAGCTCTTATAATGCTTTATATATTTCGACACAAAGTTATGAGCTCATGCTTTATAAAGTGGTATAAATGTAATCATTACTATACGTGCTTATGTTAAGTACTAAGTACTTACAGACTGTTCATAATGCTTAATAAAGCATAAGCATATGATATTATTAGTATAGTCATAGAAATGTTCATTGTAATACACACTACACTGGTATTTGTACTGCAGGTTATAATGCCAAACCTGTGTTATATGCTTTAATAAAACATTTTATTTCGAACACATATACTTTCCGAGACCATAGCATCGACCTTACGTTCAGTATTACGTAATATCTTCATTATAACCTTTGTGACTCAGAAACATGTGTTATAATGCATTATATATCCTGGTATTATAAAGTTATATATTGCAAAGTGTTGCGCATAAAACCAAAAATGATCATGAGCAGTTGTTCAGGCTTAGAGTGCATTAGGCGCCATATGTTTATAATGAGTTATAATACATGATTACGTCCTTCACAACGTCGTAAGAACAAACAACAAGACAGAGCTCCAAAAGAGAAAGGCGATGTCATTAATCGACTAGTGGAACGGTAAAGGCGATTAACCCCAGTGGGCAGGTCAGCTGATCCGGTTGCTATGGGAGGAAGTGCTGTGGTCATGTGACCACCAATGTCCAACTAATCTCATAATGATCACATGCATCCATCCGTCAGTGACCAGGTCAAGCCAAAGCTAGACGAGCTCGAATGTGGAGCAGCATATTTTCCAGTTGAATTTGGAAATATATAAATATAAAAAGGCTTACGTTTGTATATAAATCTGTCCGGTAAGGTGACCTTAAAATGCACGAGATTAGTTGCTGTTTCTTATCACGAGTGTTCTCATAGTCTTCGCCGGAAAATTTCTGTCTCTCTAATGCAGCGTTTAGAGAATAGACGAGAAGGAAATGAGCAGCACAGTGATAAGACTGCTGATCAGAGAATGCAGTCATCAGCCTGATTGATCCCCTGGCTGTGGATTCAGATGTGTGTGTAAGAGAGAGAGAAAGAGAGAGAGAGAGAGAGAAAACGCAAGAGAGAGAGGACAAGAAACAGCCAGTGCCTGTCTGAGGAAGTTACAAACCTAGCATGTGACCTGCAGGCCTGAATAAACACGTCCTGTCTTCACTCGGAGGACAAAATGGACAATAAATGCTCTCAGCTGGTGGCGCTCAGCTTTTTAGACTTACACAATATGGTAATGAGATTGGAAGCACAATGTCTCGGGGAAACATGATGTCCTTTGATATTCTACATCAGGGGTATTCAAGTCATGTCATCACATGACTAATATCTCTAGCTCTGTAGCTAGTCTCTGGTCTGATGAGCTACCTTCAGCTAACTAATTTTGCATCAATGCAGTTTATTGGATAAATCGAAACTGCAATGTTTCATACTTATGAACCCGGAGTCAGGGTATTCCAGGCAATTAAAAAAAAAATACATTTAGCAGCTCTTCTACAGTATATTCGTTCCACTGAAATACTTTGCTGCATCTGGATTTCCCAGGTGGCCAACTGTTAGGGAAGAGAGGCGTGAAGGACAAAGTGAATATTTTATTAAATTATTATGAAGGTTCCACACCACCAATCTACCATCAAAAGCACTGACCCATTACAGCTCTGCATTTCTTTACGCTCTAATAATAAAGTATTCTCAGACGCTCCTCTTCCATTTAGGTCGCACTGCATTAAAGTGGAACACTTATCCCAGTTATGCACACTTATGAACTTTCTCTGCTCTAATACACATGACTTGGCCTATAAAAAAACATGCAAGCTGCAGTGTCAATAATTGCAATTGCAGATTACGGTCTGTCTCGGCTCACGTCGCTGGCTATGTAATGGTGGTGTGTACCAGATCTGACAGGCCTCAGATGAAGAGTAAAATGCTCGGTCGCTCTGCCAAGCTAGTTAAATTAATCACCTGCGAGATCAAGGCCACGGATGCAAGCATATCATTAACATGGACATCAACCGACTACAAGATTAGCAAGCGCCATCCAGGCGCTGGCTAATGAAAGCGGGTTAATTAGCCGGAGGTTTGTGCAGAAGTACGCTCATATAAATAAACACACAGGTCACCAGACCCAGATGCTCATCACCCTGGAGGTTTTTTATTTTTTTTGCTATCTGCTGAGATCATTTCAGCTCTTGGACAAAGAGGAAGACTACAGAATACTGGGTGCAAGTTTGATAAGTTTGATTTGAGATTGCACAAATGCAAGTGGCAAGTGGTTTATTTCATGGTTCTGCTCTAGATCTCCATCTCAGGTTGCTTCCCATATTTCCAAGACCACATCACTCTGATTGCTTTGTTGATTAATATTCAGCAGCATGTTCTGGTGTAAAAGCCCACCACTTCGACTGCCTGATCAGTCAAACCACTGAAAATCTAACACTGAGGAAGGAAAGAAAGACAGTAAAGAGAGAATATTAGCAAGAATGTTCTAGTTGCAAGCTCTTTCTTTTCTCAAAATTGTCTACCGTCCAGGAGCCCAGAAGAACAATAGACAAGGGAGCGTTTGATTTATTGAAACCACGGGATTCTGGAGGAAATTTAGTTTTATCTACTTAGCCTCTAGAGGACATTAATAATCATAAGGATATTTATAGGACTTTGTTCTCAGGCATCAGCTCATCCTCCCATTACAAGCCCCTGATTATTTAAGGCTAGATGCTAACAATGACGTCATCTGTTCTTATTTTTCTTAGGGGTTTGTCTTTCTGTCATCACGCTCCATTTTGAACTAGTCAACATTTCAGATTTGACAGTGACGGAGGGTATAATTTGTTTGACGCAGCAGGACGTCAGTATTAGTATTGAGATGAGGTTAAACTGGTGGAGTGTGGCATTCCTTTTACACTCGTCAGTACTTATGAATATGGGAAATGCGAGCAAGTATGCTAGCGTGAGCTTTCTGTCGTGGTTGCCATATTTGTGACTGAAATCCTTGCATTGTTGTGCACCACAAACATAACTGCAAGTGAAAGATACTCATCTGATTGAAGAAGAGAACGTATCCTGATCTTGTACTTTTACTTACAGTCAGTATATCAGATTACATGGGGATTCCCATATGTTGGAGTTTCACTTTTCCTGTTAAGGAATGTTTTTAGGTACTTTTTAGCATGCCTGTAACTGAAACTGAAAGGTTGCGATACATTGTTTATTTGTTTGACTATGTTCAAACAATAGTTCTTTGCATGTTAGGTGTTGGGTTTGTGCTAGCTTCAAGCACTTGAGAACGTCTAGCTGACACGGTGATTGACGCGCCATCTGAAGTGAAAAGGATCTGTTGAAAAACGTGTTTGTGAAAGCATCAGGGATAGCCTGACTAAATCTCACACTGAATTTGCATCGATCGATGGACACTGACATTGAACTGCCATGTTGTCCTTTGGGGGATTTGGCCTTGATGCAGCTAACATGAAATAAACAATTAACACTACATTACTGTCTCTGGCACTAGGTTTTGAGATCACTGTTGGATTGGGTAATTGGATACTCTGAGGGGAAATTGGGAAAAGTAGAACTTCTGGATTAACTGTTGTGTAACGTTCAGATCACATTAGGATAAAGCCTGACTGGGCCAGCTGTAGAGAAGACTCAAGGGCTAGATCTGTAAAGACCAGCAAAAGCATCATCACAGAAGGGAGATTACAAGGATGATTATGGGTTTAAGATACTTTAGAAGGATGTGTCCAGAATTTGCAGTGAAATAAGTAGGTCAGTTTAGTGACTGTGGGCAATTCCTTAATTTTTCATTTGTCTGGTTAGTCACAATTAATGAAATATTAAAAATACAAGCAAACTAAAAATAATCATTTATTACTAAATTAAAGTGAGCAAACTAAAAATAACCATTTATTACTACAGTATATTACTTTTGTCATATCTATAATTTTTACACTTAGAGGGTGAAGCCTCAAATTTCCAAATTATGGGGAAACAGAACGCTTTATTGGGATTAGGGATGCCAGATATGGCAAATATATCATATTAAGATACATGAATCATGATACACAATATGCATCATGAGAGTTAAAGTGCAAACAAAGCAGATAAGTTCAGAAAGAGGAAAAGGACAAAGATAAAGCACTGGTGCAAAAATGTCATCAGTTACAGTGATTAACAATGAAGATATAAAAGCCCTAATCTCAGTCTCAAATGCTCAGTTCCAGGTGCCGAGTATAATATCTGATTTGCTCTTTACATTTCTGTTAATATACACTTCTGGTAGTTTCTAGTGGAAAACATCATAATGCACAAATGTGGCCATGTTCATCGTAGGAATGTGAGATTCACATTGTGGAAATCAGCATTCTATTAATTATGCATCTAATGCAATTTAACTGTTTGAACACCGGAAGTTCTAATCTGCAAAACTCATAGAGTAAAAATATATAGAGAGCAGACTGGTCACGTGATCGCATTCTTTCAAGCCTGCGTCATTACCAGGAATCACATGCACTTGTGAAGTGACTGGTAACTCCGGCTCACAATGATCAGCATGCATTATAGGTTATACTGTTAGAATGTTATAACAATTAAAAGGAGCTCTTCTGTAGCTTTCAAATGATATCAGCTCTGTGCTGCTGCAGTCTATGGTGCCTGAGAAAGAGACAGCGAAAACCGGGCATTTTAGTCGACTTTGGAGCTCTATTGCCAAATTAATTCCAGTGAAAATTACATCTGTGGAGCTCTTTATGTTTCATTCTCTAATTTTCCCAAAGGTCAGAGACTTTGTTTATTCAAATTTTTAGTGGAATTTATACATTTATTTATTTATTTATAAGATATGGTTATCTTGTAGTACATTTTGTTTACAATATTAGACCTGTATTCATGGCGATTTTTGGTTTAATTAGTTTTACACAGTCAAAAATGCACAGTTTTGCATTGTTTATGATTCAGAAATAAAAAAAGGAGTATTTTCAGTCATAATTATTCTTCATAAAAATTTAGTTCAGAATATTCTAAGAATCGCATCGTGTAGCCAGTGTCGCGAAGCAAATCGAATCGTGACCGCAGTGTATCATTACACCCCTAAAAACATACCTTTGAATACTGAGACATAGTGATCTTTTCTGAGCAAGATGTGATCACAGGACTGAAAAAAGTTCACAGAATTTTTTTGAAATGTACTAGACTCTGGCTTGCGAGATTATAAAAGGTCTGAAGCCTGACTATGCTAGCAATGCTAAAAAAATAAAATAATGTCTTGTATCTGTTTGTCATGGAACCTTTTTAAAATGCAGAGACTGAATAAACAGGAAGGATTTACACACAGCATGTGTTGATTAGATGGAAATTAAAATGTATTATAAGCATCTTTGTGAGCGGAGTGTTCACAATGTCTCCTGCAACGGTTGTTAATCAGATAAGTCTCCCTACGAGACACTTATTCAGTGTATTATATCATATTTATCTTCTTAGATGTTGGGAAGATGGAAAAGATTGTAAATAAGAATATGAGTGATTGCTGAGTGATTGTTGTAAGAAAGAAAGCCTGAGACTTTCTGCCTGGGGGGGGAACCAAATAGTCTTTAGATGACTATAGATGAGCATGCACATGGTTCTAGCACTTCAAAATGCGAGAGAGAAGAAACCCAGTTCCATATCAGCTCTTAACAAACAAAACCTCTCGCACATAGAGTGATTGATTTGCTTGTTTTCTCTCGGCGCTCAGTCACTTGTCTGCGCTCGCAGTGTGATACAGCAAGCAGAGCAGATGATACATCGGCTTATCAAATGGTACAACACACACCAGGTTCAGTATTGAGATGCTGGATGGATGGCATGGTAGTCAAAGGCAGCTGTTGAAGTGTGATTCAGACACACTGAGACTTTTATATATAACCCGCTGCTAGTCAGCTGCTTTAGAGTTTTCCACACGCAACAGCAGCCTGAATACAGCAGATGATGTGTGGTGTTTTTTTTTCCGTCTCTACAGGAACAGGATGTACCCATAATAATGAAGACACCAAAGCTGTGTTAAGGGCTAATAGCGCTGAACAATTAATCATATTTTAATGATGAGCGCAAATTGTGCTACCTCTGCTAATTAGCTGTCTTTACTGACCAATATCAGAGAAGGTGTACGCTTTCATAGAAACCATCATGTCTGTCTGGTTTAAGTTTTATGTATTTTTGAAAATTAACTAATTTCAGTACTACATTAGCCAGAATCCCAAACTGAAACCCAGTCCACCATTTTGTTGAAAGCATTGTTTTATAAACATGATGTGATGGATAGTATTAAATATTAGATACTACAGTATATTAGATACTAGATACTAATAATATTCTAAGATAAAGCTGGTGACAACAACAGTGTTATTAGTAACAGGCTACAGGTGGAGGGAAAGCGATCCTTTTGATATAATTTGCAAAGTATTGTGGGAGCAGTAGTTTTTTCCTTTGTAAAATGTCTTGTACATTTGATATTTTTGCTTCAGAATTAAGCATTAAGGCATGGTTCATCCTGTAGCTGCTTGGTTTGGTTCAATGGTCTGATTTTAAACTCAACAACTTGCTCAGGAGCTCAGGAACCAAGGGTGCTGGAAAAAAGCAAATCGCCATGTTGGTTAAGGCAAAACCAGTGATGGAGAAAGGAAGCTAGTTTACACAGTATAACACTTAGCCTAATGTTAGCTAGCTAGCTAGTGGCCTTGTTACTGGTTTACACAATATAATACTTAGCCTAATGTTAGTTAGCTAGCGAACTTGCTACTGGTTTACACAATGTAATACTTAGCCTAATGTTAGTTAGCTAGC
The DNA here is from genome assembly GCA_037577455.1 of Pangasius macronema. NCBI lineage: Eukaryota > Metazoa > Chordata > Actinopteri > Siluriformes > Pangasiidae > Pangasius > Pangasius macronema. The sequence continues at coordinate 9,776,915 of CM074970.1, forward strand.
GAACTTGCTACTGGTTTACACAATGTAATACTTAGCCTAATGTTAGCTAGCTAGCGAACTTGCTACTGGTTTACACAATGTAATACTTAGCCTAATGTTAGCTAGCTAGCGAACTTGCTACTGGTTTACACAATGTAATACTTAGCCTAATGTTAGCTAGCTAGCGAACTTGCTACTGGTTTACACAATGTAATACTTAGCCTAATGTTAGCTAGCTAGCGAACTTGCTACTGGTTTACACAATGTAATACTTAGCCTAATGTTAGCTAGCTAGCGAACTTGCTACTGGNCCTAGTTGTAGCTAGTATTCTTAGATTTAGACTAACATTAGCTAGCTTGTTAGCAAACTAAAGTGAAATAGATTGTGATGGAGAAGCTTGTGTACTGTGGCTAAATTTGTTACAACTCAGCCATTTTGTTTTTCTGTGGGCTGAACAGTTTTGATTATTGTTATTGTGCACATATGAATGTAGTATGGCTCGAAATATCAGGTATTGGTTTTAGGACATTCTGGTCCATATCTGCAAAGCATCTCTCTGAAATAATGTTTCCGTATCTGACCTGATTAATACCACATAGTGACGAAGGCTAATAATGAAAGTGGGGTCCCTGAGCTAGTTTGTGATCACAGCCTCACAAGCTTGTCTGTTAGAGCATCAGTGCATCTCCGTTTCTGATTATGAACAAAAGGCACCTGGGGGCTTTGATTACTGAACCCCCGCCTCCGAGTTTTAATTAACGTCAACACAGGAAGGGACTCACAGCGATAAGAGGGTCGTTAATCTCAGCCAGCTTTGTGGCCTCCTGCTCATAAACATTATTACTGGCCTTGGAGACATGTTTGGTCTTTTATATACGGAGCTAAAGCTACATGCATACGAGCATGTAAGAATCATTAAAGAAGGGGTCAAGCGGTTTGATGTAGCTTAAGGCTGCAACAAAGGATAATTACAATCGTTCTGCTCTAAAAGAATATCATGGTTATTACAATTATTTAGCAAATTTAAAACTATTCTGTAACAGTTGATCAAAAATATTTCATTATTTCCGCAGCACTGTTCATGTAGGACACTCTCGAGATGTTAAGAAAATCCAAGAACCTAAATCAAAAGTCTGGTTTTAAAATTTATGAGCAGTGTGTGAAATTATATGGCTGTTTCTCTTTCCAAACAGAATGTTCTTGAATTAAAAAGGTCCATAAACCGAAGGTTAGTGTCTAATAGAATCTCGGGGAATGGTCACATTTCAACACAAATCATCCTCTTTATCTAAGGATATGTTTATACATGACCTTAAATGTTGGGAAATAAGATATGTGTGTGAAATTCTGCCTAAAAAATGAAAAATACAACAAAATTAAAAAGCAAAATGAACAAATGAGCTAATCTTTAGCTAAGATCACCAAGCTGGTTGTTTAATCAGTTGAGGAAGTCAACAATAATGATTATTGGCGCTGATCATGTAGTGGAAACATCGAGGCTTGGTATCTGTTGCTTGTTTGTGATTGGTGTATTTCTGGAATATTCTGTCGCTGCTATTTCTGTGCATCTGACCAGGGGGAATAAGTGAGCACAGCCAGCTGTTTGAGCCAGATGTTGGTATTTGCTGAGTCATGAACACTCTGTTACATCATGCAGTCTATGGTGTTTTAGACATCACATCCGAATGCGTTCCTTTCCGTATGACCCAGGACCTCTTCCTGGTCTTTATTTTGCTCAGTCAGTGAAGCTTCGATTCTGTTCGGTTGTACGTGACACACCTTCTGTTCTGTGTCTCTGTAAAAAGAGCCGGAGATGAGCAGCACTACACCTTCCTTATTACTGAACTAGGCTAATTAGGCTAGCTCACAAAAGCATCAGACAGGCTGCTTAATCTGAGCATGATGATGATGAGTACCTGTGGAAGGAGGTCAGAGCCACGGAGGCTCAGAGGGTGTGTGAGTCAGGAACAGGAAGTGATATAATACAGGATTTGCAGTGGCGATGTTACAGCATGGTTGGTGTTTACTCTAGATGGAATGGTTCAGATTTAATTATAGTGGATGGAAGATTATGTCGGTGTGAATGTAGTAATCGAACCTGAACATAGATATTTTGCTGTTGATGATGATGTTGGAAATTGCAGATTTGTGTATTAAAAGTGCAGGCAGTGATTTTCTTCTAAGTTAAAAACACTTAGATGTAATGTTTCGCCAGTTTGCTTGAGGAAGTAAAGAACAGATTTTTGCATATTGTACTGTAGCACACTAATCCACCTCCAGCATTTCCATTTCAATTACACGGCCTCACATGTTTACAGAAATGAATCCAGCATCCGCCTCATAAACTCAGCCTCCTGTGATGTGGACCACCTAACATCCAGCCAGTCACGACAAGGAGGCGTTTCTGTTCGGCTGTCAATCATGTTGTCTGTCAGTTCTGAAAGTACCGCCTCTTGCACTAGCATTCATGTGTATTAGCCTAGGGTGTGCACATGTTGTGGTTGGAGGGGAAACAAGTTATTTTGTATTTTCAGTTTCCAGACAGGTTCAGATGATCACTAAAATCACTGACGGTACCTTTAACACTACTCAGTGCAAACTCTTTACTTCACATTCAGTGTCTTGGAGATGATCCCTAACTGGAAGGATTACATCACTGCCTAGGGGTCTTGTCATAGAATAGTAGCATCGGCCGCCATCACAGAATAGAGTGTGTGTGTGTGTGTGTGTGTGTGTGTGTGTGTGTGTGTGTGAGAGAGAGAGCGAGAGAGAGAGAGAGAGAGAGAGACCCCACCCTGCTGTTCACATTTTTGAAACGTGAGCGACAGACAAGAGCGAGTGATCTTTGCTCGAAGCCCTGGGGGCCATCACATGCTGGTCCAGATGGAGATCTGAGCTTCTACACAAGATGGAGTGTTTAAATGATTAGTTCTGACTCTCTCTCCACTCGCCTATTTTGTTGTAATTCAAATGTCGGACTAAGTAAAAAAAAAATCTTTAATTCACATAATGATGGGTTTCACTGTGAACAAAAGAGCAGACACTAATTTACTTACGTTAAACTGAGTGTAAGCATATTTAGCCGTTGACGGTGGGATAAAACGATCCACAGGAGCTGAATTGGAGCTAAATGCTGAATGGAGAACTTGTCAGATTTAATTGGATTTTTTTTAACATGAAGCGCTTCTTATAATACACACTGTCACATGACAGCTTTAGAGAAATTACGAGCCAGACTTTTAATGAGCAAGAGTGTGTCAGTGGCATGGAGGTGTTTCCAAAAGACAAAATTCTACCTAAGAAGTCTGAGTTAAACCTGAAAATGACTATATTAGACCAAAGGAAAGCCTTCCTGATTTCACTATGGCTAAAATACATTCTGCATTCAAACTGCATAAACTGTTGAAGGGGAAGATTGTTTGAAGGGGAAGATTGATAGTAGTATTTTGCTATTGCTGATGGTTAACACTGTTTTTATATTCCAGGATGTTGAAATGTGACATTTTCATTCGGGAATTAACACACGGCTAAGCCCAGTCCCGAATGATTTCATATATGCATAATACATATGGTGTAGCGTTGTGTACGATGTAGAGCAGTACGTAGCACCAATAGGTATCTGTTGGAAACGGACTACATAAACATTATAATCTCACTTTTAGGACACGTTCTTTTGTTTGTATTCAAGTTGGCAACACATGTAGATACATCAATGAAAATATATGAATATAAGTCGTCATTAATTACAGTTATTCAGACCACCACTTTTAGGAAACATGTTTCCATGGACTTGGTGTCTACCAAGCGATCCTGAACAATCTAATATTAGTTTTCACCTTTGAACGTGTAAATATTATTGCAATTTCAAATTTAAAATGAGTGAATCGTGAAATTTCTTCGAGCAGACTTCACGCATATGACTGAACCTTGTCATTTATTCAGTGAGCTCTAGATTCTACTACACACTTTTGGAAAATCTGTGGCAGAAAAACTCAGATAGTTAACATGATGCTTAACATTTGGGAAATATTCTGCAGTACTTTGGAAGTATGGGATTTTTTTTTAAAATAGTGGAGCTGTAGTTCATTTCTGCTTATTTTCCACAGGATGTCCCATGAGGTTCCATTTGTTTCCATGGATTCAGGTTAATAATAGATACAGTCTGGGACCAGAGTTTAAACAAACAGTTTCTCTGGACCAATCAGCATGTTCCAATGGACTACATTCATTCGTGAACATGCCAAATCATAGATTTCTGCCCGTCTTATACATCGAGTCCTAGTACACTGCAGCACACTAATCCATCTCCCGCATTTTCTTTTCAATTACTTGGCCTCACGTTTACTTATATTAATCCAGCGTCAGCCTCATAAACTCTTTATACCCTTTTTCACCTCGCTGTAAGCCAGCAATAGCGTGTACTGCTCAGCATTTTCCATCGACTGACATCCCTCAGCCTCCTGTTAATGTGTGGCCCAATGTGAAACCTTTAAAAAGACGTCAATGCTTTACGATAATGGACGGCAGCTCTGAGCACTTCAATATTTTATGTGCACTTGGAAAACATCGGTCTGACATCCCCCCCCAAGAGAGGGAGCAAGCCCCGACTGACTGAGAACTAGCATGCTAATTGCATCGAGTTATGACATAGACAGTAGTAAATGGTGAAGAATGCTAAGAGGGGACCATTATAGGTTGAGAGAGCAGGATCAATTAAAGCTAGCATGGCTTTCAGACGTTGTGTCTCTCTCTTTCTCTCTCTTTCATTGTCCGTGTCTTTCTGGAAATGGATGATCACAGATGGAGAGCACAGCTGGAAAGTGCTCACTGACTCAACTTCCTGTTCGATGGCCAGAATGCTATGTTACAGGCTGGTAACGAAAACGGAAGCCAGAGTAGAATTGAACCCTTTGGCTGTTTTAACAGTAGATGCAAGGTTGCAAGTGCATGTAGTTAGATAACCATAAACTAGTGTTTAATGTAGTCTTTTTGGGGCTCTACTTTTTGGGGCTTAGTTTGTTAGAAACCTGTAGAATAAGAAATGTTTGCATTGTTAGAGTAAGTGAGCTCAGTTGTGATGAAGTGCTTTGAAAGACTGGTCATGATGGTACTTCATCACTTCTTCATTACCTGATACACTGGACCCACTACAGTTTG
>CM074970.1:9798582-9813281 GCA_037577455.1 Pangasius macronema
ACATGTCCACATAGCCAGCCGCCGTTTGACGCCCTGCACAACCTGAAGCTCCATTTTCCCACTGAAGGAAAAAGCACACCAGGTCATGATGGAGCCTCCTCCACTGTGCTGACATTAAAGCCATATTTTTGCCCAGATTTTAACTTTTAAAGACTATGGTCTTAAACGTTTGATCAGCTGATGAACAGCCTGTTTGAGTTTAAATGCAGTTTTCAATAAATCGCCTTCTCTCTATTTTTTGTCTCTTGCTCTTGTTTCTTCTNGTTACAATCCACCAGTGCGAAGTGTGAATACTTGTAATATTTTCCCTGGTCTTAAGATTTTGTTCAGGAGTGTATTTACCAGTGGCTAGGATCCCAATCCTGATGCACGTTTCTAGTCTGAAATGTGCAATTTATTTAATCCTGAAACAAAATGATGACGGACCAAACAGACCGAACTCCAATATTCATTTAGATGCAATTTGTTGTATGTTTTCCTCCACATAATCCAGTCATCGTCTTTAATCTGTTATGCAACACTCAATCTCTGCCGATGCCAACGGCATCCCAGATACGCCCATCATCAGAATGATAGATTTATGTTTGTGTATGTATTTGTGTGGTTAAAATGAGGCACTTAGGATGTTAAATCATAGTGTTTAAACAATCCATTGTCCATGTCATTCTCACTACAGCCGGCGTTGGTTGATGTCCAAAGTGGAACTCTGTGAATAGGGTCTGTGTTAGGCAGAAAAGCTTCGATAAGAGCGTGGTAATGACATCATAGCCTTGTGTTGTGTAGAACAATGAGTGATTTTTTTTTCCACAACATGGTTTTCTTTAGTCGAGGAGTAGTTATGCGCATGTAACGTATACAGTAGAACAGGAATAAGGAGGATTTCTCAAACACGAGTAAACATAAGAAGTCCATGTGTGATCTTATGAATGTTGCAGCTTTATGACACTCACCTCTGTAATTGGTTTAATAGCGTAACAGGCTTGCTATGGTGTGACCATGTTGATGTCAGTGTATGTTTGTGCATTCAGGTGGGTGACGTGGTGTTGGTGAAGGAGGATGAGACGTTCCCTTGTGACCTGATCCTGCTTTCCACCAGTCGAGACGATGGCACGTGTTTCGTCACCACTGCCAGCTTGGACGGCGAGTCCAGTCACAAGGTGATTAAGACACAAAGCATTGTGTATTGCATTACTCACAATGCTCTAGGAGGAGGAGTGAAAAGTGCCTCATTGCTAAGTCTGCAGGAAAATAAAACTTTATGTAGATTAGTTTCTTTTTTGAAGTTGTCGATAAATTAAGCTGTAATTTGAACTGCGTTGAGGTGCAACTGGAATTTAGTTCATTAGAGGGAGTGTGTGTGTGTGTGTGTGTGTGTGTGTGTGTGTGTGTGTGTGTGTGTGTCCTTGGCATGCTGACTGCTCACTGTTGCACTCTTCTCTCCACACAAAGACCTATTATGCAGTTCAGGACACCAAGGCCTTTAATACAGAGAAGGAGGTGGACCAACTGCAGGCCACTATAGAATGTGAACAACCCCAACCAGACCTCTACAAGTGAGTCATTACCCCTTCCTATAAACAGCGCAACCTTAGCAACTCAAATGTCACACTTGTGTGTTGTTGTAAAATATGCTCACATGCTCAAACACAGCTATAATACACCTTATTTCTTACTAGTAACCTACCTACTGTTAATCAGTCAGGGATGTTACAGAACATTTTATTTAGCTCCGTTTATGGTTCATTGGTTTAAATAGTGGCAATGAAAAGTGCACATGTTCTTTTCGAACTGCCGCTTACGCTGTACACCCGGAGGAATGCGTTATCTACCATCTTCCTCATACACAAGCTCACAGAGGCTCACAGAGGCTCCTTTGGCCCCTGGCCACGGATGGGTGTTGTATCGTTGGGATCCGAACTCACGGTCTAGGTGAACGCTTTTCTGTTGCACCACTGAGGAACCTCTAGGTTTGTTTTTTATTACGTTAGCTAGTTGAGTTAAACTGAATTATAATATCTAGCTAGACTAGTCACCTTGGATCAACACAGCTGTTTTTACTTACAGCTGTAAGTAAAGTACATTACTTAATAATACACATAATATACATAATAAACATCATATATGACAACGTACACTAATCGTACCTCACATAGCATCATATTGGTATCGGTGCGTTTTTTTGAGTACAAGTAAATGAGCAAGCTATCAGACCGATACCAGTATCGGTATTGACTTTGTGCTTCTCTCTCCCTGTCTAGATTTGTGGGACGCATCAATATTTATTTGGACCGAGATGAGCCCATTGCAAGGTAAATCCATACACAGGAAGCTGACCCCTAATTAATGGAGTTTGTGTGTGTGTGTACAAGAAAGATGGAATGTGCAGTATTGAATTCTGCAGGAAGATTTTATAGCCTTCACGGTTGCACATCTCTATTGGAGTAAAGCCTAAAGTTGACATATAACTGAGCCAGCACTTTGCCATCTGCTTTGTGAGATGCAATCCATTTCACTATATTCTCTCACCTTTTTAAAATTCAGGCAAAGTGCCCATCCTTGTGCTATGCGTATACCGTACTGAATTTAATCTCTGCTTTTAGACCTCTGGGCTCGGAAAACCTGCTGCTGCGAGGGGCCACGTTGAAAAACACAGAGTTCATATATGGTAATAAAAATGCGTTTTCTACAATCTTATTAATCTCTCAGGAAAAAAGGTACCATAGTTTAACATTGCTTGTTTGTCAGTGGAGTGGTACTCTTAATGGTACATCCTTTGTACCACACTGAAGTTAATTATTTTCTTATAACATGGACATCTCGAAGCGCTTTATTCTCTTTATACCACAGCAGTTTGCCAACAGTACAAGTAATGTTGAGGAATGTTTATGAGACAAGTTAGTCCCTGTTATCTCCTACATTATAGCAGCTATAAATGTCAGTCATGTTACTGTGAAACCGTGAAGCGCAGCTAAGTCGTCTGTACTGAACACTTTCCTGTGGCTGAAAACTTACTGACTATTACTAAGCACTGACACTAGAGCCTCCTTCCATACAGAACGCTTATCTGAATGATTATATGTTTTTAAATAACACCACTTTTTTAGATTATACTGTTGTTACTATAGAAACAGTAATGTATTTGTACAAGTGCATTACAGCTGGCACTGTTGTCAGTGCTGCTGTTTTAGAAAATAATAATAATAATAAAAAAAAACTTCTGACCAATCAGATTCCATAATTCTACATCACTGTGGTTACATAATTCAGTAGGTAAAAGGGTTTAGATGTACACTTGAATATACAGTATATCCCCTGTGACAAGTACTGATACAGTTTAGTACCTTTTTTTTCTGAGAGTGTTTGCCAATGCTAAGGATTTTAACATTGCCGTAAGGGTATATAATGCTGTGTAGTTTTATTGACATGATTTTTGCTCGGAGTGTGTTCTGAGAGTGAAATAGTCTAGTCACAGCAGAAATCCCAGTCGGACAAAGACAATGGCTGAGAGGGTGAGAAAGCCAGTACAAGAGGGCAAATTGTGAAAAGAATAAGAAGTACTCAGGAGAGCGAGAATGAGAGAGATAAAGCAAGGGAGTGGGAAAGCTGTGATTTGGCTCGTTAAGCCGTTCTCTCGCTCCATTCCCACTGTAATTAAATGAGTTGTTGAAGGGACTGAAAGATCAGAATGAAGTCCTTAATTGCACAGAGAGCGAGAAAGAGAGACCATTGTCTACATGAAAATTCTCGCTAGGCTTATATTAGGTCTGTGTGTGTGAAGGTCCTTAACTTTTTATGAAAAAGCGGTCATTAAATGGTAATAGTACTGTTCTGAGTTGCCAGGAACACAGCAGACCCTTAAAAACATCTCGTATATGTGATATATATATATATATATACACACAGCTTAAATCTGTTATCTCACAATTTAGCTCACGTAAGCCTGCAGTACTGTACGTAAAGCAGTACAACGTTTTAATGTACGTGAGCACTTGAACCAGCCTGTTTCAGTATACTTAAACACACGCATGCCAGTCACTTTAATAGGAACACCTGTACATCTGCACCATCATGCAGTTAGCCAATCAACCAATTATGTAGTAGCAGCATAATGCATAAAATCGTGCAGCTACAGGTCAAGTGCTTCAGGTTCTAATGTTCACATCAGACATCAGAATGGGGAAGAAATGTGATCTCAGGGATTGGTTGGTGCCAGAAAGACTGGTCTGAGTATTTTAGAAAATGCCAATCTACTGGGATTTTCAAGGCCACCAGGCTCTAGTGTTTTTACATAATAGTGCAAAAAAAAATAAAAATAAAAATAAGCAGGATTACAGGTGTTCCTATTAAAGTGGCCAGTAAATGTATATCACAATCTGTAGCAATAACATGAAATCTAACTTAACTGTCAAATATATGGATATATATGATTGTATATATTCTATATTATATTCAAATTACTTATGTCAGTCTGTATTACTATGACTATTCACTTTCATGATCCAGTTTAAGTAATTTAGTAGTTTATCAGTCAGTAATTCACATGTATGCAGGTATTTATCATAAATAAAGTACCAATATGTAGTCATTCAGGTTATATATCATGGATGAACATGCTAAAAATCAGGTATAAAATATACCGCTATAATCATCACACAGAATATTCCCTTCATTTGAAAACCAGCCATTTTGAACATCATATTTGTGTTTTGTAGATTTGTTCTTATGAACAACTTAGCTAGCTAACATAGCTGTGCTCTGACAGAGCATTGATGTTTTGATTAGAGCTAGCATATGCTAGTGTAATTAAAGTTTATTTTTATTCATACAGAGTCTTGTCTCAGTAATTTAACAAAAAATCTGAGGGAAATGTCAATATTCCTGATAAGTTTGTCTCATTTCCACAGTCACTGAGACTTTACATTGTTTATATGAAAGACTTAACAGCTAGGTGCTGGCTAGCAAAACTGCTAGCCTTGTGTGGTCTGATTATTAGCTTTACCATGTTTTTGCCTTCTCCTGTAGAATACACAAATCTAAATGAAGTTTAACTGAATCACAATATTATTCCTTGTTCTTTTTTTCCTTTAGTTCATTTTATTTACTAACAAGCTAGCTAACTGTGCTAGTTATCATGCTTTAGAAGTTTGTCAACAAGAGTTTGACAGGGTTTCTCATTTGTACTGTGTTTTTTTAAGGTAGAGGACTTCAAATAACATTAGGACAATAAAGAATAATTATAAACATACTGCAGTCCTAAGACAGAAAATACAATACAGTACAATGCAGCACAGTCTGATCATTTTGTTTGACAGACCTTCTTTAAAGCTTTAATAGGTTACATGTAAGCGTATATTGAGAGATGTGGAGATGTATCAGAAAGAGAAAATACTAAATGCTTGGATACCTATCAAGATATTACATTTTAATGATATCCGCTATATCACCAATATACCATAACAGCTAATGGATAGTCACATGGAAGGGTGGCTTGCTCTTGACAGGAAATGTATACAAGGCATATCTTATCAGGATGTATGCACAGGATCCATAAAAAACTGCAATTTTACAATGTCATTTAACTGTACTCAGCATTTCCTAACTTGATTTTGCATGTGTGTGTGTGTGTTTTTTTTTTTTTTTCTTTCAGCTGTGGCTATCTACACTGGCATGGAGACCAAAATGGCCCTGAACTATCAGTCCAAATCCCAGAAACGCTCTGCTGTAGAAAAGTAAGATTTTATTATGTACTTTTCTTAATGTAGTTCAATTCCTATTAGCGTTTTCTGAGTAAATGATGCTAGACTGCGGTTTCTAATGCACGTTTTACCTTATTAGGTAAGCACCGCAGATTGCCTACTTAATGATTTGTAATTACTTGTGCAAGATGTGCAGTATCCGGTTTCACTCCGAAGTTTATAGAAGGCAGTTAAAAGTCGGTGGATGGGACATAATTTGGTGTCACTGCGATCTTTTTAGAACGTATTTTCCGGTCCTGGTTTTCCTTAATAGCCCCACAGATAACTGCTGTGATCTAATAGAAGTTGAAATCATCGGCGGTTGTACAGCAGGGGATCTATTGAAACTTAGTTTGAGCTATAATAAACTCAGTGAACCTTCTCCGACTCTCTATACAAGCACATTGGTTCTTTTTTTTTTTAAAATATAATCTTGTCTTTGACAGTGAGTCAGAGGAACTCTTGTTAATTGCTCATCTTTTTCTTTCTGTGCTTGCAGGTCTATGAATGCATACCTGGTTGTTTATCTCTGCATCTTGATCAGTAAAGCTCTAATCAACACTATCCTCAAGTACGTGTGGCAGGCCAACCCCAACCGAGACGAGCCCTGGTACAACCAAAAAACAGAGACCGAGCGGCAACGTCACATAGTACGTCCAGTACACCAGAAATCCATTTCCTATAATGCATCCAAAGGCCTTTTTCTATCTCTCACACGGTTCATTATATTAATTACGGAGTCATAACATTATGTTAAAATGGTGGTGCGTTCACTGAGCTTACAACAATATTTTTCCACCATCACTATGTCTTTACATTGTCTGAATGAAAGACTTAAAGTACCATCTAGCTAAATTTGCTAGCCTTGTGTGCGCTAGACGTTAGCACATTGAAAGCAAATTGCTAGTACATTGTGTGTTTGCCTCTCCTCATAACACTACGATCATATGCTGTTGTGTTCAAGGCACTTAGAAGAAAATGTCTTGTTCTACATGTGTGGAATTAGCAAGTCGTGATGAGTGTTGACAATTCTCAGTATAGTGAAGCACATAGATGTTTGGTTACAGTGCCATTTTAGTCATACTGATTCTTTTCTTAGGAATTTACCAATTCATCTGAGGAAAGTGTTAAGACTCCTGACAACTTTGTCTCATTTCCACCATCATTATCTCTCTGCATTGTCTGTGTGAAAGACTGCAGCTGCTAGCTAGCTAAATTGCTTTTTTCTCCCCCTCTCAGTTGATACGTGCCTTCACGGACTTCCTGGCTTTCATGGTCCTCTTCAACTACATCATACCTGTGTCCATGTACGTGACTGTGGAAATGCAGAAGTTTCTTGGCTCTTATTTTATAACGTGGGACGACGAGATGTTCGACGAAGAGCTGGGAGAGGGTGCGCTTGTTAACACGTCGGATCTTAACGAGGAGCTCGGGCAGGTGAGGTCGAACAAGAGAGTGGATAAGTATTTTAATTAAAATTTGATTGCATTTTTTTTACAATTATTATTAAATTATATATATCAATTAATTAGATATATATATATAAAATATTGTATTTTTGGTTAAATGAATAAATCAGTTTGATTATTTTTTTTAATTTAATTTCACGATAAATTATAATGAAATATATATACGATTTAATTTAATACAATTTTTTATTTAGGGTTTATTTCTTTATTTTCAAGGGCTCTGATTAACCTTCTGTTAACCATCTCATTTGTGTCCGTTTCTCTCAGGTGGAGTATGTCTTCACTGATAAGACAGGAACTCTGACGGAGAACAACATGGAGTTTATCGAGTGCTGTGTAGACGGTCACGTGTACGTACCGCACGCCATCTGTAACGGCCAGATTATTTCCGGAGCCGACAGCATTGACATGATCGACTCGTCGCCCTGCAGCGAGCGGAAGGTGAGCCTAAAATGTGCCTAAAACATTGCACAGGTCATGCTTTTGGGGTTTGATTAGTTCATGTAGCGTTAGCCTCCAGTCCATATGAAGCAGGCGTAACACAGTACGTTTTTTTTTTAATTTAATTTTATTGTTATTTTTGAAATTTTATTTTTGGAGAACCACAGAAGCTAAAAACCGTACAGGAAGTTATTACATTTTCTTCAGATTGGCTAGTTCATACATATATTGACATTTAGGTGGGAGAAACAGTGATGTCTGTTGGAAAATGTCAGCGCGCATTGTTTTTTTTTCGTATTCTCTCTATCCTACGGCATTTTTTATTTTTTCTAATAATGATTTATCCTTTACATACACAGAAAAATCTGCCTTTTACTAGTCACAGCTGTCATTTCTATACGATACTGACTTCACGTCTATTCTGGTCGTGTTAAGACATAATCAGTGAAAGTTCTGAATCCTTTTTGAATCAGTGCAAGTTTCTGCGGTCTGTTGAAAAATGAGCGTTTTGAGTGAGTGGATGTGCAGAGATATGCTTGAGTGGCCAGGATAATTCAAACTCCAGGCTCCATCTCACTCAGAGGAACAGAAGTGAACTCTCGCTCTCTTCCACTCTCTCGTTCATCGCACGCTGATAAATGAACTCAAGTGACACATGACAAATGAATGTGTCTGATTAAGAAAATGGCTTATTGAAGAACTCATTAATTACGTCTTATCCTTTCCTATGTGATTATACTTTTAAATGCAGCCTCTCGTACGATCATTACGTCAGATGAACATCTTCTAACTGAAGGATTCTCGAGCTGAAAGACTCGTCTGTTATGTCCTGCTTGGGTTTAAAAGCATTTAAGACTGTGTGAGCGTTGTGTTTAATACCTCGATTAGGTACATATTTTTGTCGTCTTTTGTTTTCTAGCCACATAATCTTGCTTAAACACTTTAATTTATTTTGCCACTGACAGCCTGTGTCCCAGCAATCATGCATCATTAGGGAAAAGTATTGTTTACCAGGGAAGAGCTCAGGCTCAGAAGAGTGGGGCGGGGCCGTGGTGTCCTACACGCTCTTTGTAATTAGACCCTACGTTGAGATGTTAATCTACTTTGGATAAAACTGTTGGCACAGACTGCAGGTAAAGGAGGTGGTGAAAATGGATGACATTACGAGGGAACTGTAGGGTGATGCTGTTTATTATCAGTGCATAAATGCAGAAGATACATCAGTCTGGATTTAAAATAAAAATAAACCAGTTACTCCTGTACGTAGACTGCTTACTGGACAGTTGCCGTCCATTTTAATAGGAATGCCTGTACAATTAGCCAATCATGTAGCATTAGTGCAATTCATAAAAATCAGGTCAAGAGCTTCAGTTATCAAACATCAGAATAGGGAAAAAATGTGATCCCGGTGACTTTGCATGGTTTGAGGATTTCATTAAATGCTGATCTCCTGGGATTTTAACACACAACAGTCCCTGGAGAAAGAAACATCCAGTGAGCTGCAGTTCTGCAGGAATGCCTTGTTGATGAGAGAGGTCAGAGGAGAATGGAGCTGAGAGTAAGGCTATAGTAACAACTAAATAATCACTCTTTACAACCATGGTGAGCAGAAAAGCACCTCCAAGCACACAAAACCTCGACCCTTGAGGTGAATGGGCTACAACAGCCAAAGAACACATGAAGTTCCCTGAAGTCAGCCAGCAACAGGAATCTGAGGATACACAGGCTCACCAAAACTGGACAGAAAAAGGCCAGGGGTTTATTTATTTATCAATTTATTTATTCTCAGTCTTCAGCTTTCCATATTGGGGGAACCACTTGCTGATCAGTATCTGCATGAATTTTATGCATTGTGCTGCTGTCACGTGATTGGTTAATTGGATAATTGCATAAATGAGCAGGTATGATAATAATAATAATGTGGCTGGTGAGATTATGTTATACGAAGCTGGTTTTAAATATTGGCACCCCAACACGTGTAGTCTTGATGCAAAAAGATGCAGAAACAACAGAAAAAATGTGGTACAAAGTTCAAAAAGTAAACACACACACACACACACACACACACACACACACACACACACACACACACAGAAAAAAATGTTCTCCAGTTATTGCAAAATACAGCTTTTGTCAGCTTAAGCACAGGACAGCTCATCTGTTACAATACATCACCTAAATATTATGTTGTGGTGTTATAAAGTTGTATTAGGTACAATTACAGGGTCACGTTCATATATAAAATTCATAAGCCAGTCAGTGAGGTTGAACATTCCCAGTCTGCCAGGAACATACTGTTAAAAATTAAAGGACTCTCTCTCTTTTATAAGAAAGACCTTGTCTATCATTTCTACAATTTTTAAACCTCATCTATTCTATAAGTTCTGTTCTGTGGTAAGTTGCAATGAAATTCAGTTTCTTGTTGACGTATGCAGTAAACAATCCATTTTCAAACATGGTCCCAGGGAATTGGTGTAAAAAAAATTCAAACCGATACCAAACTCGAGTGTCATATCCAGCAAACTTCCAGCTAACAATATCACCAACTCCAGGGTCCGTGGTTGGATCCTGAGCTCAGGTTACTGTCTTGAGTGGGTTTCTTTTCGCTTCTCTAGTTTCCTTCTACCTTGCAAAAACAAGTCTGATTTCCTGTAGCACACCGTAAGCAGATCTAAACACAAGAAGAATCAGGTTTGACCAACGCTACATGTAATATCTATGGAATAAAACCTGTGCAAGCTTCATGTAAGATTAGCTCCATCCACTTTACATCAAAATGGGAGAAATTCTGATAAAGTACTTTCATATTATTCATATTGTGGATGACCAGTATGACTGATATTATCCTCTTATGTATCAATGTTGTGATTTTAGGAGCATGAGGAGCTGTTTTTCCGGGCGCTATGCTTGTGTCACACAGTGCAGGTGAAGGAGGAGGAGACGGTGGACGGCATTAAGAGGGGAATCCACCAGGGAAAATCCTCATCCTTCTACATCTCCTCCTCTCCTGATGAGGTGGCGCTGGTGGAGGGCATGAAGAGGTGAGAGAACACACACACACACACACACACACACACACACACAGTTGTGCATGCATAAATAAAGAGCACACTAGGATGGAAACCAAACACACAAACACACAAGGTGTTATTATACAGGATTTAACACTCACCTCACTTTCGTCTCCATTACGTACGAAATAACTATGTTACAGCATACACTGATCCTCCTGCGGCCCTGAGATAAACAATCCTTTCTCTTCATTCTTACCCTCATACTAGCAGGCAGCAAAGTGAGAGGCGGCTGTTCACTTCCTGTATAGGTTTGTGTCAGTGTCCAGCAAATTAAGATTTTCTCTGTTTTATGTAAATTATGTAAAATGGCTCTGGTACATTTCATGGACCAATCCAGTTTCCCAACCAACACCCAGTTTTATTCAATTGAGTTATAACTCCTTTATTGACCTGACAATGGCACATTTATATCGTCAAAGCTTGAAGATGATGAGACAGGAAAAGGGTGCCACTACTGCTACTGATACTAATAATACTAATAATAATACTAAGAATAATACAAATACTACCACTACTACTGATGCTAATGTTAATAATACAAATAAAATTTGGGGGCAGTCGTGGTCTAATGGTCTGAGAGTCGGACGTGTAACCTGAAGGTGAACCTGAAGGTGGTGGGTTCGAGTCTCGGGTCCGGCAGGGNGCAGCTAAAATGGCTGCCCACTGCTCCGGGTGTGTGTTCACTACTGTGTGTGTGTGTGTTCACTACTGTGTGTGTGTTCACGGGTGTGTGTGTGCACTTGGATGGGTTAAATGCAGAGCACAAATTCCGAGTCTGGGTCACCACACATGGCCACAAAGTCACTTCACTTCACTTCAATAATACTATTATTAATACAATAGTATTAATACACCTACTACTACTACTACTATTATTATTATTATTATTATTATTATTATTGACACATTTATTACTCTTAATTCACATTTAGTTACAATTCTGTCACAACTACATCTCAGGCCTGTGGTTTATCTTTTCCTTTGTTTTATTACAATATTAAGATACATTTTAAAGCAGAGTAACATGGTGATATGAGTAAAGTTTTGTATACATTTTGGCGACATTCATATATTTGTGTTACGAGACCTTAAAAACTTTGACACTGCAGAAAACGGATGATGGCAGTAACCAGATCAGCGTCTCTCAGTCATGTTCAGTTTACAGTTTACTGTTTCCCTTGTTGTAACGCACCTCACACACGTCTACGCTAAACCTGGATCAGTGGTCACTCATCAAAAACCTCTCCCTGTTGTTGTCAGGCTGGGCTTCACCTACCTGCGACTAAAGGACAACCACATGGAGATCCTCAACAGGGAAGAAGAGATCGAGAGGCGAGTCCACCACACTAGAACAACACACTAAACCAGTACTACATTTAATATTGAGATGATTAAGTGACGTACACGTGCACTGGCATAAGGAATAATCACAGCTGTTTGCGTTATAGTGCTTTGTGTGTTCTGACTGTATGCACGAGCTTGACCGGTGAAGTTGTCTAGACGTACTCTCTGCACTGTAGGTTAATTAGGAGGTGTGTAGGAACAGGTGTGTATGCATGTTGTGTGTAAGCCATGCAGACGTAATGTGTGTGACCTTCACTCCTGTTCTGGAGGACAAAGTGCATGTCTGAAACGGCTGTAATTAGCTGAGCAACATGATGCCTTACAGAGGAGTGCACAAGGGGACACGCAAACGCACACACACACACGCACACGCGCACGCGCACACACACACACACACACACGCCAATGTTTGTATCATAGATCAAAAATATCTCTGAGGGCCTAGTGTACACCACCTATTGTTCTCTCTCTGTCTCTCTCTGTGTGTGTGTGTGTGTGTGTGTGTGTGTGTGTGTGTATTGTGAGGCCCACTGTGTGTGAGTCACTTAGTCAGTTACTCATTTCCTTTGGCCCAGGGATGTATAATCACACTGACACCATTCAGCTGCGGTGCCCATCTGCTCAATAAAAGGAAAACACTGCTCATATTTGTGTGTGTGTGTGTGTGTGTGTGTGTGTGTGTGTGTGTGTTTCCAGGTTTGAATTGCTGGAGGTGTTAAACTTCGACTCTGTGAGACGGAGGATGAGTGTTATTGTCAGATCCAGCTCAGGTAAGACCACTAGGCACCAAAAACAATGGTGTTTAATAGGCTAAACTGTCGTAATAATGAGAAAGCCAACATAGAATTAGTGAAGACACCGAACATCAGACTCACGGCTCCAAAATGCAGTACGACGCATTTCTACTGAGTCATTGCAGAGATTCTACTCGGCTAGTTAAAGAGCTCCGATATGACGAGTGTGATGGCGTAGATAGCGTTATTAGCATGAAAGTTGAAGCTATGGAAGCTGGATTATTGGATAAGGGAGTACTGATGAGATGAGAGGGCTGGACAGACTAAAGCACTAAAGCGCCGCTGCATCAGCCGACAGTTTCGGCAGGTAGTTGAATGATGGTGTAGGAAACTGTTAACCAAAGTGAAAATAGACCATCATGTAGATGTCTGCCTGCCATTGCCACTATGATTAAGCGTTCCTGCTGAGCTTTGTGCCTGCCTACTCACAAACAGATCCAGCACATTTACTCCACTCACTCAGTGTGTGATAAGCATGCTAATGTGACCTACATACTACAACAAACCCGAAACAAAAAGAAAGGTACAGAACACACAGATAAAATACATGTTGATGTCAGTTAAATGTAGTCATGTCAGCCCTGTTGTGCTTGCTTTCTTTGTTTGATTTTTAATTAGTTGTTTTTTTTTATTTGTATGTTTTCTTTGTCGATCTCAGGGGACTTTTACCTGTTCTGCAAAGGTGCCGACTCGTCCATTTTTCCCCGAGTCATCTCAGGGAAAGTAGATCAGGTCCGAGCTCGGGTAGAGCGTAACGCTGTGGTGAGCAAAATAAAATGTACCTCATTTATCATTTCACCTAAATTTATTTATAGCTAGCACACGAAATAATGCCAGTGCCTTCAAGAATCTTGTGTTTCTTAGATATTTTTTGCTTGGTTAGGAGTTTTTACTGCACCTTGGCATCAGGAATATAGGAAAATAAAACGCTAGCTGCAAAACTCCCATTAGGTTTTCAAATGCTGTTGCCTTTTTCTTTTTGTCTTGGATTCTTTTAAGATTTTAAAACAAAAATGGCTAATCACAGGGTTATACTGATGATGGTGTTTGGTTATACACTTAATACTCCGTTTATTAGGACCACCTGCTCAGTCATTTCCAATTCTCCAATCAGCCAATCTTGTGGCAGCAGCACAATAATAAAATCATGACACAGGTCAAGGTTCTAGTGTCCAGTTCTTGAAATCAATGAAATCAATTACAAGTTTGTAGTCTTGTCCCTATTTCACACTAGAGTCACTGGCTGGCATGGTTGCTGGAGCCGGAGGGGCTGGATTGAGGATTTCAGAAACTGCTGATCTCTTGGGATTTTCACACAAAACAGTCTTTTAGAATTTACACAGAATGGTGTGAAAAACAACAAAAACTTCCTACTGCAGGAGGAAACACTTTGCAAGGATGGTGTAATAATTTTAAGCAATGCTCAATGTCGTAATTATGAGAAATCCAACATAGAATTAGTGAAGATACCGAACGTCGGACTCAAAGCTCCAACATGCAGTACGAGTCATGGCAGAGATTCTACTCGGCTAGTTAAAGATCTCAGAGAAGATGTGTATGATGGCGTAGACAGCGTTATTAGCATGAAAGTTGAAGCTATGGAAGTTGATCTATTGGATCAAGGAGTACAGATGAAAAGGTGAGAGGGCTGGACAGACTAAAGCACTAAAGCTCTGCTGCATCACTCGCCAGTATCTGCAGAAAATGGTGCGAATGGTGCGAAAAGCAAAAAACATCCAGTGAGCAGCACTTCTGCAGGCGGAAACAATTCAATTCAATTCAGTTTTATTTGTATAGTGCTTTTAACAATGGACATTGTCACAAAGCAGCTTTACAGAAATA